>JBAMMX010000022.1:140538-616957 GCA_037126225.1 Dillenia turbinata
CATACAACTAATGGACATAAATGATAAAGCCAGAAACAGAATTGAAATTAATAATCAAAAAAGGTTGACAAGTATTGCAAAAAGAGTTTTTAAGTCATAAGTAAATATCTAAATCCATGGCCTAACACCACAAATTTTAACTGCTGATTGCACTAGATATGGGGAGGCATGATTTCTTTCTTCGATAGAAAAGTGAAGATCGCATTAAACAACTAAAAAACACTGATGAGTTGCCAAAAATATATATATATATATCCACGAAATTAACAGTTTTCATTAAAAATGAGTAAGGACTTGGGAAACATACGGTTAAAGATTTTCAGGAAAGTAATGGTAAAGCTGAATCATGGTTTCTTAACTCCCTGAAAACACCTCCGCTTGCATATCTACCAATAAATGGCCAAAGGGCATTTAAACTCTCATCTTCCAGGTAGAGATCCTCAAACCACTACTGGCTAATAAATCGTTTTTAAAAAGTATTAAAGATCCGTAATGTATGGAAAGACTTGCTCCTCCAACAAACTGGACCACAAACAATTAAGAAGCAAACAATCAACTAATTTGAGCTTTCTCTTTACATAGAAGACACCTGTTGACAAAAATAAAGCCCTATTTTTTCTTAATAGAAAAAGAAATTTATATTAGAGTTAAGAAAGAATGTACAAGAACTCCAAAGGATAAGAAGTCCTCAGCTGTAATAAAGATTAAAATACAAATAGTAAAACCGAAAAGACTAAATGGACGACTACCATCCAATCCCTCTTCAACTCTTCTAAACTATAACCATTATAAATCATAGAGGCATGAGCCCACAAACAACTATTAAAAAAATAATCTTATCCCAAAGAAGAGAAGGATCAATAGTCTGATTTTTGAATATTCTGAAAATTTGTTCTGTCCAAGTAGACCGAGGAATAGCCAAAAACGTGCATTTCCAAAGGCAACAAGCATCCTTGTGTACTCCTAAATCCCTAAATTTCGTGAGAAACGAATTCAAAGAAAGTCCCAAACAAATTTACAAATTGTCACAAACAAGAAATAAGCAATTTGACATCTTATGTGCAATGAAACAATGTAGAAATTAGCGATCTGTACTGTCAAACCACTTATGGCACATTATGCATGCGTCCAGTGAGATAGCTTTACAAGGTCTTCTCTTTTGGAGTAGATCTTTAGTATTAATCTCATATTAAGCACCATGGACCAAAATAAAATCCTTAACCTTAGAAAAAACCATAAAATTATTTAAAGAGGAACAAGAATGTTAGGGAAGACTAATAAGACGATAAAACAAAGATTTGCAACCAAAAGCACCCAGAGTGAGTTCAAATCCAAGATTTTTGAAAGTTTCATTTCCCTATTAGAGGAAAATTAAAGAAGAAAACTCTAACAACTCAGTATCATTAAGATTTCTTTAAAAATGAATATCCCAAGATATTGACCATCCCTCCCAATTATAAAAATCTTAAACATGAGCATTTGAAACCTACAAAACCTATAAAGATGGGGAAAGAAGTGGACACACATTAATCTCCGACCCATGAATCCTCCCCACAAAGGACATAAGAATCATTGCCCACTCAGAAAAGGAAGAAAAGATATAGACAAGAGATGAATTTCCAACGACTACAACAAAAAACTCTCACTCCAGCATTGAGATCCCAACTATAGTGATCGAGACCACACTTGTCTTTATAACCTTATGCCATAAAGCATTGGATCCTTAGGAAAATCTCCAGAACTATTTACTTACCATAGAAATGTTTTTGGATACCGCATTACCAAGACCCCACCCACACTTAACATAGGTTCAGAAATCTAATCTCAGCTTACTAAACGCTGTCTTTTGCCCAACTCAGTTCCAGACCAAAAGAAAACTCTCATCAACTTCTTTATCTTATCTGCTACCCCAACATGAATTTCAAAATTAAAGAAAAAAAAAAGTGTAAAGGAACATAAAACAAGCGCAAAAGAGTGATGCACCCACCTAAGGTAACAAAAACTCCCTTCCATCCATCTAATTTCCTGCGAATTCTATTCACAACAGGATCCTAGAATTGAATACTCCTAGGATTGTAACTAAAGAAACACCCCTAAATAAGAGTGATTTGCACAATATATAATCTTCTCCGGATAATCAGGAATCCCATGAGATACATTGATACCAAGTATCTCACTGTTAGATATATTGATCTAGCCCAGAGATCTTTTCAAGAGATGTTAAGGCGATCATATCCTTAGAACACACATTATTCTCCTTAAGAAAGAGATAAACCATCAGCAAACAAAAGATGGGAGAGATAAACCTCATCATCTTCCCCTCTAAAACTAGGAAAAGCATCGCACGAACTCCCCTCTCAATTAACCTACTCAAGGGATCCACCATAAGTGAAACAAGGAGGAGAAACAAGGTCTGCCTTTCTTAATCCACAGGATGCTGAGAAGAAAAGTTTGGGCTCCCGATTAGTGATGGCATAGAAACAAGCCAAATTCAAACACCCTCTGATCCAACTTCTCCCAAGTCTGAGAACCCATATTCTCTAACACATTATATAAGAGACACCAACTAACCCTATCATAGGCTTTCTCAAGCCTAACTTTAATATTACATCCCGTCATCCTTCTTGACATAATCAACAACCTCATTAGCAATAAGGGCTGCATCGGAAATCTATTTACCTCAAACAAAAGCACTCTCATTAGACAATATCATCAAACACCATACACAATCAATCAGTTAAGACTTTAGCCACAAACTAGTGGTTAAATTGATACATCTAAAATCCTTCACTTAGGAACGATACTTCTTATGGATAAGGGTAATAAAAGTAGAATCCATACTTTTACCTATCACCCATTGGTATAAAATTCATCAAAAACTCTAATCAAATCCTCGTAAATAGCATCCAAAAAATTCTGATAGAAAGTAATAGTAAAGCTATCAGCCTAGGGGATTTATCTCTATCTAAACCAGAAACCACTCCTTGAATCTCATCTCTCGCAAAAGGTCACTTCAACTAAGAGGGTCTAAAACTTACAATAGGAAACCAATCAAGCCCTTCAATGATAAAACCCCCTATAGAAATTAGTGATGATATCTGCAGTTTAGAGGTAATCACATTACCATCATCATCCTCAAGTTCTATTTACTTTGTCTCCTGCCATTAGCAACTAGTTGAAAAAACCTAGTATTACAATCCCCTTCTCAAATGCACCTCTGCCGAGTTTCCAGGCGCCAACTCTTCTCGTTTCTCGAATATCATCAAATACCTCCTTACTTTAGTGCTAGTTTTAAATTATTCAATTTCATCATAATCTTAAAGCCCTCCCAGCCTTCTACATCAGTATCTCTCCAAGAACCTTCTACCACTCTCTCGTGAGATTCCATGAGAAAGCCACATGTTCTCAAATCTAAAAGGTATAAGACCCCATTTCATGTGATTAAACTCCAACAAAATCAGAAAATGGTGATAAGTGATTCTAGTAAGAATATCCTACCTAATATTATGAAAACTAGACTCCCACTCGTTAGAACAAAGAAAATGATCAATATGCAAAGTAGCCTTACGCTTTCCACACATAAACCAAGCGAATTGAGCAAAGTCTAGAAACTTGCACATTAAAATCTGGCAAAGAAGAAGAGTCAAAATCCAGCATGCTAATAGTCCTAGTCCTGTTACGCTTCTCTGAAGAGAATCCAATCGCATTAAAAGTCCCCTCCTAGACACCAATTCGGGGAGCACAAAACAAACACCTCATACAACTTGTCCTAAAAGGAATAGATAACCTAGGGGTATTCAGAGCATAAACAGAAGTGAACCAACAATAATAACCTCAACCTAAAACATAATTGATGGGAAAAAGATCCATAAATGCTATCAATTAGATGCAAATTTCTAACATCCCAAATAATTATGATCCCACCCGAAGAACCACAACACGGAAGGCATTCCCAACCATGAAACCTAGAGTCCCAAATGGAATTAACAAAACCAGCATCCACCTCCTCAAGTTTGGAATTCTTAATAAAGACAATATCAAGAGTAACTCTGAGGATAGTTTCTCTGTCCTTTCTTCTCTTTTTTGTATCGCCAAGGCCCTAACATTCCAAATAAAAGCCTTTATTTATAAATTAGCTTCTACCACTTTTGGAGACTCTAAACCCCCCTCACTGCACAGCACCTTTTCATTCGTTTTGCTTCTAGTGAAATAAAATAGAAAGGGAGGCATGGTGTCTGGTGCAACACAAGGCTCAGACAACCTCAAGTCTAAATTATTGAAGATAAACTGTTCTAGAATATCCCTCTCACTCACACTCTGGGACATTAACTAAAGTTGAATTACCCAAAGAACTCAACAAAGCGTTAAGGTTACTCAAGCAACTATGATCACCGACAAACTTTTAACAAATGTCAAGACTAGGTTGATAATTATCATTATGACAACCAGAAGAATTTTATTGTGACAACCAAAAGAAAGATGAGTAATAGAACTCCAACCTGATTCATTCCGCAAAAGATTTTGATAACCTATATCCTTTTGTGAAGGAGAATTTGAAGGCAAAGATTTTGTTCCTCTTTTAGGGCTCGAAAGCTCCATGGAGCTTAACACATTTGTCCCGGTGTCTTGTCAAGCCCTCCTAGAGCTATCACCCCGGCAAGCAGCATCAACTTCCTGTTATTCCAGCCCAAAACTGAATCAGCCAGATTTATCTCCTCACTAAAACACACTACATAAGCATCACTTCAGTTAACATCTCCAAACTCGTTGATTTTCTCAACAGCAGCCCATCATCGAATGATTATTTCCGAAATCACCTTCCTTGAAAATTGTCTTAGGTTAAGATCCTTCTCCGTAAAAGATTACCAGATGGTTTTCCAAGGGAAAGGACACCTCCATTCATCAGTGCACTCAAACCAAGCAGTATTGTAAATGAATTTAACATTGAAGATTGTAGAAAAGGCATCCTTTTTAATATTTGAGTCCTCCATGTAGCAATCTACCATGACCCCTTGCAACCTCAAAACTGTTGAAGTTCTTTAGCTCCTAAGCATTTGCTGATCCAAAGAAATTTATGTCCCATTAAGGATAACATTTACAGGACACCACAACACTGACCAAAGCATCCTCATCCATGACAGTCTCAGAAAAACAGAAAGGGAAACAACTCTTTCACAATCTAGATTCTCCTCTTCTTTTTCCTTCTTTTTTGGTGGGGGGGGGGGGACTCTCCTCAAATTGTTGGGTTCTAAAAATAAGCCTCCATAATGACTTCCAGAATAATGCTTTGTTCAAATCAACCAAGGATAATCCCCAAGTATCACAACTGAATCGGGAGCTTAGCATCCTCCCATTTTACCAAAATAAACTTCTTCACCCCATCCCCTTACTCATCAAAAACCACTTTTGCAAGGCACTTAAATTCCTATAGCCACCACTGAAGAAAATATGGAACTTGGACAACAAACACACCAAGAGGTTGGATGGAATACTCTTGACAAGAGTCAATCCCCCCCCCCAAAAAAAAAAACACACACACACACACACCCTCCCTTTAATCCTACCAATTTTCCTCAAGCTTTTGAAGAAAATTTTCCCAACTAGACTTTTCTTTGGGACTCGCTTCAGGCAGAAGTAATAAGAACAAGGTTGCAACCAAGGATAAAGCCAACAAACTAAAAGCAACAAATGCCCCTAAGGGAGCAAGCCTAATTTTTTACAAATCCACTTTCAATCCTAAAACAACAAAGCTTAGATGAATACAGTTTAGAAGGATCTGTACAATAACAGCATCAAGAAAATGATAGTCTCATTGACAAACAATAAAAAGAAAACTCCTATTATACAAGCTTCTCTTTTTCTCAATACTAAGGCCCCCCAACCACCCAACTACAAAGCCCTTGGAGAGCATCTATCTTACCCCTGCCATTGCTAGGAAAAATTGAAAAAAAAAAAATGGTGATCCCCATTCAAATTGTGTGCTGTCTACCTTTAGCCTCAGCCTACTTGCTTTTTCCAAGATTCCCCTTCTTGCCCCTTCCTTCAATGAACATTTTCCACATGAATTCAATACAACTAATGCTGTTTGCTCTGGAATATAAATCTGCTGTCTTGCGGGAGGGGGTGTATAATCTAATTCTATTAACCAAGGCACCTGCAATTTCTCCAAGAGATATTTTAAAGCCATTTTCAACCCAAGTACGAAGCTACAGCTCTATCTCCTCATTCCATCTCATCAATCCTAGTAGTCATACTCCAAGATGCTCTTCTTGCTGCCATGAGCCCAAAAATCCTCTTTGTTCCACCTTTTCAAACAGCTTTAACTTGGAAACCAAAGCAGAACTAGCATGGCCCAGCCTATAACTCCACCCTCATGCCACCAATCCCCCCAATCTAATTAAGCCCTGGGAAGACCTTACATCGATGTATGACCCATACCTCTAGTATTAGAGAATGGAGGACCAAAATTGGCTTTGGACAGAGAATATTAGCATATTGTTTATTTTGATCCCTCAAAATGAGAAATCTATCTGATCTCAAAAACATTGGGTTTTCAAAGTTAACCAAGTATAAGGACTTCCTTGCTATCAGAACACCAATCAAGTCATATAATGACCATGGGATATTCCATCTATTCCTTACCGTTCCTCATACAGCCCATATACTATAGAGCAAAGCAAAGTAAAACCGTTCCTTGTGCCCTCAAAGAAGCAAGCAAGTATAAAATGGTCTCCAATGATACATTTAATTTTCTCAACATTCTCCTTCCATAGGAAACAAATTCCTCCACTACCAAAAGCTGAAGAGAGATACAACCTCCATGTTGGACTCATTGCATAATGCTTCAATTCCTCATCCATCAAGGAATATTGATTTCCTATAAGCATAACTTTTTCATTGGAAACAGAAGGTACATTGCATTAGAGTCCCACTAAGTCCAACAACTTCAACCTCAAAAGTCACCCTTATTATGCTTAAGTCTATTCTAATTGCTAAAAACACAATTGTTAGGAGCTTCTTGTGACATCTCAATCGCGACTCCAGACCCCCTGATCCTGTTAAAATTGTTAGGAGCTTCTTGTGACATCATACACGCCTCAGTCTAGATAAGCTAGGCTTAAGGATGAGGACTTTCCTTTTTAAGTGTGAAATAACAGTGATGTGGTAACAGTAACAACACCTTATAAACAGTCGCTGATATAGCATGGCAGGGGCACTGTTTTTTGCTTAAATATTACAGATCAGTCCATTAGGACATTAAAAGGTAAACTTCAACATATTCTTACATGCTAAGATCGAAGTAGTATCAGAAAATGTTATAACCTTGAAGTTGCCATGTCATCGCGATAATCTCCAAGAGATTTTCTATCACCACTAAGCATGGACCTTCCACGTGCTCGGAGTGAAGGATGTTCCGGACTACAAAATCCAAAAGATAATCAAAACATAAAAAACCTCAAAATCAAACATTAAACTTGTTATCCAATTGTAAGCACAACTTAGAAGTCATTGTAATTATGGCTCAAATATTTAAGGTTTTAAGATAGTCCTGCGGTAAAAATAAATGTCTCAAATTGACATAAGCAATGTTGAGGCTCTTGTCAAAAAAAAGTAATGCCATGTGCAAAAATACGAAGTTAAAAAGTCAGACACCGGTACTACCTTCAACCTTTCATATGAACAAGACTAACAAAGGATAATTAATGGCTCTACTCCAAACCACCAAAAAGAGGAAAAAAAAAAGACAAGCAATACACAGCACAGGGCCCTTCAATATTCATAAATATTTGTGCTTATCAGTATGAAGAATCATGCAGACACATCATACAGGCTAATACTACAAGCAAGAAATTTTAACAGAAACCTTGAACTCGCAGTCCTCTGCTCAGCAATGATTCTTCTGCGGCTTCGCCGCCAAAATGTATTAGCAACATTGGGCTCACTGTGCGATAAGCTGAGGTAACCAATAAGAAGTTAAAACACAATCAGCACAAACCATACATCAGTATAACCAATAAGAAGTTATAACACCATCAGCACATACCATACATCAGTATAAACGCTGAAGCAAATTAAAAAACCAATTCACAATAAGAACAGAAACAGAAAAAGTAGGAGTAGATGGCATTTAAGGATGACATTAGCATGATAAATATTTGTTACTACCTCACTGAAGCAAATTAAAAAACCAATTCAAAATAAATAAGAACAGAAACAGAAAAAGTAGGAGTCGATGGCATTTAAGGATGACATTAGCGTGATAAATATTTGTTACTACCTCAGTTTTCTCTCAATAGATGTGTTCGATCTTGACATTATATTCCTCAATGAAGGGCCTGACACATTTGAAGAGGCATCAAATTTCCTCGGATACTGAAGGCTGTCATCTTTCTCTGCACTGCAGTACATAGAACAAGAATATTGACTACACAATTGACTCCACAAAATCACAAGAAAACTCAATATTAGGTGATCTCTAAAGGCCAAATTTTACTGTGACAGGGACCACAATATTATGAAGCATGATCAATTAAATGCAGAATATTCAGGATATTTAATCCTAGAATAATTTACTCACTTGTCAGGATCAACTTGCTCTGAAAATCCATATAGAGGACTATTTGGTTCTAGTGGTGAGTCGCATGAGTCATTTTCTGCAGAATCACTCTCCCCTGCTGCAGAAATATGGGTCATAAAAATAGCTTTTGTTGATCGGGGAATCAGCTGACCAGGGAATCGCATAAGATCAACCAGTAGCTCCATCGAATTCAACACAACTAAAACGGACATATGCTTGTATGAGTCTGCAAACTCAATAGCTCCATCATTAGGTAGGCCCTGTACAGAGATAGAGAAAGAAAAGTGAAGTTACAGTTACATTATTAGTGATCACCATTTGTGATAAGTAATCAAAATTGTATAACACATTTTCCTTCAGTTAAATGAAAGCTGCACAAGAACGAGACATAAACAAGACTGAACAACTTCGCAGCAATTTACCCTTCTCAATGAAGGTGAAGCTTACCACCATCAGCCTACTTTCAAGACCAACACTATCTGCAAGAACTTTAAATAAGATTGCACGAGGACGGCAGGACCCATGCTTAATTTGCCCCAACAATTGTACACCTCGATTTTCTGATACATGAGATGATTCCTCTAGTGCAGCTTTTGCTGGACTTAGCTCCAAATTTGGCCTTTTATAGAAATCAGAGACCTGCGCAGCAAACAAGGAAAGTATAGTCAAGACTGAACTAACAACTCAACTTGAACCTGAAATAACCAGACAGTTAAATGTACTTTTTCAATAGTAAGATAGTAAACAGAGAAGTAAATAGATTGATTACACTTGTTAACACAAAAGATTATCCTTTTCGCACTATCCAGTATAAAAATCAAAACCAGTTGGTGAGGTCCCATAAAACATTTAGAATCAATATATATATACCCGCAGAGAACATCCCCAACTCAATCCTATTAAATATACAGAAGTACTCTTTTCAAGCAGTTACAGTTATCAAGCATCAAAGAAATATATTATAGACAAAAATGAAAACTATAATCAACTTTAAGCATGGTAATAACCATGTCAAACTCAGAGCCTAAGTTTCTGAATTATATCCCTATCTTTCTAATGGTGATATTATTGCCTTCACTTTGTTGTCAATGTAAGATGAGGAAGTGCCTCCTGAGGAATACTAGTATACATCATTCTATCAGATTCAACCACAATCAATTACCAAGAACATAGCAATAACTAATTTTTTGTGTAAAAGTTCTAAGACTATTTCAATTCCAGGTACTCTTTCACTTGAACTCACTGAGGTAATCAAACCATAGAAGCATTAGAAGAAATCCAAGAATCTCAGCCTTCGAGACTTGCTACTCATTGTGCAAGAATTGTGAATAACAAAAGAAAATAACTTTCTCATAAGTGAAACCAAATATAAAGAATCATCAATAAAGTAATACGATCATATGAATCATCAAACTAAAGAGAGAAAATTTCTTTTAAAAAGAAAAAAGAAAAGAAAGAAAGAAAGAAAACCTCCAAGTGGAGAAAAATAACTAAAAATAAGCAAATGAAAGGTTCTATGTAAATTGAAAAAAGCATCATTCTGTTGAGAACATCCAAAAACAAAAGAACAGGAAGTCCGCCACACATTGGGTTTACACCACTATCATATATAGCCACTTTATCAACATGACAATGCCCTCCTGAATGAAATTTTCATTACTTTTTATACCCAAAAAAAAAATTACTTAATGCCCATTATCCCCAATACTGTTGTACACACGCCATTAAATACAAGCATCATCTTCAATTTCTAATTTTGCTCATTCAAAGTGCACCCTCCCCTCCACTTCTAGTAATAATCAGTAATGGATTATAGACTTAATGCCATTATCCCCAATACTGTTGTACAAGTGCCATTAAAATCCTTGGACCAAGCATCATCTTCAACAACAACAACAACAACAATCTAGGCCTTCTATCCCAAAATTTTGAGGTCGACCATATGAAAGACAAATACCAAGGAAAGAAGTAAATAAATAAAAATTAAATAAATAAATAATAAATTAATTAAGAGAAATCAAAATAAATAAATAAATAAATAATGATTTAATTTGTGCAGATTCTCCTACGCCACTCATTCCTATCTAATCCTACCTCTTCAACTAAATCGATATCTACCATGTCTTTACGAATACATTGCATCCAAGTTTTCAACAATCTACCTCTACATTTTATTAAATCTCTTATTTTTAAGTTTTCGGTTTTCCTAACAAGTGCGTCCTTAGGTCTTCGTTGTACATGTCCAAACCACCTTAAACGGTACTCTCTCATCTTATAATTGAACTAATTCCTAACTTATTACGTACATCACCGTTTCTAACTCTATCTTTTCTAGTTTTGGCACATATCCATTTAAACATTCTCATTTCAGCAACAACCATTTTTTGCTCTTGTTGTTTAATGGCCCAACACTCGATGCTTTTCAATTTTTAATTTTCCTCATTAAAATGCACCCTCCTTGATTTTGAATCCCTCCACTTCTATTAATTATCAATAATGGATTATAAGCTACTTTTGCCCATATATGTATGGTTCAGGCAAATCTGTAAACTCGAATCTGTTCTTCTTAATGTATGTTCAAGGAATTAGGCTATGGCAGAGGACACATGCAGATGTTCCCCCCCCCCCCACGGGGGGTTTGCCTCAGAAACAACCAGTTGTAATGAAGTTAGTTTAGTGGCATGAACAACTATGTCATTCATCATTTATAATTTTAAGGAAGTTGTTTCCACTTTATTCAGATAGTATAATTGTGACAAAAACATATAATTCTCACGAGCTTTCTAAGCATATGTACTTATTTCCTATAATTATGAAAACGCTATTCCTTTGTTAATTGTTCATCTCATTAAGAAGACTGGATTCTGAGTTAGATAGGTCCATGGTCTAGATTTGATTGTTTATTGCCATTACCTTTTGCTACAATCAAACAGCAAAAGGCTCATCATTCTGTACAATAAGTGAGATGTTTTCAAAAATATCACTAGACCAAGATCTGCCTGGAAATAAGAAGGGAGAAGAGAACCACTGATTACTCAGAAAATGAATTCCAAAAACACCATTGCTCCAGAAGAAATACTCAAAAGGAGAAAAAGCGCTATTTAGAGAGAGTCGTGGTTGAAGTCCATAATAAAAGCCACCAATACAGCTCTTACAGCAATATCCCTTATTGCTGAAATAAAGTTGACAGTCCTCAACTTTAAACCCCTTTGAACTATTTTTATTCAAGTGCTTCAATCATACCTATTAGATAAGCATTGAGAAGTTGGATCTTACAGCTCTAAAGCAATGTGATTATTAGATACTCAGTCGTGTAGAGAACGGATGCTAGCACTTGCATAATCAAGTCATTTTTTAGCATAGGGGTTACTTATCTCTTTTTGAGTGTTATTAAGTAGGGAAGACCTGACAGCTACCAGCTCACTTGTATCACCTTGAGAGGACAAAAAAGCACAAGTTAGAAGTAGAAATTTGCTACAGCTTATCGTGAGAAAATAGTGAGGGCGGTAGGAGCAGCGGAGGGAACTAAGAATAGGGAAGAATGATAAGTATGAAGTTCTTGACAGGAGAAAGGAATAATACATTAAAATACCTTATGAGAAAAGAGGTGTGAATTGAGCCATTGAGCACAATCAAGCCATTGTCAGGCTCAATTTTTATTTACACATTTTCTACTTCCACTTCTTGATAAGGATCCTAACAATGGTCTTAATAGACCTATTGCCTTTCAGACGAGGTATTTATAGGTATTATTCTCGACACCTATTTTGATTGAGTTTCACTGCTATGGAAAACAGGATGAATCCAATGACACAAACATGGTTTCCGCTACAGCTCATTCTTTCAAGCAATGAAGCATAGACAATACGAATTGGATGCTTTGGCAGTGAGAGTGACGAAGACAACATGTATTCAACATGCCAATGGCACATCGAAATATTTATTTATTCAAAATGGGTAAGAATCGACACATGGATACCAAGGGAGGGACATGGAGTGCTACAAGGAATAGGAAGAAGAAACACAAGTGCTTAAATAAAAAGAAAAAGAAAAAGTATATGTTGTTAAAACTTAATTTTCAAAAAAAAATCTAGGGTTATTACTTGGGGGAAGCAAGAGTTAAAATTGAGTTAGTCTAACCTAATCAAAAAAAAAAAATCAAATTCAAGGCTTCTCTGGATTTATAACCTTTGCAATGGCAAAAGTATTAATTAAATGAAAATTGTCATAATATACAAAAAGAACATCCATTTGTGCCATGTAAGTTTTGAGGAAACTTTGCTAACAAGGATTATAGTTAAGCTTAATCAGCCAATAAACATTTCAGAAGTAATAACAAATTGTATAGTTCTTTAAATTATTTCAACAGGCAATACACCTAAATGCATGGGAGAATGAGGCATCCTCCAAATGGGAAAAACAAAAATATAAAAGAAAGAGAAAATCAATCACATCAGTGAAGCTTTTAAATCCCTATTATCATATCCAAAAGAACAACTACTACAAGCTCCTTCCCTAAGTCCAAAAGATAAGTCAAAGAAACATACTTATATGACATGATTTTTGAAAAGGCAAGAATTTCTAACATGATACACCAAACATGCCCAAAGAATCTTAGTATAATACCCAAAGCTTTGACATACGTGAATAAGAATTCCAAAGGATTACCATAACCAACCTAGTCTCCCAGAGAATATTAAAAAGACAAAGCCATAACAACCATACCACAAAATAATGCAGGGAAAGGTGGGTTACGCATCTCTCAGTTTCTCTCTAACAAAATAATGTATTGATGAATGGAGACAAAGATTGCTAAACAGAGTTAAGTAAATGATATGGATCATAAACAAAAGACAAACAAATACCAGTAAAATCAAATGGATAACAGATAAAACAAAAAATAAGCCAGCAAAGAATCAACAGGTTCCCACCAATCCTGCGATTTTTTTAATCATTGCCGCTGGATTTGAGTGCAATCCTTTCACGAGAGCTACAATCAGTTGCTTTAACATGGAGAGTTTCTTATCTTTCTCTGCATCCACTAGGATGACATCAGCTCTAAAACCCTCAAAACCCAATCCACAGAGCTCATCCAGAGAAGGAATATTATCAAACATCTCCTTGAGCCTTTTCTCCTGCATAAATTCAGAAAGTAGATCAATACAACAACAACAAACTAAGGCTTAATCCCAGATTCTGAGGTAGGCCATTTGAGACGAATATAGGAGGAAAAAAAACTATCCATAGAAACTTAATAATAATAATAATAATAGTGCATTAAAAAGACTGCATGGTTTTAAATCTTTAAGCATCAAAAGGACTGCATGATTCAATTCTTCAAAATCTAGAGAATACTAGAGCCAAAATGAGCTTGAAGGGAACCTATAGGGCAACATTTAATAGCTTTAATGGCCATTTACGAAGTGTAAAGGGAAGGAAGAGAAAAATTTCTCAGAGGATTTATTTTTCTTTGGATATTTTGAGTTTTCCACAATTAAACACACCCTTAGATTCTTGAAATGAAAATAACCTCGAAAACCATAAATTCTATTTAAAATAAATTAAAGTAAGCTAAATAACCTGTAACTTAAGCTAAATATATAGCACATGACAAGTTATTTTTATGATAACAAAGAAAGCATCAATGAGGTCGATGCAAAATGACTAATTAGTTCAAAGATCAATAAAGCTAGGAAGGAAACTTTCCATTTGATCCCCTCCCAGATGCTCGAACTACTCTCCCATCCAAACTAACCAAAAAATAGCTCAAGACATCACACCAACAGTATTCCCTCTGGAGTGAAACACTTCATATCCCTCCTAACCCAACAACCCAATATACACATCTTAAGCTAGCATTTAATGTTTCTCTTGGTGTAGATGGCTATTTCATAAAATTTAAAATTGTATCAAACCTCTAGGTCATGAATTCAAATCCCACCAAACTCAGTTTATCCCCATTTTTTGATAAACATAATGGGACCCCCTTAAGTTGTGATGGGTCCACATGTGTGGGAGTGCGTTGTTATAATAACAAATATAAACAATATCTCCATAAACTTGAACTTTTGATGTGAATGGTTGTTTCATAAAATTTCAGAGTTATAAAGCATGGCAAACACCAAAGATCATTATCAAAGTAGTCGTGTGCTGAGATACACAACAAATAACCACAAATTATTACTTTTAAGTTAGAAACCAAACGGCAGTCAAGGGACAAGAAATCAGTTAGTTGTCACCCCAGAGACTATTACAACAAGGCCCAATCAACCAAAAATATCCCAGGAATTAAAGAATCATCTTCCTCTTAGCTGTACACAAGCAAACACCTCAAAATACTGTGAGCAACATGAAACATGCCAAGTAGAATGTACAAGTTTGTGTAACATCTGAGTCTAAAGAATGACCATTTGCCTAGGCCATCTATCCACCACCAGAAATCTCTTTTTTTTTCTTTCAGATTGTACTTAGTCAAGATCCTTTGATAATAACTTTTCAAGCTTCACAGTAAGCCAATTCTGCATTTCTTAATATTACTTTGGAAATTTAAGAGGGATTATGTTTTTAATAGTCAGAATTTTACGTCTTCCAAAGTGCTTCAGAAAAATATTCCTAAAAAATGTGCAGGAAGTAGAGTCGTTCAATGAAGTTGCATTATTTGTTTGAATGATTGAAATAGAAAAAAATTCAAAAATTCCTAAGGGGCAGAAAATGACAGCCATAATTGGACCCAATATGAACAATTGCACTAAAAAATAATAGGTTCACTTGTTTCATTACCTCGTAGCAAGATATGTGATGCTTCATATGTTCTTTTTTCTTTTTGACATGAAAAGGAAATATATTGTTGAATAACAAAGGCATCAACTCCATGCAGCCAAACAAAGAGTACCTGTGGTGTCAGCAATCTCTTCAAAGAAAGAAAAGGACTTGGAGGAAAACCAAAAACAAAGTCTTTTCAACAACCTCTTTCCAAAATAGCTAAGAGATTTTCAATACCCATCAAAAATCCTCCTATAGAGCCCCCTTCACACTCACCCAAAAATGGCCAGAGGAACCGCCATAAAACCCTTTATCATCTCACTGTAGAGAGGCTCATACAAATCATGCCCAAAGCTCATTCTCCACAGTTTCAGCAATCACCCGGTTAACGTAAGTAATGGAGAGAACCCACTCATTAAACTCGAGTACAACAGCAAATGCTGTAACAGAGGATGCTCCATATTTCCACCTGGTTTCCAGTAGGCAATCTCAAGGACTGATGGCTATTACTCTTTTAAGTTTGATGACTAGGCATCAAAATCCACCAGCTGTTAGAATAGTGAGCTAGAAGTTTCAGCATGCTAGCAAGAAGTCCAGTTATTAACATATATAAATCTTTAAAGGGCTCATCCCGGTACACAAAGTGCTCCCAGCTTAGTGCGAGGGTTTGGGAGAGTGAGTCTATATGTACGCAGCCTTTCCCTTACATTTTTGCAAAGAGACTATTTCCATACCTCGAACCCATAATCTCGAGATCATCAAAGGAGCAACTCCACCGCTTAGCTAAAGTTCACCATCTAACATATATAAATCTTTATATATATATAAAAAAAAAAAAAGAAAAAAAATTATGGGGCCCGTTCAAAGATCACTTGTCTATTTTTCTATGGGTTCCCTAATAGAATAGGAATTGTGGCATATGACAGACAGAAAATATCTCCCCAAAGCTGAATTAAATGGGGTCTTTGGGGATATTAGTAATCATCTTCCATCTTTTCTTTATTATTATTTCGCGAAACTGCCTGATAACATTTGTTTTCTTCTTACCTTACACTGCAGGAGGATTTCAGAGGAAAAATTGGAGGACTATAATATGATTATCACAGGTAACATCAACGAACTAGTACAAACACTGAATTTAACTAGAGAAAGGGCAGTCCTGATTAATGAAGACCCTGAATCAGGATGGCCCTGTTCAAGTTACATTGTAAACCACCACTTGGGACTATGATTCACTGGGGCTAGGTCAAAATATTGGGTTTGATCCAAATAAGAAATCACAAGCAAATATCAATGCTGAGAAAAAAAGGGGGATCAACTCACTGGAATGACAGAGTAGAAGCCATTAGGAATAGGGTCGGAAAGCATTCCAGTAGACCAAAGAGTCTGCGATGCCGACAACTCAAGTTGCTGATTATTGTGATTGACAACGCTGTTGAAATTCGATGGCGTTCTGCTATTGCTGTTATTACTCAAACTATCATCTTGTTGGGAACCCAACGAAACAGATCCAAACTTGTCAATGAATTCCGAAGGCCACCATGTCGTTGTCGTCGAATTTGAATTCAAATTCGAAGGCCCTGCCCCTCCATCTTCTCTGTTCTCTTCCATTTCCTCGAATTCCTCCTCTGCAGCATAACCATCGCCGCCCACCTCACCCCATATAATGAAAACTGACTGGCGAAATTTTCCCCAAAAAATCAAAACCCTAGAATTTGGATTCAAAGGAGACGACGAAATGACAAATCCTCCAATTCCGAACGATTCTCTTTTCTTGTGATCTTGGTGAGCCCAAGGCCATGTGAATGAACTGAATGACCTACCGAAAATGAAAACTGATTTCAAATCCAATGGGGAAATGCAAAATCATTGGGTTTTCAGTTCCATTCCAGGAATTTAGAAATTCCAAAATGGAAATATTAGTGATGCCTCGAAATGTACACAAGATTTAGATCTACAAAGAAAGCTTGTGAAGCTTTAAAATAACGGAATTTATTTATTAGTATTTAAGAAAAAATGGCCAAATTTTGTTAATCATAATTATTATTATAAATAATCACATTTTTGTGTGCTTAGGGAAATGACTGATGGGAGAGAGAAACAAGTGAGGTAAGTTGACCAAACAACCCACCTTTGGTCTGCATGCCACCGACTTATTATTATTGCTTGACCGGAGAGAGAGAGAGATCATTTGTGTGCGGAAGGAGTCCACTTGGTGAGGTGATTAGATTAGGATTCTAATATTTTTTTTATTTAATATTAATTAATATCTAAAAATTGATTTGATTCTAATTATTACAAATTCTTTTTAAAATAAACTCTTTTAATTTTCAAAATTTAAACTCAATTTTTAATTAAAAGGTATAATATTTTTTTTCATTAAATCAATTATTTATTAGTATTAAAATTTTAATATGGAACATTATATCATTTATAAGAAATGTTTGATTGATTCTTAGTTTTGGTGTGTAAAGATGATAGGGTAGGTAAGATTTACATCCGAGTTGTTTGTGGGCAAAAGATTTTATGATTGATAAACAAGCTTCTTGTTATTTGCTTGGCAAAATTGGGGTTGAATTTACAAGAATATGAAATTTTAGAAAATCACAAGGATTCTTGTCTTAATTTAATTGAATTATTTTTATTTTATTATTTTTATTTTCTATTCCAAGTATGAGCACCAAATTTGGGTTAAACTTTGGAAGAATTGGACCATCCCAATGGGACTGAGAAGGGGGAAGACAGATAAGATGTACATGATAAAACAATTATTATATATGAAATCTTATTCACGAATTACAATATGAAGAAAGTAGCGCTCAAATATCAAGTACAAACAATAAAATAAATGGGAAAGAATCTAACGATTATAAATTTCCGATTCATCCATATCCCTAATCATACGAGTTTGTTGAATTAGGAAATTTATATGTCGTGTAACCCCAAAGGAATACAAACCAATGGTCTTTGTGTTCGCTCGTGATGCTTGAATACTTGATTTATTTTCTCCTTGAGTGCTCTTTCATCGTATATCAATTTTATAAACTTGTCATTATTTAAGTGATTGCATTTTTTTGTTCATTTCTTATCTTGAGAACTCTAAATTAAATTTTAGTTATGTCTAAGTTTAGTTAAATTAACTAAGGCGAGGAAGTGAAATTCCATAAAAAGGGTTGTCCCTCGTGTAATGTTGTGGAGGAATCCGTTGATCAATTTTTTCTCCCTTGGGAAAAAAAAAATGGGAAAACAATTTCGATGGACTGTATGAAACGGTGGGAGATTGAATCTTCTCTTCTGGCTGTGTGAGCATTATGCTCCATAAGTAGAATGGATTCTTACCGGACAGAAGTTAAAAGGAAGAGAGCATGGGTATGCGTTTTCTTTGTAGTAATATGGTCGATCTAGCTATCGAAAAATGACTCTCTTCAAAGTCATAAAGAGTCTAATGGAAAGTGTTTGTGATAGTATTGAAGGTGGGTTATGACTCCACAAATACCGATTTCTTATTAACCCGAACGGTTGTCGTCAAAAGGATGTGATACTTGCAAAAATCGTCGAATGGTGCTCCAGCGGAAAGATACCGACGCTCAAGTAAAAAAAAACGATTTTCGTATGAAAGGAAAAAACAGACTGAGAGTTTGAGGGATTGATTCCATGTAATTGGAGTGTCTAACGTGTAAGGTCGAGAGAGCGTACATGTTTTAGAGGGTTTTGAGATGTTTTATACCTGTGAGAATCATACACCGCTGCAGTGCTTCAACCTTATATTCCTTATTGAGCCGATCCGAAAATCTCGAGGATTCAATATTTCGAATCAACCGTGATCCTCATCTTTTGGGAAACTTTTGTATTCTGGAGGGAACCTTTCCTTAACTGAAAAATCCTTAAGATGTTGTCCGTCGTGAAGAGCGAAAATTAATAAGATATTTTGGTCTTCTTTTAGGATCGTTAGAATCGTTGGCTATCGATCGGTCATTCGATCGATGAAAAGTCTTTAGGGCTCTTTCGATTGAGGAGCCGTCTATTGGATACCCGATCCAGGTGGTTACCTTCACTTGATGAATCACGTTCGGTTGACGGAGCGATTAAGCCCCTATCGTTCAGAAGATCTGGAGGACTAAGACCATTCAGTAGATAATCGTATTCGAATCTAGATCGGTAACTGCCTTTCATGGGCTTTTCATGTGGGCCTTTCTAGGGCTGACTCACCAGGTCTGATTTTGGGACTCTATCCCATCATTTGCCCCTAACTCATGGCTCTCTTTACGAAGAGGCGTCATGAGTTATGATTATAGAAAAAGGTGCAGGACTTTTTAATGTGACTCTAGTTACTTCGATTTTTGTGAACCGTTTTCTGTACGCTTCATAAGGGTTTGTATTTATCAGAGGGTATCGTATCCTAGCTTTCTCCTTCACAACTTCTCTGATTCCTCCTTAAGATCCACTAAAGAAAACATCCCTAAAACAATGGCGAAAACACCCACTTCTCAGGCTTTTTCGGGCATTAGTAACATTGTAAGTGTTATGTCCTTAGAGGAACTCCAAGAAGTGCAAACCGAGATGCTGACGGGGGATGATTACACCTTGGTATCTGTTACAGAAGCTGATAGGGCTGACATGGCACCGGTGGGTTATGTGCCGATGTATCTGCAATCAATTAGGTATGGATTGAAAGTTCTGTACATGAGCCCTTTCGCGAAGGTAATATGTCATTAGAACATATTTCCGACTCTTCTAATCCCAAGTGTCTGGCGTTTAGTAGTAACTGTGGTTTTCCTGTTAGGGTTTTGTCGTCTTCACTTCAATTTAGACATTCTGTCGTCCCTCTTCATTTTGATGAGATGCGGAAATAGTGGTTCGACTAAGGGTTGGCACAAATTACAGACCCGCCCTGAGTTCGGCTAGAGGTTTTACAATAAAGAGTCTAATAATAAGAGATAGATGCTGAAGTTCTTTTATGTTGAGTTCTTGGATAAAGACCGTTTGCCCCTACTGCCCGAAACTGATAGAGTGCCTTTTTTGGGACTGAAGCCTCCAACCACTTTGAAGCATGATCATTTCATTTGGTCGATTGGTGGCTATTTGAAGTCCACCAATCAAAGTGTATGGATCGAGTCCCTACTGAATAACCAGATATTATCTTTGGTTGGCTTGCTGATCGGGGAAAAGATAAAAATTGATAGGCCCCTTCTATTGGAGAGGGGGAAGGTCGAACTAGTTGATTTTTTGAGTTCTCTTGATGACACCGTGCTAAGGAATATTACTGTTGATAAGCTAGTTCGACTTAGCACGAAAAGGTCCTTTCAGGAGGACACCGGGGCATTTAAGGCCCTTCTTGGATTTTCTCCCGAGGTGACTAAGGCCCTTCCAGAGTTGTCACCTCCTTCGGTAAAGAGGAGGATAATTTATTTTCCCTCGTCTACATTGGTGGTTTCGCCTGACCGTTCGGCCCCAGCAGCAGTTATATCGCTAGGGACTACCGTTCCGGACGAAGGTAGTAAGTCAGGTGGCACGGGAGATGATCCCTCGTCTGGCACCATGGCGAGAGCCAGTGTTCCCCAGGTTGTGAGGGGCAAGATGGTAGGACCTTCCTCCACTGTTTCGATTTGGCCTATGCGTAAGGGAAAACATAAGGTTTTTGGAGAGACTGTTGCTCCATCTACTATCCCTATTCGGTCTTTTGATGGTAAAAATGGCTAAGAATGTGAAACCGTCGTCATTTGTGCTAGATGCAGTATAGCTGCATTGACCTAGCCGAAGTAGAGTGTATCGCCAACCGGTTTGACTTTCATCGATGTGAGTTCGATTTTCATAAGATGTCTTATGAGCAAGTTTGCGGGGCTCTCGAATCCTTGGCCTTAATGGTAGTACTTCCCCTGTACTTGTTGGGGCCCTTCTCATTCCTTGCCTTTGTTAACTCGGTTTTCTTTGCAGACCATGGCTCTTGCCCGATTTCAAGGACAGCAGGGGAGGCAGGTGATAAGCCACTTAGAGGGACGTCTTTCTGAACTAACTCATCTGGTTCAAGCACAGGAAGAGACTCTTGTTCGGGAGAAAGAGGCCATGGAGACTGAGAGCACATCTGGTGCATTGCTCAACCAGAATGAGGAGGAGTTGAGGCAGCTTTGATCAGAGTTAGCTCAATGTGAGGCACATTTTCGGTCGATCGAGAAGTTAGCCCAGCTTCGAGAGGAATCGCTTCGAACAACAAAAAGAAGAATAGCCAAACTTGAGGTGTCTCGTGCGAAAGACGCTATTATCTACAAAGACTTCCAACGTAGATTGACTGAGAGATTAAAGTATGTCGAAGAGATAATCTGTGATATGAGTCTAAGCGATGCCCTGCCTCTGGTCGAAAGAGCGGCGAATACTCAGCGCTCGGACGTATAATTCTCGTCTAAAACTTTGTACCCAGTAACTTTCACTTGCTCAATGAGAAATCCTTGTTTTTTCATAGATAGAGGTCATATTGTGATTTTCTATTGTAATATGTGTTGCATCAACCTAGTAGAATCAGGACGACTCAGACCCTCCAAGTGATAGGAAGTTTTTAGATAAAGGGGGGCCGCATCTACCCATTCGGGTAATTCTATCCCTTATCGATGATGCATATGGACAATAGAGGTTGGGCAATTGAGACCATCCGACCGATATAAAATTTTTAAGTAGCGGGGCAGCGTCTACCCGTCCGGGGAGTTACATCCCTATTGACGACGCATACGAATGATAGAGGCTGGGCAACGAAGGCCCTCCGAACGATAGGAAATTTTTAAGTAGTGGTGCCAAATACTTCAAGTGCGAGTTTTGACTGAGAGAGATTGACTTTCTGGCTCATATAGTTTCAGCTGATGGGATCTTTGTGGACCTTAAGAAAGTTGAGGCTATTCTGAAATAGAAACAACCATGGAGTGTTACAGAGGTGCAGAGTTTCCTGGGATTGGCAAGATATTATCAGAGGTTTGTAGAGGGATTCTCCAAGATTACTGCTCCACTCTCCAACTTGACGTGGAAAGAGGTCAAGTTTGTTTGGGATGATCGTTGTGAGATGAGCTTTCAAGAGCTCAAACAGCGACTAACATCAGCACCTATCCTCGCTCTCCCTACTAGCGATTGTGAGTACGAGGTATATTGCGATGCCAGTCTACAGGGATTAGGTTGTGTACTAATACAGAAGGGTCAGGTCATCGCTTATGCATCCCGACAGTTAAAAAGGCATGAACTGAATTATCCTACTCATGACTTAGAGCTTGCTGCTATTGTGTTCGCCTTGAAAATTTGGCGATACTATCTATACGGGGTTATTTGTCGGGTGTATACAGATCACAAAAGCTTAAAATATTTACTCACTCAGAGGGAGCTCAATCTCAGGTAGAGGAGATGGTTGGAGCTTATCAAAGACTATGATTTGATTATTGACTACCACCCGGGAAAAGCAAATGTCGTTGCAGATGCACTGAGTTGTAAGTCATCATCATTAGCACCTACCGAGATTTCTTATCTCTCATGTATTATTGGACTCTGCTCACTAGGAGTTAGATTGACAACAGATGATTTTGGAGCACTTTTGCCTAGATTTGAGGTGAGACCGACTCTACTTGACCACATTCGGAGACTTTAGCCTACTGATGAGGAACTTCAGGGGATTGTTGAGAGGATTAACAAAGGGGAAGGCGGAGACTTCAGAGTCAGGGATCATGGCTTAATAGTTCTTAGGAGACGTATCTGTATTCCTAAGGATGATGATCTTAGACGTGCCATATTGGAGGAGGCTCACTCTTCAGCTTATGCTATGCATCTTAGTACAAAGATGTACCGGACGATTAGAGAAAGTTCTCATGTTTTAGAGCCTCCACCAGTTGAGCTACGGGAGGACCTGAGTTTACCTGTACAACCCGTAGCAGTCCTTAGCCGGCAAATCCGTAGACTGCGAAGCAAGGATGTCCCGTTAGTATGTATTTTGTGGCGTAGTGATCAGGTCGAGGAGGAGACTTGGGAGCCTGAGGAGACTATGAGGGGACAGTACCCTCGTCTATTTACTGAATAGTTTTTCCTTTCCCTGTATTGCTTTCTTTTAGTTTCGAGGACAAAACTTATTTTAGGGGGTTAGAAAAATCTAACACCGACCCTCAGTGTATTCTATAGTGAATTCCATTTCATATATATATATATATGATGTTTCTACTACTATGTTCATGAATTTTACTAAGAAAATTTTCTCGGTAAATCAACATTAAATATTTGACGGTAAAATACAAATCGGATCAATTTTGACTTAAAGAGATTCAAAACCTTAATTTCACATTAAATAAATTTAATTAGGTCTAATATAAGATTTTGGGCCTAGTGTGTAATTATGAAAATTTTAGGGGTCAAATTAGAATTTTTATAAGTCAAATGACTTGTTAGCAATTAACAAAAGTTAAATGAAATATGACAAGTGTTTTCTTGTATTGAACAAGTGTTATAGTGAGGAGGACAAGTGTTGGCCAAATGGAGATGAGAAAGGTAAGGTGGGCCAATGAGAACACATGCACATGAAAAAAAAAAAAAAAACCAATCAAAACACATGCAATAGTCAAAATGATCCTATGGTTTAGATTAATTGGAGATTTGATCCTAGGGTGGTGAGTTATTAACACAATAATAAAAGAAGAAGGCCTTAGAATGCTTGTTCATTCTTCCCAAATTCGTGAGAACAAGGAGAGAAGCAAAAGAGGAAGACAAAGAAAGTGAGGTAAGAAATTTTATCCTGTCTCACTTTAAATTATTTCTGTCCGTGACTTCATCTCTATTTTAAGGCATCTTAGAGTCAGAATTTGAAAATGTGCTAGTTATATGAATTGTAGATCTAAGTCTTATCTTTCCAACGAGATAAGAATCACCAAAATCTGATGCCTGTGCCAAAAGTTATGGCACTTTTCCTGAAACTCAACATAAAAGTGTCCTGTTTTGAATCTTGACAGTAGTGAGACCCCTCTCCAGTCTTAGTTTGAAGAAACACAAAACATGAAAGTTATAGATATACTTCTTGCCTATAACATAGAAAACTTTCAGCCATTTCGCACTAGGAAATTGAAAGTTATACAATTTTCCTTAAAACTGTATTGACAGAAACTTTATGTTTCACTAAAACGTATCTGTCCTGTTCATGAATTTTGTTCAACCCCTTCTAGACATATTTGGATAAAACTCAAAACATGAAAGTTGTAGATCTACATCTTAACTATAACATGTTAAAATTTAATTAGACTTTGGTGAGTAGAATGAAAGTTATGGCTTCTGCACAAAAATGGACAGAATCCAAAACTTAAATATGACAGTAACAAAATGAGGCTTACCGGGAATTCTGTGATTTGAATCTGAGGAAGTGTGCAAAATGAAAGTTATAGTGCTATCTCTTGGCTTTAAAATGAGATAAGAATCATCTGATTTGAACTGGTATAGCCAAAGTTATAGTCTATTTTCCATGACTGCGCAAGTTAAAAATCTACAGACTGTTTGTCTCCCTAAAAGTTATTTGAGTTGAACGGAGGGAACACTTGATTTACGCTTTGTGGAGATATTGGGGAGTGCGTTATCCTCCCCTAACAGTGAGTGGGACTTGACATCTACTTTTAATTGATACCGTATTTTAAAAAGCTTTCAAAAGCATGATTTAAAATGATATGATTGACCTATTTCCCTGGATTTATAAAAATGTTTTGTGATATATGGAGTGTCCTAACTTGTTTATATCGATATGCATCCATGATTTTTATACTTGATGATTGTGCCACACTTTGATATATCCACATGATTTTATGCTTCCATTGCATATTGGCATATGCTTTTGACATGATATGGCTTGATGACTTGGCTTGACATATGTGATTTGGGCTGGATGCCCCTTGGATACTGTGATAATGATGATATGCTTCCTATGGCATTCCGTAGCTACGAAGGACATTTGGTAGAGGCACCTGTTGTGCCCGGATACGCCTCTGCAGGGGGTATCTGCCAGATTGTCATACATATTGTACGGACAGTCGTCGGTTGAACCACTTCGGAAAGGACCTTGGTAGATCTAGCACCGGCGGGTTTCCATACACGCTTGATCCTTGATACGTGTGCGATATATATATACAGACTAGTTGGAGTAGTCTGTGGCTAATGTTGGGGTGGAGAACCTTATTTTATTACTTGCACCGTGAAAACCCCCAACGTTGCCCGTCCTTTGCCATGGTTGGCCCTTGCCATGATATTTTCGGCCGGCTCTACATGATATGACGGACATGCATAATGGATGCATATTTGATTTGATACGTATGCCGTGAATGATTTATTGAGATGTCATAATATTTTTTGCATACTATGGATTTATTGGGACATTTCTTTGACACTCCTGTTCACCCTAAAATTAATTGTAGCATGTTATCCCCCCGACTTGCTAAGTACCAACCCCCCCTTTCTACGGTACTCACCCCTCACATTTCCCTCCTACAGGTGTAGATTCAGACTGAGAGATTTGTGCGCATTGTTGTATTGGATATTCTTTGGAGACTACTAGGTCGGGGTATGACTACCCGCTCTTCCGCTATGTATTGAGGTTATTGTATCATTTTGAGGAAGTTAGGATGACCATTGTATTTGTTTAAATTGGGATGACTGTATTTATAATTCTTCTGGTCTGTATAAGGTTAACTCTCACTTGTTTTAATTTGCATTGACGCATACATATATTATTTTTATCACTTGGGGATCTCTGTGATTTGGAAATCTAGATTTTGTGAATGCTGTCAGCCTTACGGTGCTTCGATGTGCGGGACGTGGTACCCGTGCATCGAGGTGCCGCGGCGGGCTGGTCGCGTGCCCAGCTCGGGAGTGGGTTGGGGCGTGACACCACATGTATTAATATAAATTACTACCTTGTATCATCGCTTAATACATTGTTATTACTTGTTACCACAATGTTAATGCATGCGTAAAAATGTTACCATCTCAAACCGAAAATGTTCACTTCGATTATAAAAAATGTTATAATCACTTGAAAGCACAATCCCAATATTAAAACCAAAAATAATTCCAAAATTAAGTAGACATTGATCACACAATCCTTCATTTCAATCTATTCATAAAAATCAAAATTAATATAATTACATAGTAGTGAAATGAATATAATTACATACTAACACCGTAAAGAATGAATGGTTATAAATGAAAATATTATCTATGGGATGGAGTCAAGTGGTGATGATGCTGGTTCGGTTCTATGTGTACTCCTAGCATCTGGTACAATACAAATAATTTGGATTATTATTCAAAGACAAGTAAGATTATCTTAAAAATCAAAGAAATGAGACAAAAGTGAAATTAGTAAGATTATGCGCTTTCCTTTTTCTAATTCCTAAAACATCTTGACAGCACGTGGATCTCTGCATTTCTTGACAACTACTCAAAATAAAAAATTAAAAATGGATAATTAAAAATATTTTCTTCAAATTAAAATAATATGTTTATTTTTAAACTTGAGTAACATTTTGGGATGATTGCAGACTAAACTTGTTCTTGGAATAGTTGTGATTCTTCATGGTCAACTACAATACTCATCCGAATCTTTCAAATGCCCAACCAAAACTCTAGAGTGACTTTTTATTCAAAAAAAATATGATTAACTTTTGATAAAATTTTGCAAAGTGAGTGAGAGGTTTAGATGAGTCAGGGGATGAGAGATTTTGAGGAAATGAGAAGTTAAAACTTTAATGGTGAAATTTTTCATGAATGATTTATAATATATCATTTTCACAAATAAATTTCCAAAAACTTTCCATTTTGTACCTTTTTCCCACTTCTTTTTTCATTACTCGCATACTTTTTTCCCGTCCATTTTTTCATTATCCGTATTGTTCTTAATTCCTCATTTTTTATACTTTTAGTCAATATTGCAACATGTCTTTCCATATGCCTTTATTTTGTTAAAAAAACCACACATTATATGTAATTTTTATTACTTATTACATGCTATTACTACACTTCATGCAAACACATGCCCGCGTGGTCCCCTGCCATGAGCCCACTAATTATATCCATTTTATTAATAAAAAGTAACGAGTATTACTTGACAATTCAACATAAAGTTATTAATATTATTAAATAACTTTATTAATTTAAATAGCATAAAGTTATTAATATTATTAATTTAAATAATATAATGGTATGAAATTAGTAATCATATAATATAGTGTTATATTTTTGAAAATCTATCGACCAATTATTAAATAATATAGTGTTATAATTTAAGGTATAATTAATTATGTTGGTATAATTAATTACATGATATTTAATATTATTTAAATATATTGATATGATTAATTATGTTTGCATATAGCATTGTTATTATATTGAAAATCACAAAGGCAATTCAAATTGGTTCCTTTTGTCAAACCCATAAATCATTTGGCAAAATCTAAAACATTTAAATAACTCAAAAATTACCAATAGGATATATTATTTAAATTATTTAAATTACTAATATTTTTATTTAAATTAATATTGATAACAATTATATTATTTAAATTACAATTACTAATATTTATATTAAATTAAATTACTTATTAAATTACTCTCAAGAAAAGAAAAGATGATCATACAAACTAAGAAAATTACATTAAATTTAATTAATTACAATGGAGGAAATTAGGGAGAAAATTGGAATGGATAGGAGATGCCAAAAAGACATTGCCTTCCAACTCCTCTTATTATCGCTCGACCACTGAAAAATAAAAAACACCAATTCTTATATTTGTTGTATGGCAGAAACTGGGTGTTTTGATCCAAAACCTATATTAAGCTATCTAGCATCGATTCTCACAATGTGACTCAACTTTGAGGTAGCACTAAGATTTCCTTCGTGTATTTATAAATAAAGACTTTAAACTCTCACATTTTCACAATTTACACAACTTCCACACACGTACCATTTATTGAGACCATTTATTCAAAACCAACTTTTATTAATACTATTAATACCCAAGCACGACTCTTCCAGTTCATCATGTGGAAGGGCCCATTCTTTTCTTTCTTGTGGGGTTCCTCGATATACATAGGCTTCCCAACTTTGCACAAGTATCCTTCTTACCTCAGCCTCCAATATACTGGTAGTAACAAGTAGTAATATAGAGGTAACTAATAGTAAATTTGTTTTATGACTTTATAAGTAACAATGGGAGACGATGGAATCGTGGGAAAGACAATGAAATCGTGGGGTATAATATAGTGGTAGTAAATAGTGGTAATTAATAGTAAGTTTGTATTATGATTTTGTGAGTGACAATGGGAGATGGTGGAACCATGGGAGAGACGATGAAACTGTGAAGTATAATATAGTGGTAGTAACTACTGGTAATTAGTAGTAAGTTTGTGTTATACATAACTTTATGAGTGACAATGGAAAACGACGGAACCGTGTGAGACATAGTGGAACCGTGAGGTATAATATAGTGGTAGTAATATAATTGTAGTAACTAATGGTAACTAGTAGTAAGTTTTTTTTATGACTTTATGAATGACAATGGGAGACGGTGGAATCGTGGAAGAGACGGTGGAACCGTGAAGTATAATATAGTGGTAGTAACTAGTGATAAAAAAAATTTAATTTTAATTTAAGATTTTATAAATATTTTAATTTTAATTTAATATTTGAAAAAATAAAAATTTTAATACAAAATATGTTTTAAAAAAAATAAAAAAGAGTAAAGAAAATAGAAAAAATGGATCAATTTCTAATAAAAAAATGAAAAATTAATAAAATTAATATTACCAAAAAAATTTGAATAAATAGAAAATAATGTGTCAAAAAAAAGAGAGAAATAAAAAAATAATGAAAATTAGAAAAAGAGTGTAGTAGGAAAAAAAAATAAGAGAGAGAGTTAAAAAAATAAAATAAAATAAAAAAGTTTTTTTTTTTAAAAAAAAACCTAACATAAGGCAAAAGACATAATAGGCACGGTCTAACGCACCTGTAGTGTCGTAGATTGCCTTGTTTTTTGCTTATATTTTTTTTTGTTCTTTTTTTTTTGTTTTTTTGGTTTCTTTTTTTGTTTCTTTTTTTTTTCCTTCTTTTTTTGGTTCTTTTTTTTTTGTTTTTTTTTGTTTTGTTCTTTTGTTCTTTTTTTGCTGGTTTATTTTTATTTTGTTTTTTGTTCTTTTTTTCACCTATTTTGACCATCTTATTTTCACAACCAATTTCAAAACCTACCCCTTTTTAAAATTTTGTCTCTCACCCTACACTTTTAATTTTATCCGCTAATTACCCGCCTTTATTTTAGTTTTAGATTGTTAAAAACTCACCACATACCACAAAAGCAATCCAAAATTAGTTCATTTTCTACCACGTTGTCCATCCAAATTGGATAAACTACATCCGACAACTGGGGCTAACTCTAAAATATAATGTCCAATTGATCCAATGGTTAATTTCAATTTATTTGTTTATATGTTTTAAGGAAGGGAAAATGAAAGTTAAAAAAGATAAAGAAAGTTAAAAAAAAGTGTAGCGGAAAAAAAAGAAAAAATAGAGAGTTAAAAAAAAAGAATAAAGAAATCAAAAAGAAAATGTCTAAACAGGCGCGGTGGGACCATGGGAGACGGTGGAATCATGGGAAAGACGGTGGAACCATAGAGTATGTAATTGTTATGACTTTATGTGTGACAATGAGAGACTATGAAACTGTAAGATATGTAATGTGTTATGGTTTTGTGAGTTTCAATGTGAGGCAGAGAGACAGTTTTACCATGAGTATGTGAGGCGGTGGAATCACAGGGAAAGACGGTTCTACCGTGAATATGTGAGGCGGTGGAATCGTGGGCAGAGACGGTTCCATCGTCTCTCATTGTCACTACAGCTAGTTACCACTACTATTAGTTACTACTATTTATCACTAGTTACCATTATAAAATCATAATATAAATTTATTATTAATTACCACTACTACTAATTACTATAAGTTACCATTAGTTACCGTTAATTACCATTATAATGTTATAATACAAAATTGTTATTAATTATCACCAATTACTACCACTATATTAGTACTACTATATTACATAGTCCACGGTTTCACCATCTCTCCCACGGTTCCACCGTCTCCCATTGTCACTACGATTAATTACTACTAGTTACCACTGTAAAGTCATAATATAAACTTACTATTAATTACCACTACTACTAGTTACTACTAGTTATCACTATAAAATCATAACACAAATTTACTACTAGTTAATACCATTATATTACTACTACTATATTACATAGCCCACGATTCTACCGTCTCTTCCACGACCCACCGTCTCCCATTGTCACTACTACTAGTTACTACTACTAGTAGTTACCACTAGTTATTAGTATAAAGTCATAATACAAACTTATTATTAGTTATCACCACTACTACTTACTATTATTTATCACTAATTATCACTATAAAATCATAATACAAACTTACTACTAGTTACCACTAATTACTACCACTATATTACTACTACTATATTACATAACCCACGGTTCTGTCATCTTTTCCACAGTTCCACCGTCTCCTATTATCATTACTATTAGTTACCACTATAAGTCATAATGCAAATTTATTACTAATTACCACTACTACTAGTTACTATTAATTATCACTAGTTACCACTATAAAGTCATAACACAAATTTACTAATAATTATCACTAGTTACTACCACTATATTACTATTACTATATTACATAGTCCACGGTTCCATCGTTTATCCCACGGCTCCACCGTCTCCCATTGTCACTACTACTAGTTACCACTACTATTAGTTACTATTAGTTACTACTAGTTACCAATACTACTAGTTACTATTGCTTACCACTAGTTACCACTATAAAATTATAATACAAATTTATTACTAGTTACCACTAGTTACTACCATTATATTACTATTATTATATTACATAGTTTACGGTTTCGTCGTCTCTTCCACGGTTCCACCATCTCCCATTATCACTACTACTAGCTATTATTACTATTAGTTACTATTAGTTACCACTAGTTATCACTAATTAAACTAGAAAGTCAAAACACAAATTTATTATTAGTTACCACTAATTACTACCACTATATTACTACTATTATTTACATACCTCACGATTCCACTGTCTCTCCCATGGTTCCACCATCTCCTATTGTCACTCATAAAGTCATAACACAAATTTACGATTAGTTACTACTATATTACTACTAGTTACTACTACTATATTACATATTCCACGGTTCCACCGTCTCTCCCATAGTTTCACCATCTCCCATTGTCACTTATAAAGTCATAACACAAAATTACTATTAGTTACCACTATATTACTATTATTTACCACTATATTACTACCACTATATTAGATACTAATAGCTACCACTATATTATTACTATACGTCATAAAATATTATTACTACACCTCATAAAATACCATCACTTTGCGAAGTTGGGAAATATATTAAATGATGAGTTTAGACATCTTTTCCTTCTTCTTTTTTTTTTTTTTAAAAAAGGAAGTATTAAATAGCTTAGAACTCTAAGCATATATGATGTATTTTTTTATTTTTTATTTTTTATTTTTATTTTTTTTATTTTTAGGAAGTAGAGTTGCTCTTTTTATTTTTATTTTTAGGAAATGTATTAAATGATGGGTTTAGACATCACCTCTCACTTTTTTCTCTCACCACATTTTATTACTATATGTTATCACAAGCTTACCACAATTGTTATAGTAATCCATACCACCTATCCAAATTATCTCCTGAATTTACCATAGTCAATGGTGCTATTATAGAGACTATTTTCAAATAGTTCGTAAAAGTGATATATTAAAAACTATTCTAACAATATATTTGAGTTTAGTCATTTACCCATCTAAGTTTTACAAAAAAAATTTCAAAACCCCTATTGTCTCTTTATAATTTTTCCACTCTTTTATCCATTCTTTTATTCTTTATTTGCCTATTTTTTCATTACATACTTTTTTTTTCATACTTTTAGTCATTACTTATCTTATTCTTAATTCCTCACATTTCTATGCTTCCCATATCATTGCAATGAATGCTATTTTTGTGTTTCCTTTTGTTTCAGTTGAATAGAATATTGATAATTATATTATATAATTATTAATTTTATGTAATTATTAATATTTGATATCATGTTACATTATTTAAATTATTAATATTGATAATTAATTATGTTATGTAACATAATGTCAATTGTATCATGTGTGAATGGTCATAATATCATAATATATTATAATGCTATATTATATAACAATTGGTTATAATATCCAATTGGTCGATGAATTATCATAATTTCATATTATAACACTATATTATATAATATAGTGTCATTACATTTATAACAATTGTTATAATATTATATTATAACACTATATTATATTATGTAATAATTAGTCCAATTGTCATTATGTCACATTGTAACACTAAATTATGTAACAATTATTATATTGATAATTACTAATTTTATATAATTATTAGATATCATATTACATTATTTAAATTACTAATATTGATAATTAATATTATGATAACTTGTAAAAAAATTTTAATAACCACTAGTAAATATAGTCTGGTATTATTATTATTTATTGGAATGAAATATAGTGATATGTAGTTGTAATATAGTAATAACAAGAGGCAGACCGTATAGGGGCATGGTAGACCATGACTTACCTTCAAGTATCGTAATATTACTATCACTTACTACTTGTTATCATAATTTTACTACAAATTATCATAAATTTTTCACAATTTAAGTTATCATTATATTACTACTAATTATCACTATATTAATATTAGTTATAGTAAACTTATCACTACCACTATATTACTATTAATTACTACTATATTACTATTAGTTAAACTAAACTCACTACAATTTAAGTTACCACTATATTATTACTATATTACTACTAATTAATTTAAACTTACCACAATTTTAGTTACTACTATTTTACTTTATTACTAGTTATCGTAAGTTTACCGCAATTTATTATAAAATTATAAAATGTTATTGTTACATATTATATAGTAATAGTGTCACATTTACTGATGACAACTAATAACCGTCTTAATTAAACATCTCTTTTATAAACGGTGCAATATATATATTAGCATAGGTATAGAGTTATGCATATGATATGGTTTATCTGTCAGTAAAGAAAACCCAAATAGAAACTCTTTCCAAACCGTGACTAAATTTATCATATTTATTAACGACAAGTGATAACCATTCAAATGGTAAATGACATTTATAAATGGTAAAATATATCCGTTAGCATAGATGAAGAATTTATACAAATGGTATTATTAAGTAGACAGTAAAAAAGAGTTATATAGAGATTTTTTCAAAACCGTCTCTAAATACTGTTATATTTACGGACCACAAGTGATAATCGTTAAATTTGAATATCGATTTTTACAGACGATTTTGCTATCTTTACTAACGGTTGATAAATTTATACTGATGGACAATTTTATACTATGAGAAAATATATATATTTTCCAACAGTTTCATTAAAAGCGTCTCTATAGGTCATAAAATACCGTCACTAAATCTTACTGTCAATAAAATAATATTTTAATTTTGTAGCGCCTAAATGATCAATCCGAAGAAAGAAAGAAAATGGTATAAATCTTTGTACAATTTGTCATGCTTTTTCTAATTATATACCCTAAGTTGGAGTAAACAAACTATCCATAAAAGCATGAAAGTACTATCCCATGATAACAAGAAAGAAGACCCAACATCTCAAACAAGATAGAATAACCATGGATTGAATCGAGACAGATCATAAGATTAGGTACATCAAAACTCGAACCATAAAGACAATTTGGGGGAATTGAGTTGAGAACCTTATAAAAATGAGTTGAATCTCAACTTTTCTCGGAAAGCATTTGATATTAATGAAGATTGTGCAGGAATTTAGGTGACAAACGGAAGATCTCAGCACGACCATATCAAAATGTTGTTAACTATGAGGGCCCTTATTTCTTTATACAAATGAAATGCTATAGGCGGGGAATACCCCTTCTAGACCACAGGAAGCTCATAGGACACGATTAAAATGTCGAATTATCTTACCAAACTCATGATTATGGTGATCACACATAGATTGAGTATCTAAAAAAAAAATGTATCACCCGGTAGGACTAGGGATTGAGATTAAATTCTTTTTACCCATAATAGGAGTTGGTAGTTTAATTCAAGAAAGTTGTTTGCCTGTCCTCAATCTTCAAACAAGCTTTAGTTTTTTCTGCCTCTGAATTTTTTCTCATTTGATATGTTGTGTAAGAAATATCAATTCTAACTAAATTGATCTATCTTCTTGTTACCTTAATAAGTTAGCTTAGATGAATGCTAGAAATTGATTATCTTTCAGCGAAACCCTTTCTCGAGTCAGAGGAGTGAAAAAAGTGAATAGGTGAGGTGTAAGTGGCTTAACTGGTATAGAGGTATACGTAAAAGACTAAATTTAGTGTTCTTTCTTAGGCATTGCATATTACCATAAAAGGAAGACAGGAAGACATATGTCACTATAGCTACTACTAATAAAGTAAAACTTAACATATCCCCAATCGAAGGATCAAAGTAAGGAATGATTAGAAGAGGTGGTATTTAGTCAAATGAAAAGAGAACTTTTTTTTTTTGTTAATGAGATAGAGGACTAACACCCAAAAGTTTTTCTTTTTTCAATTGAAAGCTTTTCGAGCACCAAATCTTTTGGTTTAAAACCATTGCCATATAATTTAATAGTGTAAGGGGAATCTTGTAGGCCGATTGTTATCAGTTTTGATTGTTATTTTTTATATTTCCAAAGTTTCTTGAAAGTAGGGAATACAATTGCGGTTGCATATTGAGTTAAGAGTCTCGTCTCCCGTTTAATCAAATAGAAGTGATTTTTCCTGTTTGACTAAAAGCGCATCTGGCATCGAGATTCAATTCTTTCTGATGCTTAAACTTTACTGTTATTTTTTCTTTATTATGTAATGTTAGATTTTTTCGTGACTCAACACGCAGCGGAAGCATTAAATTAATTTTCGGAATCGTAAAAGTTTAGGGTTCGCGATATACCTCAACCGGTGATGCAAAAATCGTCGGAACCGCGAACTCCCGATATGAATATCTCGTAGTCGGGATGATAGTCACGTAAATCGAACTATCACCGCAATGCCACAACGATCCAACCCTTTAACCCGGTGATATTACGTTGATCGGAAATCCCTTTGAATAATTGTTTTACTCAACAATTATCCTAACCCTCAAAATGGTACAAGTCTCTTTTTCTCTTAGACTCTACGTTGGTTCTCACAAGAATCAGGATGATCAACACTCATCCCAAAAACACAATTACCATAGTTAACTCCCATAGGAGTCATGTAGAGAGAAAATAGGGGAAAGTGGGTAATGGGTAACTACCCATTACCCCATTAGCAATTTCAAATTTTATTTACTATGGTAAAATCATATTAAATGGCCCCACGTGGGCACATCTAATATCTCCCACTTGCACACGAGGGCGTTTTACTTCCGTCATTAGATCACAACTCATGCAATCTACTATATCACCCTACAAGGTTTTCATATAGGGTTGGTCGTCGTACGACTAGCGAGTACACCTGCAAACAAAGACTTCTCGATACACCTGTTAGGCTGATCGAGTAGTCACCGTTAGTATCAAAAGAAAAACTCGCAGTACCCCAGATCCAAGACAGATTGCATCCATCGAGCTACTTTCCTCATCGAAAGTAATCCCCAGATATCGCTCGACTATGTATTCACTATTATGTTCAAATCCCTACATGGACGAACATAAAAGACCGGTCGGTGAATACAAAACAGTGATGCAGTGTCAATTGGTCTTCCTTTCCCAAACTCGAATCTATTGGTCTCAACTCAGCTGCTTTCCTAGACCTGTCCCTCAGACCTCAATTTATCTTCCGGGCCATCGGTAAACAGACTAAAGTAGCAAACACTGAATCAAAATCTCAAGAAACAGCCGAAAGTAATAAGGGCACAAGAGATCCCACCCAATGGATCTCGGGTCTCACACAGTGGGGCTCGGGGATAAATTTCAATTTAATGTCTCAAGTAATATAGCTCCCACTATCCCAAGTCGTCTTTTCACACGTGGTATGAAACACGTGCCACAATGTTATTCCCTCATCTCTCAAAAAAGGGCATATGTCAGATTTCTCTAACACTGTGCAGGTATAGGGACTCAGTCTACACATAAGACTTTACCCAGAGATCTCAGAGAGAGTACCTCAGAGACAATATCACAAAACGCAGATGATATCTGATATCTCAAACCTGGCTACTCACAGGCTACATGGATGTGGGTACGTCCATGTCGGTCATATCGCATATGACCTCATCCTGAACACGTATCAGGGCGACTTATGTTCTAGCAGGGCCACTCTCAAAGCCTCTTACAGCTAGAAGCCGTCTCATCCCCGCTCACTCAGAGCTGGAGGTGGTCACTCGTGTGAGAGAGTCGACCTCGCCTACCTGACATATCTATTATCACATCACAAAATATATATATGACAATGAAAGCAAGTGCATTAAATGTAAATATAACACAAAAGTGACTGAAAAATGCACTATAATCATATATATATAAAAACAATAAGCATCAATGTCATCAATAAGTACAACCGAGAAATGTCAGAAAATACTCAAACCCAATGACTCTCTATGCCCTAGAAAGGAGTCTCTAGTAATGGGTTTGGTGAAGGGGTCAGCCACCATGTTGTGTGTCGAAATGTACTTGACGGTCACTTCACCATTCTCGATGATGTCTCTAACATAATGGTATCTGGTGTCAATGTGTTTGGTCCTACTATGAAACTTAGGGTCTCGTGTGTAAGCGATAGCGGCCTGATTATCACAGTAAATCATGACTGGCCTCCCACTATCCGCTACAATCCCTAAGTCATCAAGTAGTCTACGGAGCCAAACACTCTCTTGAACTGCAACTGAGCATGCCACGAACTCAGCCTCCATCGTAGATATAGCAACACAGGTTTGCTTCTTACTGCTCCAAGAGATGGCCCCGCCATTGAGCAAGAAAGCAAAACCTGATGTCGATTTGCGCTTATCCAAATCGCCTCCCCAGTCGGCGTCTGAATAGCCCACAAGGCGCAAATCACCTCCCCCGTAACTCAAGGAGAAGTTTGCAGTTCCCTTTAGATATCGAAAAATCCTTTTCACTGCTCTCCAGTGACCCCTTCCAGGATTTGCCTGATATCTACTCACCAGACCAACTGCATAACAAATGTCCGGTCTAGTACACAACATTGCGTACATTAAACTTCCCACTGCACTGGAGTAAGGTACTTTACGCATTTCCCTTACTTCTTCCTGAGTTTTCGGACACATTTCCAGGCTCAGGCCTTCACCTTTGGCGATCGGAGTATCTATGGGATTACAATCACTCATCCCAAAACGCTCGAGAATTTTCTTAATGTAGGTCTCTTGTGAAAGAGCTAACATTTTTCTCGAGCGATCCCTCTGGATCTGAACTCCGAGGATGAACTCAGCTTCACCCATGTCTTTCATGTCGAAGCTGGATGACAACCACGCTTTGATGGTTATTAAATACTGAATGTCGTTCCCAGCCAACATTATGTCATCTACATACAACGACAGGATCACAAAAGAGTTATCTGACCGAATTAGATAGACACAATGATCCTCCTCGACCATCGTAAAACCGTAAGATATCACCTCCTCGTGAAATCTTAGGTACCACCGCCTGGATGATTGCTTAAGGCCGTATATCGACTTCCGAAGTCGACAGACCTTGTTCTCCTGACCTACTAGAACGAACCCGGGGGGCTGTTCCATGTAGATCTCCTCATCCAGGCTCCCGTTAAGGAATGCGATCTTTACGTCCATCTGGTGTAACTCTAGATCCAGACTAGCAACAATCACCAAAAGTAGACGGATCGAAGTAAACTTGACTACTGGGGAGAAAGTCTCCTCGTAGTCAATGCCCTTAGTCTGCGTGTAACCCTTGGCTACCAGACGGGCTTTGTACCTCTCAATCGATCCATCGGCCTTTCTTTTAATTTTGAGAACCCACTTGTTCCCAATTGCCTTTCTATCCTCAGGTAAGTCAACTAGTTCCCAGACTTCGTTGACTCTCATTGATTCCATTTCCTCATGCAAGGCCTGTAACCAATGGTCCTTTGCCGAACCCTCGAGAGCCTCCTATATAGTTCTCGGCTCTTCGTCATCCTCGGGAGTCACGATAAGGATCTCATCCTCAATCGGGAAACGACGTCGAGGCATATGTCCTCGAGTACTCCTACGAGGAGAGAGAGCCTCCACACCTTCAGATAGACCGCTCCCACTAGGACCAAGATCCGTAATCGGCTCTTGAGTCCCGCCACTGGGCTCGGCTGAGCCGCTGGCTCATCCATCTCATAGAAGGTGAAGTCTCGATCGATTTCTCCTCTCTTAGGAAAATCACTCTCGAGAAAAGTGGCATCACGAGACTCTATCTCAGTGACAGTGCCGTCCGTATGTTCTCCTAGGAACACATGTCCCTTGGACTGTTCAGAGTATCTAATAAAGATATACTTCTTTCCTCGCGGGCCTAACTTGCCGTACTGATGTGAGGAATCATGAACATACGCGGCGCAACCCCATGGCCTCAAGTGGCTAAGGTCAGGCTGTCTCCCTGTCCAAAGCTCGTATGGGGTGCTGACTACGGACTTCGTCGGAACACGGTTAAGGACGTAGGTTGCAGTCAACAACGCATCCCCCCAATGGGAGATAGGTAAGTTGGCCTGCGCCATCATCGACCTCACCATCTCCAACAGAGTCCTATTCCTTCTCTCGGCTACTCCGTTCTGCTGAGGAGTAGCAGGAATAGTCAACTGTCTAGTAATGCCCCTATCAAAACAGAGCTCTCTAAACTGCTCAGACAGATACTCGCGCCCCCGATCGGTTCTGAGAGTTTTCACCCTCATGTCTAACTGATTTTCAACCTCGCTAATAAACCTCCTGAAGCACTCTAGTGCCTCAGACTTGTGCGAGATCAGGTAGACGTAACCGAAACGCGTGTAGTCGTCTATGAACGTAATGAAATACGTTGCTCCGTTTCGGGCTCTCACATTCATAGGTCCGCAAATGTCGGAATGGACCAATTGCAATGGAGTCCCAGCTCTCATTGCTTTCTCAAATGATTTTCTAGCGGCTTTTTCTACAAGGCAAAACTCACACACGGGCAACTGGACCTTGGTTAGTGGGCCCAACAAGCCACTCGTAGCTAACCGGGTCATCATCTCTTACCCTATATGGCCAAGCCTACTATGCCATACATTCACATCATCCACTGCACTATCAGATGCAAAAGCAATAGTAGATGAAGAATAAATCTCATAAAATGAAATCAAATCCAGTACATAAAGTCCCTCATGGACCAAACCGGAACAAATCAAAGAACTGTCATATGAAATGGAAACTCTAGAGTTTTCCAAAAAGCCTGAGAATATCCTAACAAATCCAAACACCGGACAGATACTAGATTCCGCCTAATCTCAGGAGCATACAAAATGTCATGAAGATATAAGACTTGGTCACTTCGCAGCAACAGCTTGCAAGTGCCAATCCCTTTCACTTCAATAAATGCTCCATTCCCCCCCACGCACCTCCTCGCACAGGGACTCAAACGGCGGAACTCCACATACGCACTCCTGTCACGAGCTACATGGTCCGTGGCTCCTGAGTCTACAATCCACAAAGGAGAAGAGTTAGCGAGCATCACACTAGATGACACGTAACTCAAACCATGTAAAGAAGAAGGACTTACCTTTCGCTCGCCACACTCGCGTGCGAAATGCCCAGTCTTGCCACACACGTAGCATTGGACTTTGCTCTTATTGAGCTCCTTCTTCTTGCGTTTCTGTCCTCTGTCATCGGTCTTGGCAAATTGCTTCTTCTTGCCTTGGCCCTTGGCCTTCTTCTCATGCTTGCGCCACTTGCGCTTTACTCCTCGGGAGCCCTTACTCGACTCCGCAATGTTAGCATGAGCATAAGAAGACCTAGCCACCTCCTGTCGCTCCTCCTCGAGCTCACAATGCCTACTCACGTCCATGAAAGTACGAATACTCTCAGTGTGCGTGAGATAGGTCTTAACCACATCGCAGGAGCGCGCAAAGACCGGATCACACCCGATGCAAGCTCATCGGACATCGGCTCCCCCATACTCTTCAGAGAGGCGATCATACTCGACATATGCATTAAATGCTGCTTCATAGTATGATCGTGCCTCTTCTTGTAAGTGATGAATTTATAAGTCAACATCCTCAACTTAGGAGCTGACGGGGCGCCATAGTGCTCTCTCAGAGCATGCCAGATCGACTGTGCAGTAGGATACTGCTCATAGATGGGAATCAGCTCATCGTGCATACTGCTAAGAAGGATCACCCTTGCTTGGCCATCCTTCTTCTTCCAAGCACGATACACCTCCTGATCCCGTCGCGCTTGTGCCGTGGTACCCTCCCCGGGGTCCACCATCTCGTTCTTAAGAACTTCCCCGAGCTCTTGTTCCTCGAAGACAAACTGAACCTTCCGGTGCCAAATGTCATAATTGTCATCGTTCAGCTTGTCTCCCTTTACGAGATCTAGAACGACAGTCTTCGTTGCAGCCATGTCTCTGTCACACAGAAAAAAGAGACATTAGTGACATATTGATGCTTAGTTCACAATTTTATGTACCCTACGAATCACCAAAAACCAAAATGACTTGAATACAGATCCCAAGACGAGCGTATGAGTCAACGGACACCATACACCACATCTGTGATTGTATCTCACCATTCGGAATAGGATTCAGTACATAAAAACCCACAATTAGTCACTTTTTATCACAAAACCCTCAAAAAATCAGAAAATTCCAATTTTAGGACGACCTACGTGCCGTCGGAAGGGTTCACGCGCCGCCAGGCTCACGGCGGCGCGTCTCACGCGCCCCCACGCGCCGGGAAGGCGCCTGGGCGCGTGCAGGACGCGCTGCGCGTCAGGGACGCGCCTGCACGCGCTCTGTGCGCGTCTGCAGACGCGCCTGACGCGCGGGCGCACGGGCGACGCGCCTACACGCGCGCGCCCGCGTCCATTGGGCCGGATCCGGATGCAGGTCCGGTTCAGGACCCGGAACCCGGTCCGGATCCACGTTTTCGGGTCGGGTATATCGGGTCGGGCCTGACCCACGTCAGACCCGACATCTCACGCTCCTGCTCGCGCGTGAGATGTACGCGCTGGGGCGCTGTGCATAGACGCGCCTTCTCGCGCGTGTACTGCACTCCCCGCCCCTGCTTGCTAACACGCGCCTGCTCGCGCGTGTCATGCACGCGCCTTCATCTTCTTCCCCGATTTCTGCAACTGCGTTTATTTTCCGACCCCATTTCTGAAAATCTCAATTTCCGGTATCAAATACATGCAATTTATATACCAAAATGTAGATCTAACAACAACAAACATAGATCTACCATTTTTATGCATCAATTTGACCTAAATCTCTCCAAATTTGGGGTTGAAGTGTTTGGTCACTATTCACGGCCGAATGCTTCAACCGGAATTTTCATGGCCTAAACGTGCCCAAAAAATTACGAAAAAAATATTTTCGTGTTCTACGTGAGTTGGGTAACACAGTGGTATAACTGGATTCACGAAACTCATCCGTGATCCGAACCCCAAATTTTATACCCTATATTTTTATACCCAAATTTTATTCCGAAAAATTATTTAAAAAATTTCTAACTAGCTCTGATACCAATGTTAGATTTTTTCGTGACTCAACACGCAGCGGAAGCATTAAATTAATTTTCAGAATCGTAAAAGTTTAGGGTTCGCGATATACCACAACCGGTGATGCAAAAATCGTCGGAACCGCGAACTCCCGATATGAATATCTCGTAGTCGGGATGATAGTCACGTAAATCGAACTATCACCGCAATGCCACAACGATCCAACCCTTTAACCCGGTGATATTACGTTGATCGGAAATCCCTTTGAATAATTGTTCTACTCAACAATTATCCTAACCCTCAAAATGGTACAAGTCTCTTTTTCTCTCAGACTCTACGTTGGTTCTCACAAGAATCAGGATGATCAACACTCATCCCAAAAACACAATTACCATAGTTAACTCCCATAGGAGTCATGTAGAGAGAAAATAGGGGAAAGTGGGTAATGGGTAACTACCCATTACCCCATTAGCAATTTCAAATTTTATTTACTATGGTAAAATCATATTAAATGGCCCCACGTGGGCACATCTAATATGTAATAACCTTGTAGCATTGGGTTAATACATGGTTAATGTTTTCTGACTTTTTGTACTTTATATCAAAATTATACTTGCATAAAAATACAGATTTACCTTGTTTCCATAATTCTTAAGTTATGCCAAGTTATTCAACAAACTTTAAGCAAACAGAAAGCACAACATAATCTAGTTAAAGCAGAAACATGGAAAGACAGTCTTTGTAGATGTTAGAAATGGATAACAGGTCACTCATAAAAGCTTGACCCGACTTAACTAATTTTGTAGATGTTAGAAATGGATAACAGGTCACTCATAAAAGCTTGACCCGACTTAACTAATTTTGTTTGAACTCAAATAATTAGGAGAGAGGGAGAGAGAAGTTTTCTAGAGAAAACCAACTCTCAATTTCCCCTCTCCATTTTTGAATTTCAAATGTTTTTTTTTTCTTTTTTTAAAAACACTAAGATGATGAACATTAAAGAGTTGGGGAAAACCATTGTTCCCGGTGATAGGACGTATTCCAAGATCCAGTCCAAAAGAGTTAATTCTTAAATGGTCCACGAAAAAGGGGCTTGTCAATCAATATCTAACGTCCGCAACAACAATCTACTGAAAGACCGTAGTCGCTCCGATCGGTCTACTAAAAAGTCTTAGTCGTCCGGATCTACCTAACGATAGGGCCCCAGCCGTCCCGATTAACCGATCGTGACTCATCAAGCGGAGATAGTCACCTCGATCAATCAAACAGACGATGGGTAGCACCCCTATTGATTAAAGAGGAAGGTCAGAACTTCCTCAATTCCAACTTCTTATTTCGTAACAGTAATTCCGAGATTTTTCATATAAAGAAAGCAACCCTCCCGAAGAGGAAGTTTTCCCGATATAAGAGGATCGTGATCAATTTGTAATATTGGCTTCCGAGATTTCTGGATCAGTTCGATAAGGAAAGTAGGGTGGAAGTCCCTCAGCGGCTCACAACTCTCACAAGTATAAGAGATCTCAAAACCCTCAATATCAGGTACGCTCTATAAACCTAACACATGGGGCACATTGATGACAGGGAACCACTTTTCCTCAACTCTCAGTTTGTTTCTTTCAAACGAAAACCGCTCTTTACTGACTTGAGCGTCGGAGTCTCCCCGCCGGAATACCTTTCGGCGGTTTTTGCAGGTGTATCGATCATCGGCGATTACTGTTCGAGTCAACAAGGAGTCGGTATCTGAGGAGCCATCACCCACCTCCATCAGATTGGCGCCGTCCGTGGGAACAGACTAGAGAAGTCTATATTACCATGTCTTTAAGGACTAGAGCATCTTCTAGAGCCGCCCCGCTATAGGGAGGAACATCCCTATGCCCGTCGAACCTGTTGTTCCCCCAATAACAAATCCTCCAATCCACAATCCTGTGTTTTCCTCCCGACCATCGCATCCGGAACTAATTCCGCGACATGCAAATCAGAGACAGCAAGTCAGGGCCCCAGAACCAAAACAGGCAGAACAGCCCCAAATGGAAAGATTGGTATCTGGAATCCAAAGAATGAGCAAACAATAGAAAAGACTCAGTCGAGCCCTTGGATCGGATAACCACTCATCTGCCGCAGAATCTGAATACAAACAACTCCCTGAACGAGAGTTCCCAGAACCATCGATGGCCTCCTAATACGACCCCCAAGGCCTAAAAAGATAGATTGAACAGCTCGTGGCTGCTGAGCTAAAACGAGCAGGAGTAAAGGATAGGGAAGATCCCCAATGCTCCCTGGGCGAATCGTCATTCTTTGCAAAGATCTTATCAGAACCGACACCGAGAGATATCCTTCTGCCTCCCATGGAGCGGAATGACGGGAAAAACAACCCCCACGACCATTCTGCTCATTTCATAACGGTGATGGTCTCTAGAGATCTCTCGGACGCCACAATGTGCAAGCACTTCCCTACCACTCTTAAGGGTAATGCCCTAACTTGGTTTAATTCTCTTCCTCCTCTCAGTATCAAGAGTTTCGTGCAAATCCGATAATAATTCGAGACCCACTTTGTAATTAGTCGAGGGGTTAAACGAAAATCAACATCCCGCTTATCATTACACCAACGGAAAGAGGAATCTCTCAGAAACTTCATGGAGAAATTCAAGTCAGAAATGCTGAAAATCCCTGATCTGGACCATAATATCGCCTTGGTCGTGCTCCTAACGGGCCTGCGCTCCTCTGATATGAAGGTCTCCATTATAAAGAAACCTCCAGCATCCATCCAAAAATTCTACTATCGAGCAGAGAAATATATTGCTACAGAAGAAGCAAAGGCCTTCGATCGACAAAAAGGCCACCTTAGCAGAAAAGAACGCAGCCGGTCGCCACGCCCATGTTTCCCAAAAAGAGGCAAACCAGGAACTTCACATTCGCAAAGGTTCAGCATCTACACCCCACTGAGCGAAACCCCAAGCCGAGTTTTATATCAAATAAAAAACAAGTCATATGTCAAATAACCCCCTCGTCCGGTGGAAGAAGATCCTAAAAAGGACAAATCCAAATATTGTCATTTCCATAGGGACTACGGCCATATGATCGATGAATGTAAAAGACTCAAGGACGAACTGGAATTCTTGGTCCGCAGCGGAAAACTACAGAAATTCATCAGCTTAGAAGGAAGAGATCTGACTTCCCCAAACAGGCGTAACGCACCAAGGGAGAATGAGCCACTTCGTAGGCTAGATCCCAAACCACCACGCAAGGAACCAGGAGGGGTGATCCTCCAAGTCCACCATAGAGATGGTTGGCACGAGCCTTATGTTCCCTTAAGCGTCTGTCCAGCGTATGATCCAGACTTCCCGGTATTCTTCCTTTAATAAAGATTTCGATATTTGTTACTACTCATTGACTACGCGTGGCCCGGGGCTTCAAATGACCTTCAAAGAAAAAACTCCCTGAATGGGCGGATACGGCCCTGACTCCTAAAGTCTCTAATCAACCGAAGGGTCTCAGCTGCCCAGATCTTCCGAACGAATATGTCACTAATATGGGATGAAACTCCCTGAACGGGCGGACACAGCTCTGGCTCCTAAAGTCTCTAATCGACCGAAGGGTCTCAACCACCCAGATCTTCCGAACGAATATGTTGCTAATATGGGATGAAACTCCCCAAACGGGCAGATACGACCCTGACTCCTAAAGTCTCTAATCAACCGAAGGGTCTCAGCCGCCCAGATCTTCCGAACGAATGTGTTGCTAATATGGGATGAAACTCTCCGAATGGGTGGATATGGCCCTGACTCCTAAAGTTTCTAATCGATCGAAGGGTCTCAGTAGCCCAGATCTTCCCAACGAATGTGTCGCTAATATGGGATGAAACTCCCCGAGCGGGCGGATACGACCATGACCCCTAAAGTCTCTAATCGACCGAAATGCCTCAGTCGTCCAGATCTTCCAAACGAATGTGTCGCTAATATGGGATGAAACTCTTCGAACGAGCGGACACGACCCTGACTCCTAAAGTCTCTAATCGACCGAAGAGTCTCAGCGGCTCAGATTTTCCGAACGAATGTGTCGCTAATATGGGATGAAACTCCCCGAGCGGGAGGATACAGCCCTGACTCCTAAAGTCTTTAATCGACCGAATGGCCTCAGCCACCCAGATCTTCCGAATGAGTATGAGGTGAAACTCCCTGAAGGGGCGAACACAGCCCTAGTTTCTAAAATCTCTAATCGGTCGGAAGGCCTTAATCGCACGGGCCTCTCAAAGAAACACCTCCGATTCGATCTCCTAAGAAAATACTGAAGCAGCCCTGATTGCCAAGAGCCTTCAACAACACACTAGAATTAGAGGAGATTCCCCAAAGCTCACTCGATTAGAAAAAACATCGGAAGTTCATTGAAGATTATTACATCCCAATAAATCAAGGGATAAAAAATTCACATTCCACAAAATTACAAAAGGACAGAAGGGGCACAAGAAACAGTGGGACTAGAATCCAAACCAGCTGATCCTTCAAGCGGGGGTAGAGCCTCATACCAACCAATCTCTCGAAGAATCTCTTCGGTGCATTTCAGACGCTCATGCAACTTACACTGAGAAAGTTGTAAGGCAATAACATCTCTTGCAGCAGAAGTCTTGAGGTCAGCTATCTCTTGTTCAACCCTTCGGAGGGATTCTTCTCATAAACGAGCTAACATTTCAGCAGCTGTTAACTGCGCTTTTCGAGCACATGCCTCCACTTCTAATTCCTTACAATGAGCTTGAACTGAAGCAAAGTCTTCTTGAAGGTGTCTGATCTGCCTATCTTTGGCCTCTCCAATGGTCTTCTCTTGGTTCTCCAAGGCATCCTTCAGTGCCAACACTTGATCGCTCGTATGAGAAAATTGTTTATCCCGTTTAACCCTCAACTTTCTTTAAAGCTCAGCTAGGACAGAAGTCTGGGAAAAAAGACACAATGGTCAGAGTCATGAGATCGTAAAGATTCAACTTCGACTCACACAAAGAAAATACTTATTGAAAGGCAAAGAGATCGGATAGCCCTATCGGTACACTCGAGAGGCATCTTTCGAAGGGCGGACCTCAAAGGAAATTGAAAATGCTCAGCCAACTGTGACCCTTCCTGTGGATTAACAAGATTAAAATTGCGGCCCCCCATGAAAACTGTCACTGACCCTTCTTTGACACTCCGTCCTTCTCCGATCAAAATAAGTGGAGGAGCGCAATAGTCATCTGGTATATCAACCAAAAGGCACTGAGACCCCCGATGGGACTGTCCCGAAGTGTCGTCCGGAATGAAAGCGGAAGGTTGCGTCACAGGAGACTCTTCCGACCTTTGCTCTTGAACCGAAATGTTCTCAGTCCTCTCAAAGAATCCCTTGCAGGAGCCACCTCCTTCTCCAACCCCGGTTGACACACCAAGGGCTTCACCAAAGGCTTCAACAAAGGTTTCACCAACTAAATGGTCCCCTCCGATTTCAGAATGTTCTTGGGATAGCGCATACCCTCCGAATTCAGCTTGCTCTTTTTCCCCAACAAGTAGACTGGGCACCCTAGTCTTAGACTTTTTCCGCCGGGACTCAGGGGAAGCATCAACCGCCTTCCTCTTTGCATGAGATCGCATTTCCCGTTCAGTAGAGATTTCATCAAGAAGACGGGCGTCAATGTCCAGCACAGTGTCGACCAAGTCTTTTCCTCATTGCTCCAGCAGGAGGAGCTTGGAGATTTGGATTGACTCATCCATAAGGAGACCGGATAATATCAATATGTCGACTCTCACCTAGCTATCCACCCACAAGCTACTGCAACTGGCATCACAATAACAGGCCACTACATGCAGAAAACGGGAGTATCGAAGGAGGGAGGGGATTCTCTCGTTTAGGAAAGGCACCTGGTTAGCGTCTGGAAATGCGGGAAGAAGATCCATGTTCAAAAATCTGAAAAAGAAGAACCTCTGCATCTAGTGCTTATCCTGAGACTCACTATAGAAAAACTTCCAACGAGACTCTCGACAAGTCTGAAGCTTAAACCAACCGTGAGTAGATCCTTTGGAGCTACATCGCCCCGAGGATTGTCACTCATGGCGCTTCTTCTTCCGAAAAGACCATGAGTCGGGGGCAAATGATGGGACGTATTCCAATACCTAGTCTAAAAGAGTCAATTCCCAAATGGCCTACGAAAAAGGGGCCTGCCGATCAATATCTAATGACCGCAATAACAATCTACCGAAGAGCCATAATCGTCCCGATCAGTCTATTGAAAGGTCTTAGTCGCTCCGGTCTACCGAACGATAGGGTCTCAACCGCCCCAATTAACCGATCATGACTCATTAAGCGGAGACAGTCACCTCGATCAGTCAAACAGACGTCAGCCTTATAATCAGATAAGTCTCGAAGACCTTTTATCGGTCGAGCAACCAAACGATGGGTAGCACCCCTGTTGATTAAAGAGGAAAGTCAGAACTTCCTCGATTTCAGTTTCTTATTTCATAACAGTAATTTCGAGATCTTTCATATAAAGAAAGCATCCCTCCCGAAGAGTAAGGTTTCCCGATATAAGAGAATCGTGATCAATTCGTAATATTGACTTCCGAGATTTCCGGATCAGTTCGACAAGGAAAATATGGTGGAAGTCCCTCAGCGGCGCACAACTCTCACAGGTATAAGAGATCTCAAAACCTTCAACATCAGGTATACTCTCTAAGTCTAACACAAGAGGCACATTGATGACAAGGAACCACTTTCCCTTAACTCTCAGTCTGTTTTTTTCAAACGAAAATCGTTTTTACTGACTTGAGCGTCGGAGTCTCCCCGTCGAAGTATCCTCCGGCGGTTTTTACAGGTGTATTGATCATTGGCGATTACTGTTTGAGTCAACAAAGAGCTGGTATCTGAGGAGCCATCACCCACCTCCATCACCTGTATTTGGATATGAGGGCTAAAAAAGTGAAGTATTGTTTGATCACTTGGAAAAGATTAAACCACATTTGAAGGCATTTTGTGAAAATTGAAAATGCTCCATTTGTCACAGTTTTTGGATCATTTACGTTCCAATATATCAAAAATAAAGGAAAAATATTAGTGATTCAATCTTAAGATCTTGAAAATTATCATTGCATTGAAAATGCAAGAACCAAATTTAATTCTAACATTGACATCAGAACATGCATAAGATGTTGTCCTATTTTTTGTATTTATTAGAGGTGGGTTACGGCTCCACAAATACTGTCTCCTTGTAGACTTGAACGGTTGTCGTCAGAAGGGATGTAATACCTACAAAAATCATTGGAAGGTGCTCCGACTGGGAGACTCAGACGCTCAAGTCAGAAAGAACGATTTTTGAATGAAAGAGAAATAGACTGAGAGCTTAAGAGAGTGGTTCCCTATGATTAGAGTGCCCGATGTGTCTGGCCAAGAGAGCATACCTGACTTAGAGGATTTTAGGATGTATTATACCAGTAAGAGTCGTACGCCGTCGGGATGCTTCAACCCTACTTTCCTTATAGAACAGATCTGGAAATCTCGGGAATTCAATATTCTGAATTGATTATGACTCTCATCCTTTGAGAAACTTTTGCTTTCTAGTGGGATCATTTTCTTAATTGAAAGATCCTATAAATGTTGCTTCCAAATAGGAAATCGAAACTGATAGGGTATTTTGACCTTCCATTGGAATCGTTGGAGTTGTTAACTATTGATCGGTCGTTCGACCGATAAAGAGTCTTCAGAATTCGTTCGCTTGATGGGCCAATGATTGAATACTCGATCGGGGAGGTTTCTTTTGATTGATGAATCTCGTTCGGTTGGCGGGGCGACTAAAGCCCTATCGCTCGGGAGGACCGTGCGACCAAGGCCCTGTCGCTCGCAAGATCTGGGCGACTGAGACCCTTCGGTAGATAGTAATAGTGAATATCAAATATTGATCGATAGTTGTCCCTTTGTAGACCTTGTGTATAGGCTTTATTGATGCTGACCCTTCCGAATTGGGTTTAGGGTTGTGTCCCATCATTTACCCCCGACTCATGACCTTCTTGATAAAGAGGCGCCATGAGTAATAATAATTTAAAAGGCGCGATGCTTTTTAGTATGACTTTCGTCAATTCAGTTTTCGAGAATCGTCTTCTGCACATTTCATAAAGATTCACGTTCATCAGAGGACCTTGTACCCCGACTTTCTTACTCATTGCTCTGTTAATCCCCCTTTGAGATCTATCAGAGAAGTCATCTCCAAAACAATGACGAAAACGTCCGCTTGTCAGGTTTTTCCGGGCATTGGTGACATTGCGAGTACTATGTCCCTGAGAGAACTCCAAGAGGTGCAGACTGAGATGCTAATGGGAAATAATTATACCCTGGTCTCTGCCACGGAAGTCGATAGGGCTAATACGACGCTAGAGGGTTGTGTACCGATGTACTTGTAATCGGTTAGGTATGGATTAAAGGTTCCATTCATAGATCCTTTCGCAGAGGTACTACGTCATTGGAACATATTTCTGACTCTTCTGATCCCGAATTCCTTGTGTCTGGTAGTTGTTGTGGCTTCCTTACTAGGGTTTTGTCGTCTTCGCTTTGATTTTGACATCCTATCGTCCATTTTCATTTTGATGATATGTGGAAACAGTGGTTCGACCAAGGGTTGGTACAAGTTGCAGACTCGATCTAAGTCTAGCTGGAGGTTTTGCTATAAGGAGTCCGTTGACAAGGGCTGAATACAGAAGTTCTTTTATGTTGAGTTCTTGAATAAAGATCGCATGCTCATGCTACCCGAAGCCGATGAGGTGCATTTTTTGGGGTTGAAGCCCCCAGCCACATCAAAGTACAGTCATTTCATTCGATCAATCGGTGGCTATTGTAAATCCACCGGTTGAAATATATGGGTCGAGTCTCTACTGGATAACCAGATGTTGTCCGACCTGCTGATTGGGGAGAAGAGAAAAATTGACAGACCCCTTTTGTTGGAGAGATAGAAAATCGAGCTGATTGATTCCTTGGATTCTCCTGACGATACTGTGTTAGAGAATGTTAATGTTGATAAGCTGGTTCGACCAGGTGTGAAGAGATCTCTTCAGGAGGATATCGGGGCATCTAAGGCCCTTCTTGGATCTTCTATCAGGGCGTCTGAGGCCCTTCGAGAGTCGTCATCCCCTTCATTGAAGAGGAGGGTGATTTCTTCTCCTTCGCCTTCATCCAGATGCGCATCGGTGATTTTACCTAAATGTTCGACCCCGATAGTAGTTACACCAAAGGAAACTACCTCTTTGGACAGAGGTAATTCGTTTGGTGAAATGAGTGCTGGTAAGGGCGAATTAGGAGGATCGGAAGATGATCCTTCATCTGGCGTCACAATGAGAGCGAATGTTTCCAGGGCTGCAATGAGCAAGATGACAGGACCCTCTTCTACTGTTCTGGTTTGGCCTTCGCGTAAGGGAAAGCACAAGGTTTTTGAAGAGGTAGTTTCTCCGCCTGTCATCCTGTTCGGTCCTTTGATAGGAAGAAGGGCTCGAAAAATTATGAAACCGTCATCGTTTGTGCTGGGGATATGCAATATAGCTACATAGACCTGGCTTAGGCGGATCGCATCGCCAACCGGTTAGATTTTCATCGGTGCTAGCTTGACTTCCATAGAATGTCTTATGAGCAAGTCGGTGGGACTCTTAAGTCCTTAGACTTGATGGTATTTCTCTCTCTATACTTATTGGGTTTTTTCTCATTTTTGCCTTCGTTGACTCAGTTTTTCTTTCAGACAATGGCTCTTGCCGAATTTCAAGAATGGCAAGGGAAACAGGTGATACGTCACTTAGAGGGGCGTCTCTCTGAGTTAACATGTCCAACTCGAGCGTAGGAAGAGATCCCTGTTCGGGGGGAAGAGGCTGCAAAGAGCGAGAGCGCATCCGACGTATCGCTCAACAAGAAGAAAGAAGAGCTGAGAGATCTTCGATTGGAGTTGGTCCAGTATCAAGAGCAATACGAAATGTTGAAATCAGAGGCTACGGTGCATGATGCATGCCTTCAATCGATCGAGAAGTTGGTCCAACTTCGTGAAGAGTCTCTTCGAAAGGCGGAATGCAGAATAGTTGAGTTTGAGGAATCCGCACGAATGATGCCATTGTTTATAAAGACTCTCAATGCAAATTATCCAAGAGATTAAAGTGTGCCAAAAAGATAATCTGTTGTTTGGGTCTAAGCGACGCTCTGCCCCCGATTGAGGAAGCGGCAAAGACTCGGAGTCCGGCTGTCTCCCTTCCTTGATCATGTATGACCTTCGTTCGAAATTTTACATCCGATGACTTATGTTTGTTCAATAAGAAACCTTTGTTTTTTCATCAATAGAAGTTATCTTGCTATTTCAGTTGCAATCCTTGTCACGTCATCTCGACAAAAGCTTTTAGATAAAATGGGTCGTATCCACCCATTTGGGGAGTTTTGTCTTTTATTGGCTCATACGAATGATAGGATATGGGCGATTTAGGTCTTCCAAACAATAGAAAATCTTTAGACAGAGGGGACGCGTTCACCCGTTCGGGGAATTCCATCCCTTATTGACAACGCATTCAAACGATAGGAGTTGGACGACTTAGGTCCTCCAAGCGATAGAAAATCCTTAGATAGAGGGATCGCATCCACCCGTTCGGCGAGTTCCATCCCTTATTGATGACGCGTTCGAACGATAGGAGATGGGCGACTTAGGCGCTCCAAGCAATAGAATATCCTTAGATAGAGGGGCCGCGACCACTCGTTCGGGAAGTTTCATCCCTTATTGACGATGCATTCTAACAATAGGAGCTGGGCGACTTAGACCCTCCAAGCAATAGGAAATCTTTAGATAGGGGAGTCGCGTCCACCCTTTTGGAGAGTTCCATCCCTTATTGGTGACGCGTTCGAACGATAGGAGCTGAGCGATTTATGCCCTCCAAGCGATAGAAAATCCTTAGATAGAGAGGTCGCGTTCACCCGTTCAGGGAGTTCCATCCCTTATTGACAACGCGTTCGAACGATAGGAGCTGTGCGACTTAGGCTCTCCGAGCAACAGGAAATCTTTAGATAAAGAGGTCGCATGCACCCGTTCAGGTAGTTCCATCCTTTATTGACGAAGCGTTCGAACGATAGGAGTTAACCGATTTAAGCCCTCTAAGCGATAGAAAATCTCTAGATAAAGGGGCCACGTTTACCCATTTAGAGAGTTTCATCCTTTATTAACGACGCATTCGAACGATAGGAATTGGACGACTTAAATCGTCCAAGCAATAGAAAATTCTTAGATAGAGGGGCCGCGTCCACCAATTTAGGGAGTTCCATCCTTTATTGATGACGTGTTTGAAAGATAGGAGTTGAGCGACTTAGACCCTCAGAGCAACAGGAAATCTTTAGATAAAAGGGTCGCGTCCACCCGCTCGGAAAGTTCCATCCCTTATTGACGACGCGTTTGAATGATAGGAGCTGGGCGACTTAGGTAGGCCCTTGAAGCGATAGAAAATATTTAAATAGAGGGGTCGCGTCGATTCGTTCAGGGAGTTCTATCCCTTATTGACGACGCATTCGAATGATAGGAGCTGAGTGACTTAGATCCTCCAGCTGCTTGCTCATATCTTAATCTTTGACTCCAGCCTCCCCGGGGCGACTGACTCACTCTGGAGCAAGGGCCACAATCGGCTGACCAGGGATCGTTGGCTGCAGAGTCTGATCCTAAGGAGGCGAGCGAGGGGAGGCCGCATGATCATGAACAGAGTGATCGTGTGCTACAGAAAGGGTGGCCTTAGAAGGTGTTGCAGTGCAACCTTCTACAATATGGGCGGCTTTAAAAAATGCTCTGATTCTCGGATGCATAGTTGTCAGAATAACAGATGTTGCTCTAATCTGTTCCCATGGATGGTGTCAATTTGTTGAAAGTGGGTTACGACTCCACAGATACTGACTCCTTGTAGACTTGAACGGTTGCCGTTAGAAAGGATGTAATACCTGCAAAAATTGCCGAAGGGTGCTCTGGCGGGGAGACTCTGACACTCAAGTCAAAAAGAGCAATTTTCGAATGAAAGAAAAACAAACTGAGAGTTCAAGGGAATGGTTCCCTATGATTAGAGTGCCCGATATGTCTAGTCAAGAGAGCGTACCTGATTTAGAGGATTTTAAGATGTTTTATACCTATAAGAGTCGTACGTCGTCGGAGTGATTCAACCTTAATTTTCTTATAGAACAGATCTGAAAATCTCGGGAGTTCAATATTACGAATTGATCATGCCTCTCATTCTTTGAGAAACTTTCGCTTTCTGGTGGGATCATTTTTTTAACTAAAAGATCCTAAAGATGTTGCTTCCAAATAGGAAATCGGAGTTGATAGGGTATTTTGACATTCCCTTGGAATCGTTAGAACTGTTTGCTATCGATCAGTCGTTCGATCGATGAAGGGTTTTCAGAGTTCATTCACTTGATGAACTGACGATTGAATACCCGATTGGGGCGATTTTCTTTGATTGATAAATCTTGTTCGGTTGGCGGGGCGACTAAGACCCTATCGCTAGGGAGGACCGGACGATCAAGGCCCTATCGTTCGGGAGATCTGGACGACTAAACCCCTTCGGTAGATAGTAATAGAGAATATCAAACATTGGTCGATAGTTGTCCCTTTGTGGGTCTTGTATGTAGGCTTTATTGATGCTGATCCTTTCGAATTGGGTATAGGGTTATATCCCATCAGTATTGAAAAATGATGTAAACATGCAAGAATGCCATTTTAGAAAACAACCGAAATGCATACATACATACATACATACATATATATATATATATATATATATATATATATATATTGTTAATAGTCACTTTTGTTATAATTGATAATATACAGCAACATGTTTATATCATGAGAAATAATACTATATAGTATCATGCTCATATGTTTAATATTTTAAGAGATATTAAAAAATTTAGCCGAAATTTAAAATTCTCATATCTTTTTGTATATTGCATTTTATGATTTAATTTTTATATAGTTAAATTTTTTGTGATAATTATTTTTTAATCATATAAAGAATAAAAAAAATAGTTAAAACATGAGGAAGGTATAAACAAATTTCAAATTTTTTTTTGAAATTAAAAAAAAAAAAGAACAATTACCGATATCATATCGCACTCTCAGCTGCATGTGTGTGAGACTCAAAACCTAGATCATAGGACGCTGATCGGAGAACTAAGACCATTATTGGATCGAAAAAATATAAAAAATAGAGAGGTAGTCAAAATTTTGTTACCAAAAACTGTCGGGAAGGCAACACGTGGAGTACACTCACTGACCGGGAAAGTGGGTGAGTGGTGGCGCATGGCTTACACATGCTAGGACAGCCAATATGCAACAGTGTGTGGGACCACGAGAAAGCTCCAATCTAGTTGAAACTTTTATAAAGATATTTATTATTTTTCTGTGGATTTTTTTTTTGTAATTTTTATTTTATTTTTTAGAGTAAAAAGATAATCTTTATTAATTTTTAAATTGTTTAAAATTATTGAAAAATTATTATCAGTCCTAAAAAACTCTAAAAAAAATTTTAAGAGTTAAAAAAATTATTTTCTTATTGTTGGCGACCTAAGTAAATTTTTTTTAATAACTTTTTGATCATTATACTCATTTATTATGTATGAGAAATTAATTTTTCAATATAAAATTAATTAAAAATTAAGCATATTTCGTAAAATTGATGTTTTAAATTTTTTGTATCATATTACTGTTGGCTGCATGTTCAATCCAAGTTTTTTTTTTTTTTTTTTTTTTTTTTTTTGGGTGCGGCCAATCTAAGTTTGAATTCTTATGAGGTTTGGAATTCCTTTCTAAATACAAAATCTGCTGATTTTAAAAAAAAAAAAAATAGAAGATTTAGTATACACGAATATCAGTAAGGGCTTTGATGATACGACACATGCTAAAATTTAGTGAATTTAACAAGTTGAATGAAGGAATTGATGATACGACACATGCTAGAATTGTTGGGACCACTTTACAGGGTTTATAGGCGGGATCCTCCTGAGCAAGCGTCCATAGGTCCCATGGGCATGGTACGGGCCTGCCGACACGCGACATGTAACGACCAACTTGGGCTTTTGAGCCCCAAGCGTGAGCATAGGTCCATACCCAATATGAGAACCTTAATCCCTGGCCTCCAAAGAGTTCGTGCCCATTTGTCTTCTATCAATTGGATAAACCTAATTCTGGAATCATCATATGAATAAGTCAAAAGTCAATTATGTTCAAATTAAGATTTTCGAATGCTTTTGCCAGAGTTCTTGGTGTTTGTGTGGATGAAACATAGACTCAATCGAGGTTGGTATTCTTCATGTTTTTAATGATTCCTATATTGTTTTGAAGTTTTATTAAATTATGTCTCCGATAATATTTAGTTTTTTTTTTTTTAAACATGTAATGATCAAATTAAACTTTATATTAAAAAAATTTAAAATTATCACTCATACTTTTGCTTGTTAACTAGTTTTTCTGTCGTGCTATGCACGGGATGCACATAAAATATGAATTGTATTTTTTTATCATATAAATATTTATTAAATTTATAATTAACTCAATATTTAAACTAAATTATTATCCAAATCAACGAAAAATATGATATATATTAATGACAAAAAAAATGAGTCTAATGACTGAAATTCTAAAAAACACTAACGAATTAAATAAAAAATAGATAATAAGTAGAGTAAAAAGGTAATAGAAATAAAGGAATAATTATTGGTGAAAAAAATGAAAGACCAAAGACAAAAAGAAGGGTAAAAAAATTAAAGGAGCAAGAACCTAAATAGAAAAAACTGTGATTTAAAAATAAAGGGATGACCATATGTGTGATGAAAAATAAAAAAGAAAAACCTATATTAAAAAATGTTGAAAAACTAAAGCTTTTAAAAAAAACTAGATAAAGAAAAGGATTTGAATGGACAAGTAAGGAAAAAAAAAGGAAAAATCTTTATTTTAAAAAAGGAATAACTTAATGAAAAAATTTTGGTAACAAAAAAAAAAAAAAGCAAGGGTCTGAATGAGAAAAATTATGATTTAAAAATAAAAGGATGTTCATTTGCGAGACTAAAAAAATAAAAAGAGAAAAACTTATATATAAAAAAGATGAAGGATCTAAGAGGAAAAAAAAGTCAGGTTGAAAAAAAAAAGAGAACAAAGATCAAAATGAAAAAAATAAAAAGTTATGATCTAAAAATAATGGGATAACCATATATGTTGTAAAAAAACAAAATGGAAAAAACCTATATTTAAAAGAATGAAGGACCCAAGGAAAAAAGGGGGCAAAAAGCTGAAAAGCTGAAAAAAAAATTAAATAAATAAAGTGTAGTCTTAAAAAGACAAAAAACCTAAATGAAAAAAAAAAAAGTTTGGCGGGTCCAAAAAATACGAGGTTACTGTTCATAAGCAGTAGAGGACCGTAGTGAAAAAAGAGAAGAAAAAAAAAGCTGGATGGAAAAAAAGGATGCAAGTGAAAGAAAAAAAAAACTGTGCGGGTTAAAAAAAATGGGGTTACTGTTCATGAATAGTGTAAAAAAAAGAGGAAAAATCTTTGTTTAAAAAAATGAATAAATTAAGAAAAACATTTAGGAAAAAAATAAAAAGAGCAATGATCTGAATGGAAAAAATTATGATTTAAAAATAAAGAGATGTTCATTCTCGAGACTAAAAAAATAAGAGAAAAACTTATATCTAAAAAAGATGAAAGATATAAGAGAAAAAAAAAAGTCAGGTTGAACAAAAAGAGAGCAAGGATCAAAATGAAGAAAAAAAAACGTTATGATTTAAAAATAATGAGATAATCATCTATGTGGTAAAAAAACAAAAAGAAAAAAACTTATGTTCAAGAGGATGAAGGACTCAAGAAAAAGAAAAGGGAAAAAAAGGTGAAAAATTGAAAGAAAAAAAATAAAGTGTGATCTTAAAAAAACAAAAGATCTAAATGAAAAAAAAAAGTTTTGCGGGTCAACAAAATACGATGTTACTATTCATGAATAGTAGAGGACCGTAATGAAAAAAGAGAAGAAAAAAAAACTGGATAGAAAAAAAGGATGCAATGAGTCTAAAAAAATATGGATTCACTGTTCATAAACAGTGAACTCAACTCCTTCTTTAGAGTTTATAATTATGACAAACCCGACAACATAAATTTTAGTAAACTCAAATTTATTTATATTTGTGGGAATTGTTTTGCGTAAATTTGTCTAACGCACAAAAAATATACGATACTAACATTTTAGTCAACTTGAAAATCAATGTTGGTCATAATCCCAGGAACAATTCCCAAAATAGTGTTTTTTTTGAAAAAAAATACCCCAAATAGGGTTGTTTTTTTTCGTATTCCCAAAACGGGGATGTCCAGATTCTCGATCTCAATTTTTTTTTTGCTCAAAATTAAAAAAAAAAAAATTAAAGGCAAGACTGCTCATCTCGCTTTTGTAAAGTGAGATGCGCACTCTCGCCTCCTGGGAAGCGAGATGCCCACTCTCGCTTCCCCATTTTTTTTATTTAATTTTATAATTAATTTAAATTATTAATAAAAAATTAAATATTTATGAATATTATTAATAAAAAATTAATATTAAATAATATTAACTATTAATATTAATCAATAAATTTATAATTAAAATATTAATAAAATTAATTTAAATTATTATTAACCAATATTAAAAATTATTTAAAAATTATCCAAAGGTTAATCCATAATTAAAAAATTATTAAAAATTAAATAAAATTAAAAAATTATTAATTAAAAAAGAAAACATATAATTAATAAAAAAATTATTATTAATTTTTTAATTAAAAACATAATTTAAAATTTTTTATTAATTAAAAATTAATTAATAATTAGAAAAATTAATAAAAAATTAATATTAACAAATAAATGTCAAACCTATCAATTGTAAACCATAAATTTAACTCATTCGCAAGCAATGAAATTCACCTCAAAATCAGAAATCTATCGTAGAAAATGTTTTAAAAGAGACGGATTTTTACTGCGGGAAAATGGATCACTAATGTCACGCCCCGAACCGGGAAACGTGAACAGCCGCCCGTTGACCTGGATGCCGGCTGTATTTCTACAGAAAATCGGACAGAACCTCCCCATAAATCGGAGGTCTCCCATGTACAATTTAAACCTGTATAAACCTGTACATTTACATGATCCTGTAAATAAAATAAAATAGCCATCCCGGCCTCAAAACAATCCACCAAATCTCCCAACCGACATCCAGACAACGCAAGGCTAACAAATCATCAACAATCCTAGTCACAGACCTCTACTGTCATGCCCAACTAGAGCATGAGCAGCCGCTACACCGAGCGAACCTAAAGTTATACAAATATAATACAATTTCCCAAGTTTACACTTTAAACATTTACAAATGCCTCAATGCAAGTGAAATGAGAGTTTTGCAAACAGAAGTCCAAAATTTATACAGTTATCCCCAAAATATGTACACGGTCAACTACGGACCTCAACAAGACCACGCAGGGTCGACAATAAAATATGAAATTCATCTTTTCAATTAAAACTTAATCTCACCGTCGATAATCACCCAAATCCGCCAACGAGCTATCAAGCCCTCAAGCCAAATACATCGCCAAATCCTGTCTGGGGAGGGAAAGAGGAGGGGTGAGTACTCAGGGAAGAATACTCAGTGAGTGAGTGGGTCAATGTAATCGTGTAATATGGGGTGTGAAACTGGAGTGTCAAAGCATCAGTATACAAATCATATTTCAAATCATCATGCTTTTCATTTCAACAATAGATCATTTACACGCATCATCAAGTCAAATATGCATCCAAAACACTGTCATCAAAATCATAGAGCTGCCAGCCGAAAATGTCCCGGCAGAGGTCTACCACGACCTATGACAGGAGCACCGGGGGTGTTATATGCGATTTTATTTAAAGTGCTCTCTACCCCGGCGTTGGCGACGGACCTCGTCCAGGTGCTAGACTTGACTAGCAGCCAAGTCCTCCCCCTTTCGGGTTCAACCTGCCTAGTTCCGTGTAGTAAATATAATCTCGACAACTCGTGGGATACCCCAGGCCTAGGCATATCCGGACGCCACCAAAGCGCCTCTCACGGTGTCCTTCGTAGCTACGGAACAATACATATCACAGCCCTCAAGGCCAAATTCAATATCATATCAAACATGTGCCGTAAATCAGGTTCACAAACCAAATGCAACATATTTCATAAAATGGCACATTTTACATTTCAACCACATGGATGCATATTTCATAATTCAACCACATTTTCGGACACTCCATCGGTTCACAAAAATCATTTTCAAAGCCAGTCAAACCATTTTAAGCACGCGATAAATCATGCTCATTTATCAAACTGTTGTAAATCAGAGTTTACATATTAAACGAAAACATTGAAATAAAACCCACTCACCGTATACGGGAGGGTCAATCACTCCCTAAAATGCACAACAAGTGTCGAAACTATGCTCCCCTCGATCAAGACGTCCAACACTTACGCATGTATGTAATCAGCAAGTTTCAAACCTGCGCAGTTATAGAAAATAGGCTATAACTTCTAATACACCTTTACAAATCAAAAGGTTTCTTATTTCATTTTTAAAGCTAAGGATGTCTAGTGTCTAAGGCAGACAACCTCACGTCATTCGGAGCTGTGTAGAGAAAGTTATGCTTACAACATATTCACAAGACTCAAGTGATATTACTCAATCAATCCTACACAAAGCTCACACCAATCCAATCTCTCGTCGTACATAAGAGTCAGCATATACACCAACACACTTTTATTCAAAATTCTTTATCAATTTCTTCTCTTCAATACCCCAATACAATTCTATACATTTATCATATAAATACAAACACATGCTTTTGCTCATTCTTTATCATTGCATATTTTCATATCACTTTAACACACCAATATCACCATATATATGCATACCCTTTCTATACCTTATTACATACACATATAAACTTCCATCTTGCTTACTAGAGTCATTCCCAATTTCTCCAATGGATTCGATCAATACAATTTTACATCCACATACTCACTAATCTCTATCCAAAATTCAGCATACATAATTCCTCACACTTTTGGCCTCAATTTCACATATACATAGCCAATAACACAAGTACATCAAATCCATATTTTAACACTCAAAATCACATTAAAACCCATCAAATTTCATATTCAAAGTTCTACATTTTCCAGTACATGTTTCCTTAGGGTTTCTCCCCTCAATATGTGGTCATTTAAGACTTAAATCAATCATTTACACAATCTCCTTTTTAGATTCTCATTTCATCACTTTCATTCCATTTATAAACAATTAATCAAATCAAAATCAAGCCTGATTCAATCCTAAAACCAATCAAAATTGGAAATACGCTTAAAATAAATAAGTTTCCTACGAACTGGAAAATCTTTGAAAAATGATACACTTTTCACTTTTCATCCGATTTCTTCAACCCATATGTCATTTCAAAGGTATTGAAACCTATTTTCATCATACGGAAATAATATTTTGATTTCATATATGTAGGACAACTTATAATGAAAAGACTGCATAATTTCTTAAACTCAAATCCCAAATTTCCAATTATTCTCATGCATACATCAAATTAAACTCCAAGAGAAACCATTCTAATCAAATCAATACGATTCTATCATCTAGAACAACCCAATTCATTTAAAATTCTATACTTAGCCTTAATAATCCAATATAAATTGTCAGAAAATGTATTCTAATCAAATATAACGTATATTCTAAACATACACAGATCTTTCCACCCTAAATTTCATTCACTTTATCCAAAGGGTACGAATTTCCTCACCTAAGGTATTCGCAGTTCACGGACTTAGCCTCCCTATGTCATTCATTTCAGTCCAAGCCTGCAAAGCTTCCAATTTGAAGCAAACTCCATCAGTTAGTCCAAATTACCGAAGGAAATCAACCCTAGAGCTACTATTCAAAAGAATAGCTCTTACCTGCGCAGAGGATGAAGCATCGTCATAGCCTAGGGTTTCTGAAGGTCACCTACAATGCTGCAGCAGAGGTTGCAGCAAGTCTGCACGCGCAGAAAGAGGCCATCGCGCGCTGGAGCGCAGAGCTATCGCGCGAGCGCTGGGGCAGTCTCGCGCAGGAGGGGGCAGTCTCGCGCTGGCGCGCGCGGGGAGGTAGGTGCGGTCGCGCAAGGAACAGCGCGCAGTCGCGCGAAGCAGCGGCCGCGCGCGCAGCGCAATCGCAGCACGGCCGGCCGTGCGGTCGCGGCTGAGCTATCGCGCTCTGTTGCGCGCGCGAGTAGCAGAGCGAGGGAGACTGAGGGATAGGCAGCGGCCCGTGGTGGGTCGCGGTGGCATGTGGTGGCCGAGCGGGCGGCGCGGTGGCGGTTGGGGTGGATCGCGAGAGGGAGAACTCGCGGGTGATAGAGAGAGCAACCGAGAGAGGGAAAGAGAGAGAGAGAGCAGGAGAGAGATAGAGAGTGAGACCGAGGGAATAGAGAGGGAGACGGTGGTGATCGGCGGCGGCGGCGGCGGCGGAGGAGGAAGCCGCGGGAAGTGAAAGGTCGCGGGAGAGAAGAGGCGGCGAGGGAGAAAGAGGGAGAGAGAGAGAAGAGAGAGAAGAATGAGGAAATTAGGGCTTAGCCCTAATTTTGACTTTTCTTTTCTTTTTCCTTTTTTTTTTTTTATTATTATTATTATTATATTTCTTTTTGTAAATAAATTTATAAATAATTAAGTGGGTGATTGTATAAATTAATAAATGATTAAATAATCATCTATATATATTTATACTCACTTTACTTTACAATTCGGAAATACGGATACTTTAAATATCCCAAAAATTTCAAATTACATATCTCAAAATCGAAAATCAATATAATTAAAATTCTCTCTCTATAAATAAACGGAACAATATTTTATTTAATTTCATGAACAATATTCTTGTACGGACACCGCAGTGTCGATGTTACAACTAATCTAAAAACTGTCCCCACGTGCATGAGCAGCCGCTTATGGGAGGCAGGTGCCAGCCCACAATTAATATTACTATATTATAAAATATAATTTTAAGAATTATTATCATTAGTTACTATATTTTATTACTTGTTACCATCCTTTATAACCATTTCTATTATTATTTCTTACAATGTTATTATCACTTATTATCAAATATTATAACCAATCTCTATGTATCATATGATAGCATATAAATTAAAATTAATAATATGTTTTTGGCTTCATTTTTTGGAGTTCAAAATTAGTAGTATGTAAATTAAAATTAGAGAATAAAATATATTTTTGGCGTAAATTTTTATGCCGAAAAATTATTAAATAAAATTATTATTGTTAGTTATTTTTTGAAATTTATATAAAATAAAATAATAATGATAATTAATTTTAGAATTAGATTTTTTGTCAATATAAATTACAAAATATTGATAATTTTGCATATTTTAAATATTATACTAATATATAATACAACAATATATATTATAATAATATATATATTTTAGAATTATATATTATTTTTATATATATAGTATTATAATATATATAATAAAAAATATATATAGTGTGCACATGGAGGCGGGCGCCAGCCACCCATATGGACGGGCACCCGCCCCCATGCGCACAGGCGCCCGCGCATGCAGGGGCAGGCTGCATGCGGGCGCCCGCGCATGGGGCTAGCTCCTGCTCGGGGGCCAGTGGATGCATGGGCTAGCACCCGTGTATATTTTTATTTTTATTATAGCAGAAAGTGATAGTGTACATTTTTATTTTTATTAAAGCAAAAAGTGGATTCGAACCTGAGACCTGCAAGCAAATTTGATTGGTAGCCTCCCATACGCGGGCGCCCGTGCACGTGGGGACAATTTTTAGATTAGTGACCCATTTTCTCGCAGTAAAAATTCGTCTCTTTCAAAACCCTTTCTACGATAGATTTCTAATTTTGAGCTGAATTTCATTAGTTGCGAATGGGTTAAATTTAGGGTTTGCAATTTATAGGTTTGATATTTATTTGTTAATATTTATTTTTTATTAATTATATGTTTTTAATTATAGATTAAAATTTTATTAATTTTTCTAATTATTGATCAATTTTTAATTAATAAAAATTTATAAATTATGTTTTTTAATTAAAAAATTAATAATAATATTTTTTTATTAATTATATGTTTTCTTTTTTAATTAATAATTTTTAAATTTTATTTAATTTTTAATAATTTTTTAATTATTGATTAACCTTTGGATAATTTTTAAATAATTTTTAATATTGGTTAATAATAATTTAAATTAATTTTATTAATATTTTAATTATAAATTTATTGATTAATATTAATAGTTAATATTATTTAATATTAATTTTTTATTAATAATTTAAATTAATTATAAAACTAAAAAATAATTAAAAAAAAGTGGGGAAGCAAGAGTGGGCATCTCGCTTCCCAGGAGGCGAGCGTGCGCATCTCGTTTTCCAAAGGTGAGATGTGCAATCTCGCTTTCAATTTTTTTTTTTTTGAAAAAATAAAAAGAAATCGACATCGGAAATCTCGACATCCCCATTTTGGGAATACAAAAAAAAAAAACAACCTCATTTGGGGTATTTTTTCTCAAAAAAACACTATTTTGGGAATTGTTCCCATGATCCCATTCATTTTTGCTATTTTTTGGATATGCAAAAATGTTCAATAACCTGCTTTTAATACTCGAGATGGTTTTTATGAATTCCTAGCAACACTTTTTGATCATGTCAAATCACACAATTAAAGGAGGATTAAAATGTGCAATTATTAGTTCAAATTGAATTCAAAGTTAAGTAGTTTGGTGAAAGAAATGAGGGACAGAGAATACTTGAGTTGCAAAGGTACTTACGACAACTTATTTACTCTGTGTAAAAAGAGAATTAGAAGATATGTGCTGGTGCCAGTGCATGCTGTTTGTCTTTCTTAATGTGAATTGGGTTTTGTAAGGCACTAAAAAAAATAATTAAAAGTAATTATAAATAGTAAAATTCAATCAGAAATCTAACTATATGAACATATTAAAAACAAAGTAATAAAAAAATACATTCTTTCATATTTGAATAATAAATTAATGCGTGTGTAGAAGAAAGTAATCATAAATGTATAAATATAATATTGATGAAAATGTAACTACTTGCAATGGACAAAGAGTTGAATACTATAATATATACTCAGTGTGTGTTTGTAATATCACAACTCTCCTCCAATCCCAAGATTCAAAGAGAGAGAAGATTTGTACATCTAGAGCTACCCACATGGAAAACTCTTTGACATGAGCTACTCTGCTACGGAATGAATTCGTTAAGTGGAGACTCCAAATTCATTATATGATATCCATATTTAAATATTGAATATTGGTTCCTATCACTATTGATTTCCATTACTAAAAGTAGAGATCTCCTATTATCATTATTTTTTTTTAAATGAGTAGGTAAAACCGCGGCTCCCATGTTTTTTTTTTTGTTTTTTATTGGTTTTTTGGGTTTTTTCTTTTTGTAATTTTTTTTGTGTTTTTATTCTTTCGTTGTTTTTTGTTCTTTTTTTATCACCATCATTACATTATTACTAATTACCCTAAACTCCCCACAATTTATCATTACTATTCAAAATAAAAAAATAAAAAAATAAAAGAATAAAAAAAAACTCAACATAATAAACTAATAAAAAAACAAAAGAATAAAAAAAGAATTAAAAAAAATAATAAAAAACAAAATAATAAAAAAGTAAAAAATAAAATAAAAAAATAAAGATAGAAGGGGCGGTTCCACCTGCGGTGGAACCCCCCTATGTTGATTTTTGTTTTGTTTTATTTTTTTTAATTCTTTTTTTTTCTTTTGTTTTGTTTTTCTTTTTTTTATTGTTTTGTTTTTTTACCACTATCATTATATTATTACTAATTATTCTAAAATTATCACAATTTACCACTACCATATAAAACAAATAAAAAAATAAAAAAATAAAAAACAAAATAAAAAAGAATAAAAAGATTTTTTTTTTGGTTTTTTTTTGGGTTTTTCTTTTCTTTTTTTTTAATTTTTTTGCGTTTTTATTCTTTTATTTTTTTTTTGTTCTTATTAGTTTTTACCACTAACATTACATTATTATTAATTATTCTAAACTCACCACAATTTATCTTAAAAATAAAAGAATAAAAAAATAAAAGAATAAAAAAAACTCAACATAGTAAACTAATAAAAAAACAAAAGAATAAAAAAAAAAGAATAAAGAAAATAAAATAAAAAATAATAAAAAACAAAATAAGAAAAGAATAAAGAATAAAAAAAAAGTTCAAGATAGGAGGGGTGGTTCCACCGGCGGTGGAAACCCCCTCCTATGTTGATTTTTTTTTTATGTTCTTTTATTTTGTTCTTTATTTTGTTCTTTCTTTATATTTTTATCACTATCATTATATTATTACTAATTATTCTAAACTTATCATAATTTATCACTATCATACAAAACAATAAAAAAATAAAACCAAAATAAAAAAAGAATAAAAAGATTGGTTTTTTGGGTTTTTTTTAATTCTTTTGTGTTTTTATTCTTTTATTGTTTTTTCTTTCGTTTTTCTTCTTTTTTTTCTTCTTTTTAGTTTTTACCACTATTATTATATTATTACTAATTATCCTAAACTCACAACAATTTATCTTAAAAATAAAAGAATAAACAAACAAAAGAATAAAAAATAAAATAAAAAACAAAATAATAAATAATAAAAAGAATAAAAAAACAAAATAAAAAAAATAAAAAAAGAATAAAACAATACAAAAATAAAAAAAAATAACGGTTTGGATTTAACATAATCTGAATAGTTAAGCGTTATGTTTATCAAAAAGATACACCCCTCATATCAATTTCAACTTCTTAAATTTAAGATTTCTAGTCTTCAAAAGAAATAGTTCAAATTGTGTTAAAAATATTTCCACCAAATTTCTCGAAAATAAAATTAGGAATCTTTTGGAAAATAATTGCACATAATTTTAACTTAAAGTTTATTGATCAAATCAAATCCGACCGTCCAAAAATTAGAGTGGCTAGTACTTTTATACTAAAATTCTAAAAATAGTAATTTTTACCAGAAAATTAGATTAAAATTATGGAAACATGAAGAATAATTTATTTAACTGAAAATAATTTCTAAAACTGTCCTTAAGGGGATAGCTTAGTGGCAACAGTTCTTCTCTCCCAACTTTGTGATCTATGGTTCGATTCATGTTGTAACAAAAAAAATAATTTTTAAAACTTAAAAAAAGTTTATAAATCCTAAAATAAAATTCCAATGTATAAAATCATAAAAAGTTTCCAAAAATTTTAGAAAACATCAAATCCTAGATTTAAAATTACAATATTTTAGAAAATATCATATTGAAAATATTTAAAATCTAAACCGGAAAAAAAGGGGAAAAACTAAAACCTTAATTTTGAAAAAGAAAACCTAATAATTTTTGAAAATCAAGGGTGCTCACGTCTTCAAAAAGATCAAATTACAGTGGACCATCATTTTAGGATGAAAATTTTTTTAGTCACAGTTCATCATAGGTTTAGTTAGCAAGCAATGGAGCTTTTAACCCTAAAATCTACTTTAATTCCTAAGGTGCTTAGGCTTTTTACATTGATGATCTATGAATTCCTGTGAATACATTCTATCCCATGGATTTTAGTGAGCAAGAGAACATTAGTTTGAGATGTCAAATTCAATATTTCATTGTGCTTTCTCCCATTGCTATGGTATAAATTTCAATTTCAACTCTTAGGCTAGTCTTACTTGCCTTTCTTTTTTTTTTTTTTTTTTCCTTTCGTTTTCTTAAAAAAATGGTTTAACTCTTTTATTAAAAAATTAATCTGACTTTGAATGCAATATTTGAATTAAGGCCAAGTTTGGTCTAGAATCAATATTTCATATAAGCTTTGTGCAAATCCTTGCAAACTTAACTAATGCGTGCAGTGAGTGATTTAGCAGTCTTTGTTATATTTGATTTTATATAATTAATTGGAAATATTATTTTATTTTATTTTTTAATTGTACTTCCAGGAACTAAGAGGAAGAAAAGAAGAAACAAGCTGAAGTTCTTCACATATAAGCTGTGAAGTTGCATTATCTTGCAACTTACTTAACTCCCTGACTCACTTTTACCCCTAGGTAAAAAGCTCCATTTGAGTTGATCCGCTTCTAAAATCACAAGATGTTTTTGTTTATTTGACATATGTTTGTGCAGAAGATCTCTTGCTGTCTACCATCTCTTCCCATTGTACTCTGAAATATTTTTAATTTCTTAAAAATAAAATAACTAAATATTGACCTGATTCTAACACAATTATTCAAAATCCTTTGAATAAAAAATAGTTAGTTAATTAAAATTTTGAATATCAATAATCAAATATAAAAGGATAAAAATTAGCTCGTAAGGATTCAAAATGAGGATTTCCCCCCCAAAAGTGTATATATATATATATATATATATATTATATTATATTATATACATTTGATCAAAATATTTGAAATATAAATGAAGATGGTTATTTGGTGGGACATCCAGATCAGGATGAGCCCTAAAGTTTATATCTGGTTCCAACGTGACCAAGTTTATTATACGAAATAAATAAATGAAGGGGCATTTGATTGGACAGGTAGGACATTGGAATCACTCGTTGTTTGCCCTCTGGCGGTCCGTAGAATTTAATGTTGGAAATTGAAATTTGTCAACTCAAAACCCATGAGTCAATGGGTCAATGATCTGCCCTTTATTGGACTCTTTACCATTTGCTACTGACTGAAGCAATTTTAAGTATTTTTGGTGGGGATAATTTATTTTTTTATTTATTTATTTTGAATTTGAAACTTTTATAAGGAAAAGAAAATATGATCCCAGCTGAATTGTAATTTACTGATTTTTGATAGAACAATGAAAACATAACTTCAAGTCCATTAACTAAAAGACCTCTAGGGGTCATTTGCAAAATTTTAATTTATTTTAACTTGTTTTAATAATTTTTATTGTATTTTATTTTATTTCTAATATTTTTAATTGAAATAAAAAAATTATAAATAAGATTTAAACATATTTTATTTATTAGATATCAAGAGAATAGACTCTGTAGCAATGGTAAATTTTCATTATTCCATCATTGATCATAAACTAAAGTTGTAAAGACAAACCATAGTAAACCTCTAATAAATTAACTTTTCTTTTTCTATCTATCACATATTGAGCTGAGTAAAAGAACACTTCATTTTCGACCCATGCCTAGAATTACAAGATTATTTTTTATTTATGTATAGGTGAAATTGTAATTATGCAGTTTTTCTAAAGCTAATCCTAATAATAATGATAAAAAATAAATAATTTTTTTTTTATTTGTGGACACTTTTAAACTATTTTTAATCAAAGATTTTTAATCGGCATTGTCACTCTTTAACAAAAAAAACTTGAATATAAGTTAATTGATATAATATTGATATGATAGTTAAAATTTTTTATTTGAGGATAATATCGAAATTAAGGTTATATATTTTTTTTCAAAAAATTAAGTTTCGAAACTTATTAAAAGTAACTTTGAAATATTTAAAACTAATCTCAAGAAACTTTCAACACAAAAATTTATGTTATCGTAATAATGACAATTTTAATATATTCTTTTGAAAAATTTGAACTTTCTAGCTTGATTGTTCTCATCATAATTAAGATTTGCTTTTATTATTGGCCATATCTATATGGGCCCTATGTAAAAATTCAAATATGTTCGAGCCACCCAAAATTTTTTACAACTTTATTTTGCTTTTTTATTTTATTAAAAACTACTTTGGTGAAATAAGTTAAACATCAATAATTCAATGATTATTAGTGCAAAATTTGAAAGGCGGTATTGATGGACAAATAAAATATTAGATTTTTTTATTAAATTTTTAATTTAAAATTTAAAAATAAAAAATTTTATATTAAGAAAATCGTTTTTAAATAAGGTTTTTGTAGATATTTGGATCGAATCATTTCATGTATTTTTCGGATGTGACAGTGATAAAAAAAAAAAATGGAAAGACGTCGGCTGAGCTTTTTTCTCACAAAAGCTTCACAAAAATGATTGGCTGATGCATGTGACGGTGATCAATATTTTATTTATTTATAGAAATAACTTTCCAATGATGTCTTCACATGATCCAAAACAAGTCAAGAGTGGGGGACATCGAAAATAACATTATTAACTTTATGGTACCCCTTTTCAACTTTGAAATCAATTTTTTTTTTTAATGTTTCAAAAAAACTTTGAATGTTGCTGAAGTTTCGATATTTTTTCCGGTTTGCGATAACAGTTCATGAATTTAAATATTACATATATATAGATTAAATAGATCGAAGATTTATGAATTTTGAACCATGCAATCAAAATTTTTTTCTCATATTTGAATCTGTTTTATCAAAATATTATTGAAAATACTAATTATCAGATTATATTTTCTAATGTATGATTTTAATAAAATAAATAATATTTAAAATTATAATTTTTAAGATTATATATAATATTTTTTTAAAAAAGAAATTTTTTAGTTCGATTCTGTGTTATCAATTTGTCCCTCGGCTGCTGGTTATATAATTCATTTTTAAATTTATAAATATATTAAAAGAAAATATTTTTGAAAATTAAAGCTATTTTTAATTTTTTAAAAAATATTTAATTTTTGTTAGTTGTAATCTATTTTTTAATAAACTAATTCATTTTTTTATTCACGTAACAACAAATAAAAAATACTTGCTTTGACCATGATGATCATATTCCAAATGAAAGAAACAAGCGAGAGCACACGGTATGCACTAAAAAAAAAAAAAATCATTTTCCTTTTATTAATGGCTGCCTCTGGAGCTAGGCTCCACGCCGCAACAAAGAAATAAGCTCCATGCGTACAACTGGGTTTATCCCTCGCTTTCTCTCTCAGTGTCTGGCTACCTTCTCAGATTCTTTTCTCTGTTCGTTCTCTTTCTCTCTCTACTTTCTCACTCTTCATGTGTTTTAACTGCTCCTATTTGCTCAACCACTTCAAGAAAAAAAACAGATCGGGGAAGTCCTAGATTACCCACTCGCAGAGTGGTAATTTTATTTCTGATACATTTGTAGCACCCAGGAGAAGATTAATCATTTTAATGTAACAGTCTGATCTCTGCTTTTCAGAATTTGAAAGTTGTTCTTTTGGTTGTCACATTTATGGGTTTTGTAGGACTTTTGTTCTAATCATGTTCAATTAATGTTTGCTCTTCAATTTTTTCTAAGTGTTCACTTTTGTCATTTGACGAGCTTGTTCATGTGAGCTTTGATCAAGCATCTGTATTTTTTTTTTTTTAATTTTACTAATTTATTAGACCAATTTTTTCCTTTTTTTTTTCTTTGAGGTCTCGCAAATTTAGGAATTTGGCCTTCCAGTCTAGTTAATGTTAGTTTTCTTGTATCTGATTTTAGGGCAAAGGACAGATCAACTTAAATGCTAATTTTGTTGGAAATAATCATAACACGAGCTTTAAATTTTTGGGTGATGATGATAATGTACACCACTCTATAATTAGTACCTGGAAGGATTCTTTTAAATGGAGTTGATTGGAGATGCATTTGGATTGATGATTGAACTATGTAAAACACAAGCAACAAATCTATTCAATTCCTGCCAAATTTTTATTTAGCCTTATTTTTAATGAATACGGTCCCTGAGGTATCATCATCGGCCAAGAACACGATACAGCTGTTTATTCTCCTCGGATGACCTCCTAGGAATATAAGGATTTGTTTCCTTGAAAAGCTTTTCTAAAGGATTGTGCCACGGAAGTTGTTGGGTTTGTGAATAATCATGAAGGACACAAGACTTATTTTTGGCGAGTAGATGTGGTCTTTGGAAAGAGAAGATGAAGAAACTTTCTGTTGGAATTTGATCGGCATAGGAATAGTTGAGAGATGTTTGAATTGGTCTTTTAAGAGTTGCAGTACTGGGTTGGTGTAGAGTGTTGCATATTTAGGATAGAAAAATGATAAACTTGACTATGATTTCAAGACGAAAAGAAGAACTGGTTGGGGAGCTGAAAAACCCCTGATTGTTGTCTAGGATTCCCAAGTTAGGTGTTAATTTATATGAATATAGTGTATGATAAATTATGTCGAAAACAGAAGGATAAACATGCAGTTAGCAAAGTTCAAAATTGTGTCAAAAGTTAAACCTTTTCACAAAAACAACCCCCCTCAAATTGATCACATTGTGTCTGGGCCTTGTTCAAGCAACGCCTTGCTGGCATGTTTGAACCCCAGAACTAGGTTTATTTGTTTTATTATATGTTCATGTTATGATGTGTGCTCAACATGTGTCTTAGGTGTCTTTGTCAGACGCCCTTGTCTGAGATTTGCAAGGAAATGCTGACCCTCCCATTAAGCAGTGTGCAGTGCTTCCTAGCTTTCTTTAAGGTGTTTGTGTTTGAAATTCTTTTTCCAACATTGAATCTAGTATCAAGTTCAAATTTTTCAGTTTCATGGTTCTTGGCCTCAATCCCCATGGTGCTTTTTACTGGTTCTATATAGAATAGGAAAAAAAATCATTCCACTGACATTGCAACACAATTTTGTCATTTCATGCTATGCAGAAATTGATATTTTAGTGTTATCCATTATTGTCTATAGTCATTATTTATGGAGCCCCATTTTTAAGAAAATGAAACATAATCTACATGGTGAACTAGTGGAACTTCCACAATTTATGAGCAATTCGGTGTTGAATCATTATCTACATGCAAGTTTGCAAAAAATTAGCCAAACATACTTTAAAATTTTTTAATAGCCTTTCTCCATCTGTATCACTTCTTAAATTCTGTGGTAATGGTTTCCTAGAAAAGCTCTCATTACATGAATGTGAAAAATATGGCGGATGAAAAGTAGACTGCATATTGAATCTATTGTTTTCCTCATATAATCTGATTTTGTTCTGTTTCCTTATTTCTCTGCAGCAACAGTTCTGCAGAAAATTTTTGATTAGATAATTATTGAAAAATCTGATGGAAGAAAAGCAATTGGATTTCAATCAACCACTTCTATCAGTAAGGCGGATATCAGCAACAACTATTCCATTGGAAATTGAAGATAAAAGGAAGGTTGATAATTCTCTTCCTAATGTTCCTCCAATACCTTTCTATAAATCAGAGTTGAAATCAGGTCCAGTAAGGAATCCGGGAGTTGTTCCATTCCAGTGGGAGAAAACTCCCGGAAGACCCAAGGATGAAACAAGACCCAAAAACTGGGGACTTGAAAAGCCTCCACTTGCACCAAAGCTTCCACCAGGGAGGGTTTCGAACATCAAAGAACTACAGGCTTCCGATAAACATTCTGAAGATCCACATGTGGCTATGATAAGAAGAGAAAATGAGTCACCAAGTTCTAGGAGTGTTTCTTCTGTGGCCGAAAATGTCCTGAATTGGGGGAGTTTGAAGGAGGAACTGGTAGCAAACAGTTCTGATTCAGAAGAAGGCGATGAAGCCTTTGTAGATGCACTAGATACCCTTTCTAGAACTGAATCTTTTTCCTTGAACTGTAGTGTCAGTGGCTTGAGTGAATTGGATGGTCCAGAAGACATCTCAACTGGCACATTCTCTACAGATCCACAAACTCGAGATTTTATGATGGGCCGATTTTTGCCTGCTGCAAAGGCCATGACTTCAGAAGCACCCCAGTACACATTCTGGAAGCAGCCTGTGGCCAGAGGACAGCTAAGGCCATTAAAGAAGAAAGTAAGTTGGGATAAACGACCTCCAGTTTATCACGATAGGCCTGATGTTTCACCACATTTTCCTCAAGCTGCAGAAGAGGACAGTGATGATGACTCTGATGATTACGAGCATTCTGGAGATATGCCAACCAAAGCTTGTGGCTTACTTCCTCGGTTTTGCTTAAGAAGTTCCTTGTGCCTTTTAAATCCAGGGCCAGGGATGAAAGTTCGATCCCAGGTAACCATTTCATCGGTTTGTAGGGTACCGGCAAAGTTTCCACGTACTGTTTCCCGCTATGAGACGGTGAATAAGGTAGCTGAAAATTCGATGAACTTGTGTATGCTTTATGTTTATGCCCCTTTTGTTTTCATTGTCTGCTGAATAATATAATAATATAATCTTTTTCATCTGCAGAATGCCAATGGTGCTACGTCTCAGCGAAGATCTGTGGATGAAGATCAGAAAAAACTGCATGAAGATAAGAATAATTGGAGACATGAATCTGACCAAATCAATAGCCAGAGTTCTCATCAAACACCAAGTGAATCATCTATATACAGGTGCCTCGACGGTGGTGGCATACCACCCTCCCCAAATGAAACTCTTCAAGCACTTTTCCGCAAAGACGAAGGATATGAGGATGACTGCATCTTTGAAAAAGCTAACAAACCCAAGGTTAATGAGTTACTTGGAAAGCAGTATAAAAACTTTAGGGAAGTATTAACCGATCAATGCGCTGACTGGGCTTTGGGGTTGTCAGGCCCAATGGAGAAAACTGTCCATGTAGATTCTGTACATTTGGTAGAAACTACAGATACAGATTCAGTTTGTAATAAAAAGGATCACACAGCCTCCGGAGACACTGATTTCAAAGGTCTTCTTAATATTGAGGTTGTCGACAAAGAAACTTTAGGATCTTCCCTCGAAGACATAAAGCGCTTTGGTGTTGCGGAAGCAAAAGAAGTGTTTCCTGGTACAAATTTGGAGTCTGATTATTCCAACCATCCATCTCCTGCAGACAATTCAAACCAGGAAAAGGAAACAGAGGCGATAAAGAGTTTCAGACTGGATCAAGATCTTAATTGTGATTTTGCTGCACTCAGTTCGAAAGCATCAAATGATGGGTACTTGGATTGTAATGAATCACCTCCTCCCAACTTGGAGACGCAACAAAGTTTAGAAGACAGCTACTCTGAATTTCCTCGTCCTCCACCTTTGCCAAAATCACCATCCGAGTCTTGGCTTGGGCGCACTTTGCCTTCCCTTTCCCGCAGAAATGCTTCTCGGCCTTTCATTGGAAAACAAAGCAAGGCATCCTCTGTTGATCCTAAGTGGGAAACAATTGTTAAAACTTCCAAAGTCCATAGTGGGCACTTGGGGTTTTCTGAGGTAATTGGGAATTTCATTGCCTTTTATGTTAATGATTTTGATTCGTACAATTTCAAATTGCTTACCTTGAATTTATCTGTTTGCAATTGTATTAGGAAAAGTTAACACCTGTGCCTAAGACTTAGAAGCATGAAGCCCCTTGGTATCCTCATTCTCAAGAGTTTGCTTTGTTGTGATATACTGTTCAGGTCAGAAAGGTCCAAAAGTGGTGTCCATCCTTGTTAGATAGTTCCCTTTTTCTTGTAATGCGTGTTACCAGATAGTTACTGCTATATATTGTGGGTAATTGTAATTTAATACACCCCACTGCATGTCCACTAAATATCAAATTATCAAACATCATTATGATATTTTTGTAAAGATAGTTGATTAATAAAGAAACATGTTTACTTGTCTTTGAATTCTTCTACTTTTGATCCGATTCCACCTGAATCTGCCATTCTAGTTTGACTCCCAATCATCCTCAAAATTCTGCTGTACGAAATGCTACTGGGCTTAATTGATGATCATGAGATCGTTGTGCTATATTTACCACTGTAACCTGAATGATCCCATTTTGTATCCAACTCAGTTCATGAATGATATATTCCCTGCAAATTCAAGTGCTTGCATTGTTGTGCAATTTGCTACTGATTGCTTCCTTGGTAGCCGGGGTTGAGCAGAAAGTCTTCAGCCTATTAGATCTTTCAGGTTTCTGTTTCTAATTTTATTTTATGAAATGTTGTATCTTAAAGATTGTTCATAGCTGTTTCACATAGGGATCAATTTTTTTTTTTTTTTGGGGGGGGGGGGGGAGGGAGGGGGGATGGGGGACCATACCCTAAGAATAAGGTATATTACCTTCTTGCCGTTCCATTTTTCATATTTTCCTCCCAACATGTAAAATATGTATCATATAAACATACTTAACAGACTATCCCATAGCTCTTAAGAAAACGAGTACTAATATTTTAGTTGCACTTAAAGATCCTAAGATGGAAAATGATATGTGAGTTGGGTATGAGCAGTGGTGTGGATGTAATAAACCAAATTTTTTTGACATAAATTAAGTTAGATTTTATGTATTTTGCTGATTTTGTAAAATAAAAGTAGTTAGTGCATTCATTATTTGTTTAATTAATTGTTTTATAGGTTATTAATAAAGTCTTTTACTAGTCTTTATTGTAGAAATCAAAATCCTTTATGAGATCAAATTAGGGAATGAAAGATGAAAGAGGAGAGTCTCTATAACTTGAGTATCTTTTTTTTGATATAAGGAGATAGAATCAAATAAAATCAAATAAAAATAAAGACAAGAAAAGATGACTTTACCACGTAGTGCCGTTCACGAGGAACAGCGCTTTTCGTTTTTTCTTTGTATATAAACTTTTTATCTCTTTCACGTGATTGCTTACTCTCTTTATTTCCTTTGATTCACGTTGCTTCTTCCTCTAGTACATTCTCTTGACCGATAAAAACCCTCCCTGCATTTGTACATCTCTACCTCTGCTCCTGTCCTAAAGATTTTTTTTTTTCCTTTCTATATTAGCTTGTCTCCAAAATCTTATTTAACTAATCTGATTCGAACATTTATCGGAATCATTTTAAAGATAATTATCTTGAAATAATTTTTTCATATTTTAAATTTTTAATAAAAAATTTATTAAATGATTTAACATTTTTATTTATTAAACTAACTATTCTGTATCCAAAGAGATAGATACATAAAAGTTTATAGTCATTTGGTTGTCTAATTGCATTACCAGGTGATTCTTGCTTTTCCTAAGTTTTTGGGAGCTCTCTTGAAGTGAAATCGAGGTTGTCACTTCTGTTATTTCTTTCTCAAATCATGCTTTGATGTTGTGTTTTCGGCTTCATCTGAATGGAGCATGGGTCAGATTCTCTATGGGGCTCCATCGAATCCCCTCAAGAAGCTGGTTTCGATTACATTCTTATTTCCCTGTTTGGATTGTTTCAAATCTACAATTTTTTTTTCTTCAATAAGTAATGAATAGGAATCCAATCTCTTTGGCTGATTTTAATGAAATCTTTGATCTGATTCTGTTTGAAATCTTTTCATAGGCGGAGGAATTCAAAGAATGTGTTATTTTCTGGTTCATGCTCATGATTTTTTTTTTTAATTTAACCTAAGCTTATTTTAATTGGTTTCTCTTATAGGTTTTTGGAACGGTTTAAAAATAGAGTAATATTCTTAATTTTTTTAAAAGAAATAGAAAAATATTTTTTAAAAAAATTTTGCAGTCAAATAAGGTCCTTTTCAAAATTGGGAAAAGGAAATTCAAAGTTAAAACTAAACGTGTCATGTTGTGATTCCTTGGTCCTCTCCCTTTATCTACCTTCGAGTCCTTCCTCCACCACCACCAAATCGCCGTCTTCTCCTTCCTCCACCGTAAGCTTCAATTTCAACGGTTGAAGTGAAATGCGATATTTTCTCTATCAATTTTCTCCTACCCCACCACCAAATTGTCATCAACTCCTTACTTATCCATGGTGACAAACAAATTCCTCTCTCTCTCTCTCTCTCTCCCCCCCCCCCCCGCGGATTCGAACACGTCTCTCTCCCATCTATTTTCTCCCTTGTCTCTTCCAAAACCCAACGCAAGTCTTCCGTAGAAAATAGAGAAAAAAAGAGCTTCAAGATTGAAGCATATTACGAGAGTAGTTTGTATTAGAAATGTGCTCGACGTGTTCTTAGATAGAAAATAACCAAGAAAAGGAAAGACAAGGACACAGAAAATCACATGCAAGTTTACATGAAAAATCATAAATTTGGGTAAAAGACCACGGGGCAGAGAAGTACGAATTTAAAAATGGAGGACAAGGAAGAGCAATTGAATGAATACAAAATGTAACTACCAAACCTTAATATGCATTAGATATATACATAATAATATGTTGGATATTTTAGTGACTTAATCACAATAGAAGCATATACAATAATTTTTGAAAAAATAAATAGAGAACGTGTATAATAATAAATATCTTGAATGTAGAGTCTCCAAAAAAATTGACCGTACGTCCCTCGATCGGATCTCGCGGTCGGGATGGTGATCACGATGTTTATCGAATCACCACCGTAATATCACAACACCGCAATCCTCAGCCCGACGATCGCTGCGACGGAGAAAAAATTCCTTACGCAGAATTTTTCTCAAACCTTCATTCTCACTCAAGCAAATCGCATATTGCTCTCATCATTTTCGGATGTCGCCATGAATCCAAGTTTTCACACATTAACCAATGTTCAATTAGAGAGAGAGAATAGTAGAGATATTTTAGGAAGGTTAAGCAGTTATGGAAGTAGTGGGATAATGGGTGTTAACCCATTATCTCTAAAATTAAATTTGAATTTAATTTTTTTAATCTTCCAAAAATGCCCCACATGGGCATACCAACCAATATCTCCCACTTGCATATGAGTGCATATTACATCCGTCATAAGATCACAACTCATGCGATTACATCACCCTACTAGACTTTCATACAGGATTGGGTGTCGTGCGACCTGCGAGTACACCTGCAAACAAAGACCTCTTGATACACCTGCTAGGATGATCGAGAAGCCATCATTAGTATCAAAATAACTCGCTGCACCCCAGATCCAAGACTAATTACATCTATCGAGTTACTTTCTTCATCGAAAGTAATCCCTAATAAACGTTTGACTGTGTATCAACTATTATGCTTACATCCCAACATGAATAGGCATAATAAGTATGTCGGTGAATACAACATAATGATGTAATGTCAATTGGTGTTTCTTTTCCCAAACTCGAATCTATTAGCCTCAATTCAGCTGATTTCCTAAACCTGTCTCTCAGACCTCAATTTATCTTCCGGACCATCTGTAAACAGATTAAAGTAACAACACTGAGCCAAGACTTCTAAAAACAGTCGAAAGTGACAAGGGTACAAGAGATCCCACCCAATAAATTTCAGGTCTCACACAGTGGGAACGAGGATCTAAATAATATCAATGTCTCAAATAATACTCCCACTATCCCTGGTCGTCATATCACATGCGGTATAAAATGCGTATCACAGTGTTATTCCCCCATCTCTCAAAGGGCATATGTCAGATTTCTCTAACACTGTGCAGGTATGGGACTCAGTCTACACATAAGACTTTACCTAGAGATCTCAGAGAGAGTATCTCAGAGACAATATCACTAGTAGCAGGTGATATCTGAGATATCAAATCTGGCTACTTATAGGCAACATGGATGTGGGTACGTCGATGCCGGTCATATAGCATATGACCTCATCCTAAACACATATCGGGACGACTTATATTCTAGTAGGGCTACTCTCAAAGTCTCTTACAATTAGAAACCGTCTCATCTCCGCTTACTCAGAGCTGGAGGTGGTCACTCGTGTGAGAGAGTCGAACTTGACATATCATTTATCACAACATATCACAAAATATATGACAATGAAATAGTGCTGTAAATAAGTGACCCAATCATGCACACATGTCATATATATAACACAATAAGTATCAGTACAAGGTGAGAAATGTCAATATACATGTAAACCCAATGATTCCAATACTCATACAAGAATCTATCACAATGGGTTATTGAAGGGATCAGCCAACACGCTGTATAATAATGTACTTAATTTGTCACTTTACCCTTCTCGGTATTGTCTCTCATAACGTAGTATTAGGTATCAATGTGTTTAGACTTACTGATACGTAGGGTCTCAAGTGTGGTCAAGGGCAGTCTGATTTTCTCAATAAATCATCACTGGTCTCCCACTGTTTGCCATAACCCCTAAGTGATTCGAAAATCTCCGAAGCCAAACACTCTCCTGAACTGCCACTGAGCATCTCATAAGCTCAATCTCTATAATAGATAGAGATATATAGGTTTGTTTCTTGCTACTCCAAAACAGTAAAACCTGATATCGATTTGCATACATTCAGATCGTCAACCCAGTCGGTATCTGAATACCCATCAAAATGCAAATCACCTCATCCGTAACATAAGGAGAGGTTCTAGTTCTCTCGAGATATCTTGAAATCCTTTTACTGCTCTCCAGTGATCCCCTCTAAGATTCGATCGATACCTAATTACCACACTGACTGCAAAGCTAACGTCTGATCGTGTATGTGACACTGCGTACATCAGACCACTCAGTGCACTGGTACAAGGGACTCTACTCATTTCCCTTACCCTTTCCTGAGTCTTAAGGCATATGTCAAAAATTAGGGTTTAACCTTTTAGCAATAAAAGTATCTTTAAGGTTGTAGTCGATCTCCTCGAAACGCTCGAGAACTCCCTTGATGTTGGATTCCTGTGAAAGAGTCAGCACCTGTCTCGAGCGATCCCTCTGGATCTTAATTTCGAGGAAGAACTGAGTCTCACCCATGTCCTTCACATCAAGATGACAATGTCTACGTCATCGTGGTCATCAGATATTCTCTGTTGTTTCCAGTCAACAAAATGTCATTCACATAAAGACATGATCACAAAAGAATCAAAAGAACATAAAAGGTAAACGCGATGATCCTCCTCGATCATCACAAAACCGTGAGATATCATCTCCTCGTGAAATTTCAAATGCCACTGTCTGGATTGATGATTAAGGTCGTATGTAAACTTCTGAAGTCGACAGACCTTATCATCTAGATTTACAAGAATAAAGCCAGATGGCCATTCCTTATAGATCCTCTCATCCAAACTCCCACTCAGGAAACAATCTCAATGTTCATCTGGTCTCACTCCAGATCTATATCATATCCACAACAATCGCTAAAAGTAAAAGGATGGAGGTAATCTCGCCCTCAGTTTGAGTAACCCCTGGTTATTAGACGGGCCTTATATCTTTCCACCGATCCATCGGCCTTTTTCTTGATGTTGAGAACCCACATGTTCCAAACGTTCCTACTACCCTAGGCAAATCAACTAGATCCCAGATCCCGTTGATTCTTATCAACTCCTTCTACCCATGGCCTTTAATCAACGGTCCTCCACAAAACCCTCAAGAGCCTCTAGAATAATCCTCAAGAGTCACATTGAGAGCCTCTTCCTCAATCGGGAAGCAACGGTTAGGTACGCGTCCTCGACTACTCTTAAGAGGAGGGGAAACCTTTTTACCTCTAGATGGATCGCTCCCACTAGAACCAAGATCCGTAATGGATTCTTGGGTCCTGCCACTGGGATCAGCTAAACCACTATGCTCATCCATCTGATAAAAGGTAAAGTCCCAATTGATTTCACCTCTCATAGGGAAATCACTTTCAAGAAACTCGGCATCATGATACTCAATCTCAATAAGAATATCATCCGTATGCTCACCTAGAACACATTCCCCTCGGAGTGTTCTGAGTATCTCATAGAGATACATCTTTTTTCTCGTAGGACTAACTAACCGTGTGGATGCGAGAAAACAATAAACATATGGGGCACATCCCCATAATCAGAAATGGCTAAGGTCAGGTTGCCTCCCTGTCTAAAGCTCATATGGAGTACTGACTGCGGACTTTAATAGAACATGATTAAGGACGTTGGCTGCAGCAAAAAATGCATCTTCCCAATGGGAAACGTGTAAATTGGCTTGCGCCATCATTGGCCTCACCGTCTCAAATAAAGTTCTATTCCTCCTCACAGCTACTCTACTCCACTGAGTAGCAAGGAATAGTCAGTTTCTCGTAATGTCCTTCTTGAAATAGAGCTTTTCAGACAAATACTCGCACTCTCGATCGGTTCTGAGAGTCTCTACTCTCAAGTCTAACTGATTCTCAACCTCGCTAATAACCTCCTGAGGCATCTCAATGACTCAGATTTGTGCGAGATCAGATAGACGTAACCGAAACGCAGGTAATTGTCTATGAACATAATAGAGTACCCAACACCATTTCAGGTTCTCACGTACATAAGGCCACAGATGTCGGAGTGAACCGACTGCAATGGAGTCCCAACCCTCATTGTATTGTCGAATGGTTTTCTTGTAAGTTTGCCGTCTAGGCAAGACTGGTTAGTGGGCCCTACAGACCACTCACTGCCAACCAGTTCATCCTCTTTCACACTAAGAGGATAACAAGAAATACCATTGAAAAGAATCACTTCCAGTGCATTTAGTCTCTCACAGATCAAAACAGAACCAATCAAAAATTATCGTAATAAATAGAAATTATAAAATTTCCAAATTAACAGAGCATATCCTAGGCTGAAATCAAGTTCCGTCGAACATTCGGAGTGTAAAGAGCATACAAAGTCTAGCATATTTGTAACTCCAACTTGCAAGTGCTACTCCCTCTGATGTCGACAAACGCTCCGTTTCTCTACGTAAATTTTCCTACTTGAGGACTCATTGGGCAGAACTATATAAGCGCGCTCCTATCTCGAGCTACGTGGTCGGTTGTTTCTGTATTTACAATCCACGAAGGAGAGAAAATAGAGAGCAACTCAAACCACGTAAAGAAGAAAAGAGTTAATTTCCGCTCGTCGTACTTACGAGCAAAATAACCAAGTCTACTATAGATATAGCACTACATCTTGGTCGTATCCAACTCCTTCTCGCTGCGCATTATTATTATCAGTTTTCTTGCATGTTTTCTTCTTACCTGAACCTCAAGTCCACAGGAGTCCTTGCTCGACTCCACTGCATAAGCATGACCTAAGTATGGCCTACTTGCCTCTAGATGCTCATACTCAAGCTCACAGTGCCTATTAAAGTACGAATACTTTCGTCGTATGTGAATAGACTTTCATGATTTCTCATGAATCAGGTAAAGAACTGGATCGCATCCAACACTAGAAAACATATCTGAAATGGGCTCGGTCACATTCTCCAACTTGGCTACCATACTCGACATTTTTATCAAATGTTACATCATCGTATGATCAACCATTTCTTTATAAGTTATTAAACTTATAATTCAGTGTTCTCGTCTCAGGATTTGTAAGAGCACCACAATGCTCTTTATAGAACGAGCCAAATCGATAAAACCTGAACCTCAAGTCCACAGGAGTCCTTGCTCGACTCCACTGCATAAGCATGACCTGAGTATGGCCTACTTGCCTCTAGATGTTCATACTTAAGCTCACAGTGCCTATTTACATTAGTGAAAGTACGAATACTTTCGTCGTATGTGAATAGACTTTCATGATTTCTCATGAATCAGGTAAAGAACTGGATCGCATCCAACACTAGAAAACATATCTGAAATGGACTCGGTCACATTCTCCAATTTGGCTACCATACTCGACATTTTTATCAAATGTTACATCATCGTATGATCAACTATTTCTTTATAAGTTATTAAACTTATAATTCAGTATTCTCGTCTCAGGATCTGTAAGAGCACCACAATGCTCTTTATAGAATGAGCCAAACCGATAAAACCTTAGGACATTGCTCATAGATTGGAATCGCATTATCGTACATGCTACTTTGGAGGATTGCCCTAACTCGGCCATCATTCCTCTTCCATACATGTAATGTCTCTTAATCCCATCTCTTTGAGGTATAGTACTCTCCCCGAAGTCTATTATCTCACGCCTCAGAATTTTAATTAGATCTTGCCCCTTGAGGATAAATTGAATCTACCGGTGAAAAATCTCGTAATTATCAACATTCAATTTTATCCCCCTTGCAAAGATCTAACACGACAATCTTAGAAGTAGTTATAGAGATAATTGTAACTTGTGATGCTTATTCTCACATTTTATGCAACCTACGAATCAACAAGACACAAATGATTCGAATATAGACCCCAAGACGAGCATATGAATCAACAGACACCATACTCCACAATCTGGGATTGCATCTCACCATTCAGACTAGGATTCGATACACAAAAACCCACAAAAAGTTACTTTTATGGATGTGAGACTCTCAAAAATTGAAAAAATTTCAATTCTAGACAATCTGACGTGCCGTCGGCGGTCCCACGAGCCGCCACGCGCCGGGGACTACTTCTGGCATGTGCCAGACGCGCAGGCGTGCTGCCCATGAGCCACACGTGCACGACCCACATGCGCGGCTCGGTTTCGGACCTGGGTGCGAGTCGGAACCCGAAACATGGTCCGGATCCTTGGGCGCGGGTCGGGGGGACATGTGTCCGGGTCGTAACCGACTCGAACGACCCAAACCGGTTCACGCGCCTTTCTCGCACGTGAACCTCACGCGCCTTTTCCTCTGTGAACATGCACCTCTCCGCCCATGTTGTGCATGCGCCAACGGGTTGGACCTCTTCGTCTTCACCTGAATTTTCCTATAACTCGATTTTTTCGACCCATTTCTGGAAACTTCACATTCCGGTATCAACAACATGCAATATATATATCAAAATGTAGATCTAGCAGAGACAAATACAGATCTACCAATTTCATGCACTGATTTGGCCTAAAACTCATCAAATCTGGGGTTGAAGGGTTCGATCACTATTCATGGCCGAATGTTTCAACTGGAATTTTCTTGACCTAAACGTGGTGTTCTCAGATTCACAAAATTTATCCGTAATCCAAACCCCAAATTTTATACCATATATTTTTATACCCGAAAATAAATCTGAAAATTATTTTTAATATTCCAACGTATGCTCTGATACCAATATTGGATATTTTAGTGGCTCAATCACAGCGGAAGCATGCACAACAATTTTCGAAAAAATAAATAGAGAACGGGTATAGTAATAAATATCTCAAATGTAGAGTCTCTCAAAAAATCGACCGTACGTCTCTCGGTCGGATCTCACGGTCGGGATGGTGATCTTAATGTTAATCGAATCACCACCGCAATATCACAATGTCGCAATCCTCAGCCCGGCGATCGTTGCGACGGAGAAAAAATTCCCTACACGGAAGTTTTCTCAAACCCTCATTCTCACTCAAGCGTAGATTTTTAAAAAATTCTCATAATATGTTTTCCCACATGTCATACCACAGGATTATCAGGACAGATCAAATAGAGTTCGGGTGATCATATTATAATAATCTCTATGTTGGCATCAATTTCAATTAAAAACTTTTGTCTATATCAACAAAATTCTTCACACTTTCCACAATAAATACCTTGAAAAATGCTAAACAACTAACACCAAGCAAGTCCAAGCAATGTTTAAACTGGATAATATGAAATGCCTTGGTTATCATATGAGAATCATGGGTATTAATCTTACTTACAACAATATCTCCGTGATCAATGATATCATGCCAAAAATGATACCGAACATCAATGTCTTTCATGCACAAATGAAACATCTAATCTTTTGTAAGGAAAATGACACTTTGATCACAAAAGATTATGGTAATCAATAAGTTGTTACTAAGTTCACCAAATGGACATTTCAACTAAATAGCTTGAAGGTGAGAAGTTAACAATCTTTCGATGGCAATCAACTAGAACATGGTTAGCTGATAATCAATCTATATCCAAAATTACATCCAAATTATCAACTCTAATGGTAGTAAATTAATACTAAAATCATGTCCATGGAAGCTCACAATATAACTTGTATAAATCTTGGTAACCAAAATCCATCCCCAATAGTGGAGCCACCCATATCGACAGATCTAAATGTTCAGAGCCGTGCAGTAAATACATGATAAAAGCTAATTACCTATCTGTTTCTCAATCAAAACTTTCTATCGCTTGAAGGTTAAGTAAACACAATTCTTTTGTTGAAGAAAATAAACTCAAAATTTTTTTGAAAAATTATCAATGAAAGTCAACATATACCTGACATAACCCTTAGATAGAACAAGAGTTGGCCCCCCAAAGATCTAAATTGATGAAATTCAAAATACCTTCTGTCTGATGAATTGTAGGTAAACTGAAATCGACTCTCTTCTATTTTCCGACGATATGGTGTATATAAAATTCCAATGCCCTGGTACTTTGTCCACAAAGAAGGCCTCTTTTGCTTAACAAGGTTAAGACTTTCTCACTCATGGCCCCAAAAGCATATGTTATAATTTGATGATATTAGAATCAGAAAAAGATGATATACAGACTGCAACAGAACTTGTGATAGTAGATCTCTATAAAATATACAATCTACCAAACCTGTAATCTTTCATCATAACAAGAGCACCATTACAAATTTTCATAACTTAACCTTTAGCTACATACTTATACCTAAGAGTCCCAAGAGTGCCCAAAGAAATGAGAGTTTTTTCAAATTAGGAACATGTATAACATTAGTAAGCGTCTTTACAATACTATCATATATTTTAATTTAGATTGTACGCTTACCAACACCATTACTAGCAACATTATTGCCCATCAAAACTATTCCAATGTTACAAGATTTATAAGTGGAAAACAAATCCCTATTGGGATAAGTGATACGAACAAATCGAATCTAAAATCCACTTATTTTTAGACCTTGTCTTACCATCAGTCATAACAAAAATATTTCCATGACTCTCATCAACTACAATACTAGTCTTAGCAGTTTCAATATTTTTCTATTCAAATTTCTCCTTAAAATTATCTCTATTTTTTAGTTTGAAGCTTTCGGACTTAATGTGATACTTTTTATTATAACAATTGAAAATCTAATTCTTGTGCTTGGATTTACATTTAGATTTAAATTTATTATTATCAAGATCTCTCTTTTCAGATCTACCCCGAATAAACAAACTATCAGCTTAATTCCCACTAGTTTCTCCAATTATATCCCTATCAATCTGCTCCATAGATTTTAAAGAAGATTTAATTTCACAATATGAGATGGTTTCTGTAAGGTCCTATTACGAGAAAACATTAAAGCATGTGTTTGCATTTACATTTGCATTTTATTGAACATATTTAAATTTTTTGCATTGACTTTACTAAAATTCATTGATTTTTATAGGTAATGCATGCTTTGGATTTATGTATGTGGTTTTAACCATAGATCAAATATATTAAAATTAGTATAGAGTAATGTGACATATAGGTGAATGAGAACGGACGGAATAAGCTTATAAGAGAACCGAATTAGGGTTTGATGTGGGACCCACAAAGGAGGAAAAAAAAGAAGAGAAAAGCCACCATGGCTTCTTTACTTGACACGTCACCATGCTTGGTGGGGACCCACATCCCACTTAGGAAGAGAGTGTGTGTGTGTGAGAGAGAGAGAGAACTTAAACTACATCTTCTTCTTCCTAAATTCTATTCCCGCATCCAACATCTCTTCCCCCAAAACCCATCCAAAACTCCATGGAAATAACCATTTGAGTTTGAAATAAACCATCTCAATCCATATATATGTTAACCCTAGTCTTTGGGAAGTACAAAGACTTATAGGAAACATAAAGAACAAACTAGAACTTCAAAGAAAGGTTGGAGAGAAAGCAAGAAAACTCAAAGTAGAAGTTACAAGTTTGAGGCAAGTTCCATACTTGTGTTTATTTCTTTGAAGCCTATTAGCCATGTTTAATATGTTTTCAGATTGCTTGTGGTATTAGAATAAGGATGGAGTGGGTTAAGGAATAAAGAAATCACGTTTTTGAACTTAGAAGTATAAATAACCATAAATTTTGCTTGCTGGATGGATTGACCTTGTTGTAGTTCTTAGCCCATAACTCTTTCTACATAACTTCAAATAGAGTAGGTTTTTCTTGGTTAAACTAGACTTCTATAGCTTTAAAATGATATATGATTTGAAGTGTTTCATTGAGAATTGAATTTTTGAAATAGAAAGTTTTCCACAGGAATTTGTTTTGTTTTCTACTCTGTTTCGTGTTTGAAATTTACTATTATTTTGAACAATCTTCTAGTCTGAATCAAGTTAATCTCTAAACACAAAAACTATAGTTTTATGTCTCATCTTTAAGAGGCACTAGAATCACCTTAATTTGATATGTGCAGGAAAAGTTATGCTATGTTTTCTAAGATTGTGCAAATTGTACAATGATTGTTAGGCTGTAACTTTTATTGATTTGGATATCCCTATATAATTGGAATTGAACCTAACTTTGAACTTAAAAGTCATAGCCCTAAGTCTTAGTTTTAAGTAAAAATTGGATTCATCTCAATCGAGGCATTGTAACCCAAGTTATGATAGTTTTATTAAAGCCTGTTTGTGCTAAAAACTCATTGAAATGACTCATTGGTGTGCTATGAGTTGGTTGACTAATTGGGCTACATATTCATGATGTTTGATTAGAATTTTGTGTAATCCTTGTGATAAAATGGTGGTTTTATGATCATTGCATCATGAGAGTTATATAGAAATATAAAGAGAGTGATAACTCAAAAATTTCTTCAAAAACTTTGTGAAGCCTGCGGGCAAAGTTTAAGGAGTACAATTGGCATATGGTCTTGTGAAAGATTTTTGAAGCCTGCGGGTGAAATTTGAGGAATGTTGGATGTATCTCTTCTCCTTACATGGATAGAATTAGAAACAAGTGAAATATTTGAGATGTCTAATCCAAAAAGATCTAGATTTCATTTTGGAATTTCAAATTTTGGCTTGTTCTTTTAGACCCTCATATACTAATTTGGTTTGACTTTCTATTCCTTTCTTTGAATACTAAGTTAAATTGGAACAATAAGTATGGAAAGGATAATGACTCCATAAGTGACATTCACATTTGTTCTCTTGAGAATGCTTGTGATAATTTGTATTTCTTGTACACTCTGCTATGTTTATATTGCTTGTATAATATGCCTGCTTGCTTGTCATGCATGCTATTGGTTCCCCATGTATTTACTCAGTCTATGTTGACACCGATATCCTTATTTTCAGGTGATCAAGGAGATGAGGGAGAATCATATAGTAGAGACCTTTGAGCCCAAGGATTTAGATCCCTACTTATTTTTGACTGCTTTTTTTTGATAATGCATATAGTCTTTATGTTACCTTTGGGATTGTATGAATTATGTTTTGTATATGAAAGTATAGTGAATGGCCAAGGAGAGCCCTATATATATAGTTTTGTTTATATTATGATTATATACATGGTGTGTTGTGTTGGATGGTCGGGAGAGCCATTAATGCTAGTTTATTTGATATTAGAAGTGTCTTGTTTGCTTTACTAGGTTTCATACTAACCCTAGGATGCTAAATAGTCACTAAATAGGTGAGATTCTGTCGATTTTTTTGGAAAAGAATAAGTAACTTATTTTCTTTTAATATATATATATATCTCTTTACGTGTTATCACACATAGGGAGTGCGACTGTTGCGAGTCCAGTCGTCACATTTTAATTGTGTTATTCGCTTTTGTATTTGCATGTCTGTCTTCTTATACTAAAGTGTGCGACGCCTGGATAGCGGGTCATCATAGTTGGTATCAGAGCCCAATGTTTAAGCTAATTTACACAAAGGATTTGAGATTATAGGTTTAGGTTACAAGATAGAGCCTGTTTTATCTAATGAGTGATGTTGTTTGTCATTTTGCATGTATTAAGCTATTAGTATATAAAATGGTTAAAACTAGGTGACAGAATGAAATACCTCCAGAAAGGGAACCAAGAAATGATGAGCAGAGGTAGGAACCTCAATCCTAGGTGCTAGGTGATCAGAGGCTAGAGGGACTAGATCCACAACAGGCTTTAGCTGCTTTAATAGCTATGGTAAGCACTATGTCAGGGGACATTCGTAGATTGACAGAGATACTGTCTAAACCAGTGATTGGGAGTGAGACTACAGATGTCTCTCCAACTATTCATGCCACCATACTTCTTCAGCTATATCAGTTTCAGCAACTCCAATGGTATTGGTTGGTTTTGAGTCAGATCGGGTTAGATCATGTAGAGATCCAAGAGCCACCAAATATGGAGAGGGACATGAAGATAGAGGGAATGTATGTGTGCCATGAGAGGATCGTCAATTCTAGAAACTAATGATTGAGTTCAGAGAGATAGAGTCGATGACCTTTTCGGGGAGTGATGATTGTTAGGTTACAGAGACTTAGATTGTGGAGATGCAGAGATTCTTTTCTGAGTTTATAGTTGTTGGGAAATACAAGATCAGATTTGCCATCCATTATCTAAAGGAAGCTGCGTATAGCTGGTGGAGTTTGGAGTTGAGGCTCCGATATGGAAATGACCTTCAGTAGTCACTTGGGGTGATTTTACATAGATCTTCCATGAGAGATATGTACTTACTTTTATTAGAGATCAGAAGATGTTTGAGATTTGAAATTTGAGACAGGGCAGTCAGACTATTAGCCGGTATGAGGATTGTTTTGCTAAACTATCAGTTTATACTCCAGAATTAATTAATATAGATGAGAAGAGAGCAAAGAGGTTCGGAAAAGGATTATGGTCCTTCTTCCAGAGGTTCCTGGTAACTTAGCCTTTTATGACCTATAGAGATCTTATGAATAATGCAAAGGCTTTGGAATTGGTTACCGAGGATAGAAAGGAAAGGTTTTGGGGAAAGAGGCCAGTGGAAATTCAAGTTTTAAGCATGAAGATGAAAAATGAAAAGAAGAGACAGTATGAGTAGGGTAAGAGCCCTATAAGAGACGGACATGTCCTAGTTGTGAGAACCTTTATATAGGACCATGTGAGGAAGGAATGAGACTTGTTTTACATGTTTTTAGTCGGGCTATTTTGCTTCATGTTGTCCTTTTAGGTCTAGGTAGCCACAGCCTGCTCCTTTATAGCATGTTCCACTACCTAGACCTTTGCCGACTCAGCAGGCCATAGCCCCTCCAGTTCTATTGAGGCTAGAACCACCTAGACCAGCTTTACCACTACGGCCATAGTAGAGATGACCTTGAAGTATACCACCAGGTCCAGGAGGTCAGGCTAGAGTTTATGAAGTGATTGCTCAGGAGGCTCGTGCATCACCTGAGGTGATTACAAGTAGGATGAAATTATTTTCTTGTGATGTGCATGTACTAATTGATCCGAGTGCCACACATTTATTCGTTTCATTCGCATTTATCATACATGTGCCTCTTGAGTCTGAATCTCTAGAACAGTGGCTATGGGTTGCTACATCATTTAGGGATGAGGTTCTTGTTACTGAGCTTTATAAAGGTTGCATTGTAAGCTTTAAGGAGCATGATTATAGCATCGATTTGCTACCATGATGGATATGGATGTTATTCTGGGTATGGATTGGTTGTCAGCTAATTATGCATTAGTTGATTTTTACTGAAAGATTGTTTTTTTCACTACCAGGACAGCCGCAAATTTTATTTATTGGTGATGGATTTATCAGAACTCTAGTTATATCCTTTATTTGAGCGGCTAGGTTGTTATCCAAGGGTTGTCGAGGATATTTCGCTTATGTCATGGAAGACAAGAAAGATCAGTCTCGTTGTTTGACATACCAGTGGTTCAAGAGTTTTCGGATGTATTTCCAGATGATTTACTTGGATTACCACTAGTTAGAGAGATAGAGTTTACTATTGATGTGATGCCAGATATCATACCTATTTCTATAGCTCCATATAGAATGGCACCAGCTAAATTGAAAGAGTTGAAAACTCAGTTGCAAGAGCTTGTGGATAAAAGATTTGTTCGGCCAAGTGTTTCTCTTTGGAGTACACTGGTTTTATTTGTAAGGTAGAAGGATGGTTTTTTGAGGTTATATATTGATTACCGAAAATTGAATCAAGTTACCATCAAGAATAAATACCTCTACCAAGAATTGATGATTTATTTGATCAGTTGAGAAATGCTATAGTTTCTCTAAATTGGATCTCAGATCGGGCTACCATCAGATTAGGGTCAGAGAGAAAGATATATCTAAAAGAGCTTCTCGCACCTGGTATGGTTACTGTAAGTTTTTTGGGATGCCATTTGGGTTAACCAATACCCCTAACAGTTTTTATGGATTTGATGAATCATGTTTTTAGACCCTACTTGGATGATTTCATTATGGTATTTATTGATGATGTTCTGGTTTATGCTAAAGATAAAATTCAATATGAACAACATCTCCGCATTACTTTACAAATTCTAAGGATTGAGAAATTGTATGAAAAGTTAAGTAAATGTGAATTTTGACTCAGTGAAGTAACTTTCTTAGGTCACATTATCTCTGGTAGGGGTCTTTCTGTAGATTTGAAGAAGGTTAAAGTGGTTATTAACTAGTCCACGCCTATGATAGTTATGGAGGTGTATAGTTTCCTGGGTTTGGCAGGTTATTACCACAAATTTGTTATGGATTTCTCTTCGATAGCCACTCCACTTACGAGATTGACCCGTAAAAATGCACCATTCAAGTGGGATGAATAATGTGAGATTAGTTTCTAAACTCTAAAGGATAGGCTTGTTTCGGCCCCCTGTGTTAACATTACCGGTCAGCGGACAAAGATATGTGGTCTTTAGTGATGCATTCAGGATTGGTTTAGGTTGCATACTAGTGTAGGGATAGAATGTGATAGCTTTGCTTCTAGACAGTTGAAACCTCGTGAAAAGAATTGTCCTACATATGATCTGAAACTTGTAGTCATTATCTTTGCATTAAAAATTTGTAGACACTACCTTTATGGTGAACACTGTGAAATATTTATCAATTATTGGAGTTTCAAATATGTATTTACCCAAAAATAGTTGAATTTGAGACAACGCGATGGTTTGAGCACTTGAAAGATTATGATGTTATTATTCAGTATCTATCCGGCAAAGCAAATGTGGTTGCAGATGCACTCAGCCGCAAATCCATAGAATCCATTGCATCTCTGCTAATGAGAGAATATCGGATAATAGCCAAGTTTGAGGAGCTAAGGATTGATGCTGAGGTTTCCAGCTAGGGGTCTATTTTGACTTGATTTATGATTTGATGAGAGCTATCTGATCACGTTGGAGTAGCTTAACAAACTGATAAGATGACAAATAAGCTCAAGGAAGATATTCTTAAAGGGAGGAAGCCTGAATTCAACATATTGAATGGGACAGTCAGATTTCAGGACATGTTAGTTGTCCCAGAGGCTCAGGGGTTGTGGAGGTTGATCATGGAAGAAACACATAATTCAATATTTTCTATTCATCCAAGATCCACCAAGATATATAGGGATTTGCATTAATCCTTTTGATGACCCAGTATAAAGAGAAATATTATAGAGTTTGTTCGTAGATGCTTGAATGTCAGCAAGTAAAGGCTAAACACTAGAGATCTGGTAGACTACTTAAGCCACTCCCTATTCCTAAATGGAAATGAGAGTATATTAACATGGATTTCATTTTAGGATTGTCTAAAATTCCAAGGGGATTTGATGTTATATGGGTGATAGTGGTTCGGCTCACCAAACAACTCACTTTCTTCCGGTTACAATGACTTATTCCATGGAGAACTCAGCTAAACTCTACATTGATGAGATCATAAGATTACTTGGTATATTAGTATCCATTGTTTTTGATAGAGATTGACGATTTGTTTCTAGATTTTGGCAGAGTTTTTAAACCAGGTTGAGAACTAAACTTAATTTCTCCATAGTATATCATTCTTAGATAGATGGTCAGTCAAAAAGAACCATGCAGACTCTAGAGGATATGTTGAGAGCTTATGTTTTATAATTTCATAGTAGTTGGGCTAAATATTTGATATTAGCGGAATTTGCTTATAATAATAGTTACCACTCTAGCATTGGTATGATACCATTTGAAGCATTATATAGGGAAAAATGTAGGATTCCTCTTTGTTGGGATGAAGTGGGAGAAAAATGATGCTTCAATTAGATACAAGGTCTACTTATCTATAAGAAATCGTAGAAAAACTCAGAATCATTTGAGGAAAGTTTAGAGTTACTCAAAGCTGATCAGAGGCACAGAGATTTAGAATTTGAGGTAGGAGATAAAGTTTTCCTTAAAATTTTTTCAATTAAAGGTGTGATGAGATTCAAGAAGAAAAAAGGAATGCTCAGCCCTAGATTTGTTAATCATTTTGAGATTCTAGCCAATGTTGGCCTATTTGCTTATGAGTTAGCTCTACTTCTAGCATTTGAGGAAATTCACCCTACCTTTCATGTTTCCATGCTGATGAATAGGAAGTATGTTCATGATCCTTCGCATATGATTAGCTATGAACCACTTCAAGTTGAAGAAAATTTAATCTATGTTGAGCAACCAATCCATATTCTAGACTCTCGAGAGCAGAACTTAAGGAACATAACTATTAGATTGGTAAAAGTTTTGTGGAAATATTACACCTCCGAGGAGGCATCTTGGGAGTTATAGTCAGAAATGAGAGAGGGGTACCCATATCTTTTTGAATATGAGTAGTGATCCGGAGGACCGAATCTTTTAAGGGGGAAGGATATAAGATGTCATATCGAGAAAGCATTAAAACATGCATTTGCATTTTATTAAACATATTTAAATTTTTTGCATTGTATTTTGTTAAAATTCATTGATTTTTATGAGCGATGCAAGCTTTGGTTTTATGTATGTGTTTTTAATCATAGATCGAGTATATGAAAATTAGTATAGAGTAATGTGATATATTTGTAAATGAAAATGGACGGAATAAGCCCACAAGAGAACCGAATTAGGGTTTGATATGTGACCCACAATGAAAAAAAAAAGAGAAAAGTCATCATGGCATTTTTACTTGACATGTCACCATGCTTGGTAGGGACCCACTTCCCACTTAGGGGGAGAGAGAGAGAGAAAGCGAGGGAGAGAGAGAGAGAGAGAGAGAGAGCTTAAACTATATCTTCTTCTTCCTAAACCTTATTCCCACATCCAACATTTCTTCCCCTAAAACCCACCCAAAACTCCAGGGAAACAACAATTTGAGTTTGAAATAAACTACCTCCATCCATATATATGTTAACCTTAATCTTTGGGAAGCACAAAGGCCTGTAGCAAATATAAAGAACAATCTAGAAATTCAAAGAAAGGTTGGAGAGGAAAGCAAAGAAACTCAAAGGAGAAGTTGCAAGTTTGCAGCTAGTGCCATGGAAGAAAGAAATCACAAAATTGAAATTAAAAGTATAAATAACTATGAATTCTACTTGTTGGATAGATTAACCTTGTAGTTTTTAGCCCATAACTCTTTTTGTGCAACTTCAAATGGAGTACGGTTTTCTTTTCATTAAACTAGACTTTCATAACTTTAAAATAATACATGATTTGAGGAGTTTTGTTGAGAATTGAATTTTTGATGAATTTTTGAAATAGAAAGTTTCTGTAGGAAACTGTCCTGTTTTCTACTTTATTTCGTGTCTGAAATTTACTACTATTTTGAACAATCTTCTAGACTGAATTAAGTTGAAAGTTTTAGTTTTATGTCTTATCTTTAAGAGGGCACTGGAATACTTTAATCCGATATGTACAGGAAAAGTTATGCTATGTTTTCTAAGATTATGCAAATTATACTGTGATTATTGGCCTGTAACTTTTACTGATTTGGATATCCCTATGTAATTGGAATTAAACCTAGCTTTGAACTTAAAAGTTATAGTCGTAAGTCATTTTAAGTAAAAATTGGATTCATCTCAATCCAGGCATTGTAGCTCAAGTTATGATAGTTTCATTAAAGTTTGTTTATGCTGGAAACTCATTGAAATGACTCATTGGTGTGCTATGAGTTGGTTGACTAATTAGGCTGCATATTTGTGATATTTGATTATGAATTTTGTGTAATTCTTGTGATAAAATTGTGATTTTTATGATCATTGTATCATGAAAATCATACAAAAATATAAAGAGAAAGTGATAACTCAAAAATTTCTCTGAAAGTTTTGCGAAACCTACGAGCGAAGTTTGAGGAGTACAGTTGGCGTATAGTGTTCTGAAAGCTTTGCGAAGCCTACAGGTGAAGCTTGAGGAACGATAGATGTGTCTCTTCTCCCTACGAGGGTAGAATTAGAAGTAAGTGAAATATTTGACGTGTCTAATCCAAGTAAAACCTAGATTTCATTTAGGAATTTCAAATTTGTTCTTACTCTTCTAGATCCTCATACACTAACTTGATTCGATATTCTATTCATTTCTTTAAGTACTAAGTTAAATTGGAACAATAAGTATGAGAACGGATAATGACTCCATAAGTGACATTCACATTTGTTTTCTTGAGAATGCTTGTGATAATATGCATCTCTTGTACACTCTGCTATGTTTACGTTGCTTGTATGCTGATGTTGATGTCCTTGTGCTTGCTTGCTTGTCATGCATGCTATTGGTTTCCCATGTACTTACTCAGTTTATGCTGACCCCGATATCCTTATTTTCAAGTGATCAGGGAGACGAGAGGGAATCACAGGATAGAGGCTTTTGAGCTCAAGGATTTAGATCCATAATCATTTCTGACCACTTCTTTTGATAAGGCATGCAGTCTTTATGTTACCTTTGGGATTATATGAATTATGTTTTGTAGATGAAAGTACAGTGGATGGCCAAGGAGAGCCATATATGTATAATTTTATTTATATTATGATTATACACCATGGTGTGTTGTGTTGGATGGTTAGGAGAGCCATTAATGCTAGTTTGTTTGATATTAGAGGTGTCCTATTTGCTTTACCAGGTTTCATACTAATCCTAGGTGGCTAAGTAGTCATTAAATAGGGGAGATTCTGCCAATTTTTTTTGAAGAGAATAAGTAATTTATTTTCTTTTAATATATATATCTCCTTTCGTGTTATCACACACAGGAAGCGCAATTGTTATGAGTCCAGTCATCGTATTTTATTTATGTTACTCGCTTCTGAATTTGCATGCTTATCTTCTTATGCAAGGGGGTACAATGCCTGGATAGCGGGTCATCATGGTTTTTTTTTCCATAAATCATAATATCTCAAAAATGCTTAAAGAACAGGGAAGGGAATATAACAGTAAGATGGTTTGACCCTTATAATTAATTTTTACATTTATATAATCAAAATCCATAATAATAGAATCAAATTTATCAAAATACGAGATTATAGATATTACCTTCAGTCATATGAAGCTATACAGGGACTGCTTCAGATAAAGGCTGTTTTCAACATTCTTCTTAATACACAAAGCTTTCAACTTTTTCTACATACTTTTGGCTGTCTCTTAGAAGCAACCTCCCTTAAAATCTCATTTGAGAGATTTAATATGATAACCTATTTAGCCTTTTTATCTAGCTCAACAAAATCCTCATCGTTCATCTTCTCTGACTTTTTCTTTACTCCTTTCAATGCTATATCGACTCCATTCCAAATTAGGATGGCCTCTATTTTGATCAGTGATAGCGATATTTTTTATACATTTGAATTATTTTATTTTATTTTATTTTAAGTTTTATTTATGACTTTTAGAATTATTTTTAGGTTTTATTTCATGATTTTACACTGATTATTTTTGTGGATTTTATTTTAGGATTATTGGGCTTGTTTAAAAATATTGGACTGCACAGATAGCTATTAATATTCTGGAAATAACTTTCTGCTCAAATATCTGAAATTTGAGTCGAAATTACTATAATGCTGGAAATCAAGGTCCATGAGTTCTAAAAGCCCAAGTCTAAGTGAAATATTAAGCTGTTATGAAAACCCATGAATTTTTAGTCATTTAGGACTCTTAGGATTTAGATTATAAGAATGAGACATCTTTTGCATTTAGGATGAGGAGAGAAACCCTAGTAGCCGCCTCATTGGACGGATTCTTCCATTTTTCTTTACTTTTCTTGTTTTTCTTTATTATGCTTAGTTAGATTTCTTTTTGCTAGGACACGATGGATTCTGTTATTTAATTTATAGTATGGTTTGATTTGTTTCTTTTCCCTTAAATTTTTATTGATATGATCATTATTTAATGAGATTTCATTATTGAACTTAATGCTTCATTTGTAAAGGGCCCTACAATTTGATGATTTGCGATTATATGTATGAGATCGAGAAAAGATTGCATGAAATCTGACCAATATAATAAAATCCACATAGAGTTATAAGATTGACAGATGATTAATTCTGTGTGTGGGGATTTTAGGAAAAACCCTAGATTATAGATATTTCATATATTTTAATGCAGTTTGGCCTAATCAAGATTACATGACCATTAGGTTTTGATTAGTCGAATTAGGGTTTCATTTCGTGACTATTGGGTAAATCTAATTTAGGAAAATCTGTCAACATCAAGAATGAATCTTTACTCAATAAATTTTAAGAGATTTGAAAGATTTCAACCATGTGAAAAAATTGAAAACAAGTGAAATTGATGTTTTAGGATTTTACAAAGCTAGGGTTTTTAATTCATCAATATTCTGCTTTTAATATTTTTGTAGTTTTGATATCTTTGAAATCTTGATTCGTTTTGTCCAATTTAGATAAGGTATTTTACAATTAGTAATACATAATATTCTCGTGGGAACGACACCTATTTCGCACTATACATAACATTCAACTGGGGTATACTTACTTGAAATCGTGATACATAGAAGTCGCGTAACAAGTTTTTGACACCATTGTCGAGAATATTTATGCATATCAATAAAAATCATCTTTCTTTGAGATTGGATATTATTATTTTTATTTCTTGTCTCTTTTTTGTTCTTGGTAAATATGGTATATAGATTTTAGAGTTTTTCATATATTTCTTACTTTTTCCATATAGAATTAGGTTTTCTAGGGTTTTTTTTCTTGGTTATCTGAAAATGGATTAAGGAATTAGGGCAATTGATCACTTATTTCGAAGGATTTTGGCCTGCTGGACAAAACCCATAGCTTTAGATATTGACACGACCCTATTTTCGTTAAATTCCATCATTTTCATAGGATTTCTATTTTTTTTTATTTTTTCATGATTTTTAGAATTTTCCATTTGTCTTCTTGGGTGTCTTTTTGTATTATTTTGCTGTGTTTTTGTGATTTTTATATTTATCTAGGTGTTATAGATTTTCTTGAGTGGTTCTTATAATCGGTTTTGAAGTTTGAGTTTTGTGCTCTTTTTGGTGTCCGTATGGTGCATGCTATGATCCAAGTGCCTTGACCTAACTGATTTTGATTCTGAAATTGAGAGCACTTTACGAATCTTTCGTAGACAAGTTGGGGAAGTTAAGGAGGAAAAAACAATGACCCATGAGAATAGAGCAATGAGGGAGTACTCGATACCCAAACTCCAGGACATTCAGACTAACATTGCGCAACCCACTATGGACGCAAATAATTTCGAGCTGAAACCGAGTCTCATTGGAATGGTACAGGCATATCAGTTTGGTGGTGAAGCATTCGAAGATCCAAACAGCCACTTGAAGATTTTTTTTGGAAATCAGTGACACCATCAAGCTAAATGGAGTCGGTGCAGATGCTATCAAGTTAAGGTTATTCCCTTTCTCTCTTATGGGAAAGGTGAAGGTATGACTAAACTCCTTTCTTGCTAATCATTTTACTAGTTAAAAAATTCTTTCTTATTCATTTTTGGCTAAATATTTTCTACTTGGTAAAACAGTCAAATATTTTCTACTTGGCTAAATATTTTCTACTTGAGGATCTTTGAGCTAAGGAAAAGATCCATCCAGAACACGAAAGTTTCCTAAAGGATGGGGATCACCATCAATTTAAAATATCGAATTCCCGAGATTTTCGGATCGGTTCGAAAAGGAAAGTAGGGTTGAAACATTCAGCGGTGCATAATTCTCACAGGTGTAAGACCTTTCCAAACTCTCAAAACCAGGTAGCTCTCTCAGTCTTACACATTAGGCACTCTGATTACAGGGAATCACTCTTTCAAGCTCTCAGTTTGTTTTTTTCCTTTCATACAAAAACCGCTCTATTTTTACTTGAGCATCGGAATCCTCCTGCCGGAGCATCCTTCGGCGAATTTTTGCAGGTATCACATCCCTTTGATCCGCTCGGTTCAACAAGGAGCCAATATCTGTGGAATCATAACCCGCCTCCAACATCTCTTATCATCAATGGAACTTGCTTCTCTAAGGAGTAAGGTCACTCAATCCGAAGAGCAAAGAACGATCATAACATTCTGTTTCCAATTCTTAATGTTTTTGTCGTTAAGCATAATAATGAAGTTAATATTTGCAGATATTGTAGTAGCAGAAACATTCATTGGATAAATAACAAATAAACAAACCAATAATCTCACAATCAAAATATGAATTTAATGTAATTAACAAATTCAAACAATGGCAAATCCTAACACTAGATAACTAGCACAATATTGAAATTTAAGCTCTAAATAGAAAAATTAATTTGTAAGTGGTACTCTTCATGCAATAATCAAATATGGACAATAAATTTCTATCAAATAATAGGACTTTCTTTAAATCGACTTAATATTCATATGAGAAAACTTGATAATTATCACATATTCATCACTGCAGTTGTGTTGTTTAAATTCCAGCCAAGTGATAATCTTTCTTTGGACTAATCATTTTTTTGCATAGAACCCAAACAAAAAACTATCATAATATTTTAAATTAATCAATCCACACAATAGAGGTTATTTTGATAAGTTACTTTCATATACCCAAAATTATCAAAATTTGAATCTAAATATGAATCTGTATTATAAATAAATACAATGGAATATATATTTATGGAATACATAATGAAACTCTATATTCATAACTAAAATTTATACCACTACATATAAGGGTGTACATATTTATGGAATATACGTACAATGGGAACCAAGCATTCATATTGACCAAAGAGAGTACATAAAATAACCAAAATTATAGAGGATCACATTGCGAATTGAATTTATGTCACTTTACATATGCTTGTCAATATGAATACGAATGTATCTTCGCAATCCATGGACATACTATTAAATATCTCAAGTATATTCCCAAGCATATTTAGATAATTATATAAGCGGCCGACCAAATGACATCAACCGAAAGTCAAATAAACTATCATTCATTTTTTCTTGCATCAACTTCTCAATAATTCAACATGAAAACTTCTTCGCTACGACTTATTTCAAAACTTCAATCATGATAAATAAATTAAATCCCATTTTAAAATTCCAAATCTTTCATTTTCAATCATTAATAAAAATATACAGAATGCGAAAATTTATCTAAATCCATGAAAACAGACATAATAGTGGTTCCTGAGTTTCTTGATTTTCCAAATTAGTATGTAATTTTAAGAGATTGACGACTCTTGATCTCTGAAGAAGGAATATTAGAAAATCTAAAAATGCTACATATTATTTAAGAACTACGAGCTCTTTTGTATGTGTGTGTGTGTATATCTTTTGTTATTCCTAATTTATCCATCTTAAATTAGAAATAAAACTTTAGATTTTCCAAACATAATAGCCCATAGTGAGATAATTTAATCTCATTAGCCTCAAACTCTATTAAAAAACTTTAATTTGAATCAAAATCTTACGATAGCATATAATATGTAATTATATATATATAATGTACATATTCAAAAGAAAGTCTAATAGTCTAGACATACATCAAATGGTTTTCTTCCAGCATAATCTACAGAAATAGATATCACACATGCACGAGAAGGTGGAGCAAAGTGCAATTTCAATAGTGATATGAGAGCCTTGCTACGCTTACTTTTCATCCACACATTCGTGCTCTGCACTCCATATGTGAACAATTGCATCACAGTTGCAGTTTTTCATGCTCAATAATGGTCGGTGTCTATTAATCACTCAACAGGCTTTTAACTTGTTCTAATTACCTCTATAAGATTTTAAACACCGCATTTAAATTTCCATTAAAAAAAATTAAATTATTATTGTAATAATTTCTGTTTTAAAATTTTCATTTAATTCCAAATTAAGATTAACTCACCTTTCTCAAACCAGCCTACATTAGTTTTTAAAACCCGCACCGGCCGGTCCGACCGGTTCAACGGGAACCGGATCAAGATCCAGTCCGGGTTTTATAAAATAACCGGATTTTAAAAACCCGATCAAACTCGATCAAACCCGGGTTGGACTGGGCGGTTGGACCGGAAACCGGCCCGGTCCAACCGAGTTTTTTAATTAGTGAAAAAAAAAATACAATTGTGGAAACCCAGGATACCAAGGATTCAAATGATTTATTTGAGTTGTGAGAACCATTGGACCACAGTGCTATGTTGGCATTTTTTTCCTTTCTTTTTTTTTTTCTTATTTTATCTCACCTCTTCATTTCTTTTTGTTTTTTCAATTGTTTTCACTTGGTTTTTATTTATTTATTTTTTCTTCATAGCTCTTTTCTTATTATTTAAATTAAATTTTGATATTTTAATATATTATTTGAATTAAATTTTAATATATTTGAATAATATTTTGTATTAAATCATGTGAGATATTTAGATGAATAAATTATGTTATATTAATATTATATATTTTGAATATGATTTGATAATATTTTGTAATTAGATATGTAGATTTTTTAAATTATTAATATATTATAATTTAAATTTATTTATAATATTATGGTGATGTCATCTGGATTTTTTGTTCGATCTGATCGGTTTGACCTAATGACCAATTGACCCCTTGACGTGATCGGTTCGTACTCCGATCCGAATTTCAAAACACTGGCCTACATAGGCACAAAATGTCACAACGCATTGACCCCACCAAGAAATAGACAACGCGGTAGCTCCATAATGAATGTGGTGGAATAAGGAGAACCAATGACTTCTATCCAAAGATATCTACATACATCCGTAGCAGCTTCAATCGGGATTAAAATTACATTGTAATAACAAATTACAGAGAGAGAGAGAGAAAGAGAGAGAGAGCATGGCTAGGCAATTCCAAACTTTGGGTGGTGGCAACGCAGACAGTGCAAGTCTGTTGTTTCACATGAGTTCTGGTGGCTTTCTATTTCTTTGCCTTGTTTTTGTCTTACTCTCAATAATATCCATGATTATCTTTGCTTGCGCTGATGGTGATGTAAAGCCTCGAAGAAGATCTGGTGCTAATCCGTACGTAGGTGGCGGTTGCAGTGCCGGTGGCGGTGGCGGCGGTAATTGTGGTGGTGGTGGTGGTGGCGGTGGTTGTGGAGGCGGAGGAGGCGGCGGTTGTGGCGGCGGCGGCGGCAGCGGCAGCGGCGGCGGCGGTTGTTAAATTTGGTAAAATATTGGCAAGGTATTTTTTGTCCATTTTATATGGGGTGATTGTGGATCAAAGTTGTAATTTTCTCTCGAATCCTCGTGCATATATATGGTTTCCTGTTGTCTTTGCGATGCAAATAAAAGGTTTTCATATTTGGAGTGAGAGCCGCGGTTTGAGTTACCTCAGATCTGAATTATTCATTTTGGCCGGGGAATATTTGGTATTTTATCACTTCTATTTGTGGTTTGGGAAGCATGTATCTCCAAATACTTTGTCCTCAGTGAATAAATTAATAATAATTAATTAATTAATTTTAAAGATATTTGATTTTTTTTAAAGGTTGTATGCTTTTATATTTAAAATGAATGATGTTTTATAAATATTCAACTTATAATATAATAATAATTTAAATGAAATAATGGATTGTTAGTATTTTTATTTTATATTATTTTTTATATTTAATTTTTTAACTTAATAGAATTCAAAAAGTTGACGTGTCACAAATCCCACACAAGGCGTAACAATTTGCAGAATACAAATGCTTAAATGCTATTTTTGATAAAGCTATAAAGCTTTGAACATAGCATAGGGAGGTTGATGAAGCTATAAAGCCATGACACGTGAAAATATATCTAGTCATAGTTAAAAAGAACCAAAGAGGAACAAGTAAGCCCCTTAGAGAAATATTTTCAATAATATGGTGCCTTAGTACCCTCATGAGTCACGGTACCACAGTGGAAATATCTTTTGTAATTATCTAAAGAGGAAACACATTCTGGGATTACTTGCAGAGAAAGAAAATGAGAGAAAGATTAAAAGAAAAAATGGAAGAATGAATGGTGTTGAGAAACACATGTAGCATTTCACTATAAGAAAAAGGGGTATTAATAACAGAAATATCCATCACTGACACACCATATTCCATCGCTGAAAGTCATTTTACTAAATTTAGCGACGAAAATATTTTCGTCGAAAAATTTAACGATGGATTAGTGACGGAAAAAATTCCGTCGCTAAAAAATCCGTCGTTAATCTGTTGGTAATTTAGAAAGTGTGCAAATGTATCAACAACGGATTAGCGATGGAAAAAAATCCGTCGCGAAAAAATCCATCGGTAATTTTATTTTAATAATTTTTCAAATTATTCCAAATTACCGATGAATTAGCGACGAAATTTTTTCCGTCACTAATCTGTCTCTGAAAGTCGTGCGCCATAACCGCACACGTCTGCACGCCCATGCCTATGCCCACCCGCGCACATGCACACACCGTTGTCCATGTCCACCCATGCCCGCTTGTGAACGCACATGGACCGCTGCCCATGCCCCGCCCGCGCCGCGTCCCTACTTTAATTTGTTGAAAAAATGCTTTCACATAGGTTCGAATTTGGCTTTTCAAGCATATTTTGAGTTATTTTAACCACTCTGCTATAATGACTTTTAAGCATATGGTCAACAGGGTCTTTAGCGAACAACTCGATAGAAATGTGGAGGCTTATATATTGTCGAGCCTAAGAGAGCCCTGCACAATATGCGTGAGCGAACTTGACAAGCAGCTAGTCGGCATACCCGCACCGATAGCGTGAAGTCTCTTGGCACTAGGTAACCTCACACCCAAGCCTATATATGGGAAAAGGAAAGAAATAAAGGGACATTAAGAAATAATTATGGGAAGGAAATAAATGCAAGTGGTGAATAGAGGAGGGATCTCCAATGGTTGTATTCTAGAATCAGATTTATAAGAGAGATCAAAAGCCACTTAGATGTGTGGCTAAGAGGTAATGTGCCCCCTTGTATTCCCTCTCCCATTAGCCTATACATAGGTTTCTCCCTAAGATTGTAAATGATCAATTCAAGCAATATCAATTCTTTTTTATTTTTTATTTTTTGAGTTCTCTTCCTTTAGCAAGTGAGAGTTCTCTACCCTAGGCTCCTAGGCAAGCAAGTCTTGCTAAGTTTAAGTAGGCTAACGGTCTTGATCTCAACCCAAGGTTGTGCTCAAACCTTACACCTCTAGCTAAACCACCTTAGCTCGAGCCCTTACACTCCACTTACCAACCAAGCAACCACTTTGCTCGAGCATTTCCCTCCTCGTAGGATATAGGTGCCACAAGAGAGGTGCACTTTAGCAGCTTAACCCTAATCTATCTCGCCAACATGCCCACCAAGTGGTGCTCCTTGCAACCCATTGACCTGGGTAGGTAACATTATGTTGACGACAGGCTCATCAAGAGTGCTGATGATGAAGATCACGTCGTAGACTTAGAAGAGATATTCCAAACGCTAGAGCATTATAACATGAGGCTGAATCCAGGGAAATGCACTTTTGGAATCACCTTTAGGAAATTTCTAGGTTTGATGAATTTGGAGAAAATTCAAGCCATATTGGACTGGGTATGGCCAAGGACAGTGAAAGAAATGCAACGCCTCACAGGGAGAATTGCAGCTTTAAGCCGATTCATATCGAAAGTGGGGGAGAAGTACAAACCATTTTATGATACTTTGAAAAAATCCTAAAAATTCATATGGATGTCAGAGTACCAAGCCGCATTTGAATAACTAAAAGAATACCTCATGTTACCCCACTCCTTTCTCGACTTGTTCCCGATGAAAAACTCTACCTTAACCTTTCTGTTTCTAACCAAGCACTCTACTCTGTCCTCTTGAGGTAGGAATTTGCCATGCAGAAGCCAGTGTACTATGTCAGCCGCATACTCCAAGAGTTTGAGGTCAACGATGACCTATAGAGAAGATAGCCTTCACCCTAGTCTTTACTGTCAGATGCCTCCAACTTCACTTCCAAACTCACACCATTGTGGTATTGACCAACCAACCTCCAAAGCAGATTCTACAGAAGAGAGAGACCTCAGGTCAACTCATCAATAGAGCATCGAGTTGGGCAAATTCGACATCGAATATCAGCTGAGGCCAACAATCAATGGCTAAGTCCTTGCTGACTTTATTCTCAATTGCACACTCCTGACATACATTGAACAAGTCCCTGCTGATGACCGAGAGGAATGCCCACTGCCTGAGTGGACCCTCTATGTGGATGGGTAATGTAACTCTTCAGAAAGCGGAGCTGAATTCATTCTTATAGGGATCGAATAATTTTAAAGTTGAAGACACCCTCCGTTTCGATTTTTGAGCAACTAACAACCAGGTCGAATATGAAGCTCTCCTGATGGTTGCGAATTGCAATATCATTAGGGGCCTAGAATATACGGATCTTCATCGATAGTTAGCCAGTCATTAAGCTAATCAAAGGGGTCTATGAAACTAAAGAGCCAATGATGGCAAGGTATTTATCCAAGTTACGTGAAGCGGTGGACAAATTCAACAAGGTGGATATATATCAGATCTCTCGATTAGAGAATGCACGAGCTGACATTCTCTCAAAGCTGGCCAGCTCTGATTGGTTGTAGCTAATTGAATAGTTTACATAGAGAGCCAGCCATATGTGAGCATTGAAGAGTCAGAATAAGTCTTATTGATGAACAATTTGCCAAGTTGGAATGAACCCATAGAGGCTTATTTGAAGCATAAGTAACTGCTAAACTCACCCTCCAAAGCTGCTTAGTTGAGGCATAAGGCCGCCCACTATACCATTATCTATGGGGATCTCTACTAGAAGTCCTATACCCATTCGTACCTAAAATGCCTGAGCCCGAGAAAGGGAATTATATACTTGGAGAAATCCATGAAGGGATATGTGGCAGTCACTTAGGCACTCAGAATTTAGCGAAGAAGGCTCTCCGAAAAGGGTATTACTGGCCTACCATGAAGACCAATACGGATAATTATGTTAGAAGATGTGACAAATGTTAACACTTCTCGTTAGTACCACACCAACCTTCCATCGAACTCTGCCCAGTAGCAAGCCCATGGTCGTTCACCCAACGAGCAATGGACATCTTAGGACCATTCCTACTGGCAACCGAAAATTGAAAATTTCTAGTCATGGCTATCAACTACTTCATCAAGTGGGTAAAAGCCAAACTATTGGACCAGATCACCACCGGCAAGATACAGAATTTTTTGTGGACATCCATCATCACTAGATTTGGTATGCCCCATGTTCTAATTACCGACAATAGCAAACAGTTCAATAATAAAAGTTTCCATTACTGTAACAAATTGGAAATCCAATATCGTTTCATCTCTGTAGCATACCCACAGACTAATAGCCTTGTCAAGGTAACAAACCAAACAATCCTGCAAGGACTAAAGGCTGCACTGGATCAAGTTAAAGGTCATTGGATAGATGAGCTCTGCAGTATTCCCTGTACCTATCAAGTGATAACCTGAAGGGCAACAGGAAAAACTTTGTTCATTCTAACTTATCGCTTCAAAGCATGATGGAAAATGGCATTCGCTCACTTCACGTAGATCAATATGAGCACAAGCAGAATGAGCTTACATTACGAGAACGACTAGATTTGCTCCCCAAACTATGAGAAACCACATCTGCTTGAATGGTCGCTTATCAATAGTAGATGGCGTGGTACTACAATAAACGGGTCAGAACTAGAGTGTTCAAGCCGGGTGATCTGGTGCTAAGGAATGTAGAAGCCATTGGTCAACCTCAACTAGGGAACAAGTTAGCAACCAATTGGGAAACCCCTTATCGGGTACACGCAGAAGTTTACCTAGGGACATATCGTCTCAATTGCCTAGATGACTCAATCGTGCCTAGAACTTGGAACTCTGAAAACTTGTGCATCTACTATCAATGATGATAGTCACTCTCCAACTGGAACATGCTCTGCTCCCTACCTAGTCAAACGGTCAGGTAAGACCTGTATAGTCCTCCACCCTATCATACTGTCCTATTGTATCCGCTGACCAATTTGTTTTTATACCCATGTTTTTCAAAGTGTGCCATCAATAAGGGATGCATCTTCCCAATGGATAGACATGGCCCATTCTATCATTTGAACTCTCTTGAACGAATATTTATTGAATGATTGTACCATCAATAAAGGATCTAAGGTAAAAGATAGGATAATGGGTAAGATGTAGAGTTAAAATGATTCGCTCAGTATACCTAAACATCAAAACATGACATTGCTACATCAAGACATTATATTTTCTTTTCCTTTTTTTTCTTTTTTTCTTTTTTTTAACCAGCACTTTTCTTTGTTTTTTTTTTCATTTTATTCATCATTTTTTTTGCTGGGTTTTTTCTTTTTTTCTTTTTTTTTTCATAACTCAATCAACATGACAATGACTAAAACATATATAAAACTCGAACAAAACAATAATATCTAAAAATATAATGTCATGCTATTAACTATAAGTATATTAGTGAATTCGGGTTCAAATTATAGAGCTAGAAAAAGATAGATCATTGGATAAATTATGTGGGTAACATATGAAAGAAAATGTTTAGTCTCAAATTGGTTAACTAAGGGGCAAAAATGATTGGAATGGTATTTTTAGAAAGCCAAAAGTGTGTAAATGTAAGTGTTTTAATCATTTTAGTGCATGAAAATTATGAATGTGATCTTAAAGTGCAAGACAAAGCAAGTTATAGAATGACCAAATCATGTGTTATATATACATTCAGCAAGAAAAATGATAAAAGCAAAAAAATTGTTATAGGGTCCAAATCTTCACTAAGATAAATTTGGTGCTAAATCTTGCATGTCTATCTTTTAAATCAACTATAAAAAGATGAATAGTTACTCATATACCAAATAACTATTAATACTAATAATCTATCATGCAATCCAATTCAAAACAAGTAACATACAAGGACTAGAAAACTCAAAAAAAATTAGTTGGTATAGAAAAAATTTTATCAAAACTCAAAAAATTTAACAAAATTCAAGAAAATGTCCTAAAAATCAGAATGAAATAAATCAAAATAAAGTTCCTAAAAATCAAAAGGCAACCCCACACTTAAACCAAACATTGTCCATAATGTAAAAAAAATGAAATACTAAAATCAAGAAAAGAGAACAAAAACTTCCTTAAATAAACTGATGAACTTGCAGCTTCCTATTTAACAATTTCTTCTCTTCTCATAAATCTTACAGTATGTCTATTTATTGCATCATGTCATGCCTTTGTGCTTCTTTTATCAATTATCGCATTCTCATGTAAGCTTGACCATTGAAATCTCATTAAGTTTCCTCTTGTTAGTGATCCCTTCCTTGAGAAATCCTCTATATCTTGGCACCTGTCTAATGACATCCAAAAAAGGAATATTAATGTGCAAATTCTTAAGAATTTCTAAAAATTTTTGAAATTCTACTTTTGTACGTAAAAGATACCCAGGAAAAGGAATAGGGGATTTATAATCACTAAAGTGTAAAAAAATTCCCTGTTTAGAATCTAGTATCTTAGCCTCCTTATTCGTAGGCTTTTGGGTCTCTTCCTTTGTCTCTTGTTTATCCTCTTTATCCTTGGATTGATCTGGTACCTCTTGTAATTCTTTCATTCTCATCAATAAGATTACAGTAACCTGCTCTATGGGGTTCTTCTTAATGTCACTTGATAATCTATTTGGTACATAAGAATAAAAGGTATTAGTTAATTGATTAATTTTATTTTCAAGCCTTTCAAACCTTTTATTTGTTTCTTTGTCAAACGCTCAATCATTTTACTTATCATAGTTGCCAAGCGTTCAATTGCCATTTTCCATGATGCTTTGGTTTCTCTTGGTTGTGGATTCCTCGAATTAAAATTCTATGGATTGCTTGGTCGTGGTGGTGTCCTTTCAAAAGTTCGGATGGTTCCTTTATTCGAGATTGTATGTGTTGGAGAACGGGTTGTTCTGAGGTCTACCAAAATTAGATACATAATTCGCTTGCTACACCAACGAACACTCAGAAAACACGTGAGTAGAATCATTACACGAATCACAATATAGAGCTTGGTTAGACACAACATTAAGTTGATTCGTTTTCATCAGTTAATCAAAGAATCAATTTTCGCATTAAGCATGCTAAAACTATCAACCTCATGCACACCTTCTTCTACCTAGGAGTCTCACATTCACTAGACCAGTTATATTGATTTGATGCCATATCGTCAAGTGATGCACATGTTTCATCATATGACTTGCTCATAAAAACACCCCTACTGTAGCATCAATGGTAATTTTGATAGAATTTAAAAAACCACCATAAAATGTTTCCAAAATCAACTAATCAGGAATACTATGATGTGGGCACCTCCTAATCAAATTCTTGAACTAATCCTAGGTATTATAAAAAGACTCACGCTCAAATTGCCTAAAACTAGTAATATTATTACGTAGTTTGGTTGTCTTATTAGATGAAAAATATTTAGCCAAAAATGTCTGAGAAAGAATTTCCTAACTTATAAAATGATTAGCAGGAAATGAGTTTAGCTATACCTTCGCCTTTCTCCTAAGAGAGAAAGGGAATAACCTTAACTTGATGACATCTACGCTGATTCAATTTAGCTTGATGGTGTCACTGATTTTTAAAAAATTCTTCAAGTGGCTATTTGGATCTTCGAATGCTTCACCACCGAACTGATCTGCTTGTACCATCCCAATGAGACTCGGTTTCAGCTTGAAATTGTTTGCCTCCACAGTGGGTCACACAGTGCTAGTTTGAATGTCCTGAAGTCTAGGCCTCGAGTACTCCCTCATTGCTCTATTCTCATGGGCCGTTGTTTCTTTTTCCTTAACTTTCTTAGCTTGTTTATGAATGGTTCATAAAGTCTTCTCAATCTTAGGATTGAAATCAACTCTGTCAAGGCTCTTGAATCGCAACATGTACTGTACGAACACCAAAAAGAGCACAAAATTCAAACTTCAAAACCAATTGTAAGAACCACTCAAGAAAATCTACAACACCTAGATAAATATAGAAATCACAAAAACATAACAAAATAATGCACAAAGACATCCAAGAAGACAATCAAAAAATTCTAAAAATCACAAAAAAATTATAAAATAGAAATCCTATGAAAATGACGGAATTTGACAAAAATAGGGCCGTGCCCGTAGTTAAAGTGATGGGTTTTGTTCAGCAGACCGAAATCCTTTGAAATAAGTAGTCATTTGCCCTAATTCCTTAATCCGTTTTTAGACAGCCAAAAAAATAAACCCTAAAAAACCTAATTCTATATGAACGAAGCAAGAAATATATGAAAAACTTTAAAATCTGCATACCCTATTTACCAAGAATAAGAAAAAGATAAGGAAAAAAAATAATGTCAAATCTTAAACAAGATGATTTTTATGATATGCATGAATATCCCTGGTAACGGTGCCAAAAATTTGTTATGCGATTTAGGCGTATCACGATTCAGACAATTATACCCTAATCGAGTGTTATGTATAGTACAGAACAAGTATCGATCCCATGAGTATATTATGTATTACCAAATATAAATTATCCTATCTAAATTGAACATAATGAATCAAGATAACAAAAATATTAAAACTACAAAAATTACAAATTGCAAAAATAACGATGAATAAAAACCTTAGTTTTATAAAACCCTAGAATATTAATTTTATTTGTCTTTAATTTTTTCACATGATCAAAATTTTTCAAATCCCTTAAAGTTTATTGACTAAAAATTCATTCTTGATGATGATAGATTTTTCAAAATTAGATTCGTCCAATAGTCATGTAATAAAACCCTAATTCGACTAACTAAAACCCAATAGTTATATAATCTTGATTAGGCCAAACTACATTAAGATCTATGGTACATCTGTAATCTAGGGTTTTCCCTAAAATCCCCATACATAGAATTAATCAATCGTCAATTTCATAACCCTATGTGGATTTTATTGTATTGGTCAAATTTCATGCAATTTTCTCTCGATCTCATGCATATAATCGCAAATTATCAAATCGTAGGACCCTTTACGAATGAAGCATTAAATTCAAGAATGAAATCCTATTAAATAATGAACATGTCAATAAAGATTTAAGGAAAAAAATGAATCAAACGATACTATTAATCAAAGAACAGAATCTATCAAGTCCTAGGAACAAGAAATCTAACTAAAGTAAAGCAAGAAAGGTAAAGAAAACATACCCCTTACACCCGAAGGAATCCACCACCAAAGGAGGCAGCTGCTAGGGTTTTGTCCTCCCCCTCTATGTGTAAATATGTCTCCTCCTTATAATCTAAATTTTAAGAGTCCTAAATTAATAAAATTTCATGGGTCTCAATAAGAGCTGGTTATTTCACTTGGACTTGGACTTTTAGAACTCGTGGGCCTTGATTTTCAATATTGCAAGAATTTTGACTCAATTTTTATATATTTTTTGGTCTGACCCTGCCTTCAAGGTCTTCACAAGATTTGTAAAACTTGAAGCCTTCTTTTTAACCCAATAAGAATCAAGTCAATCGGATATCAAAACCGAAAGTTATATCCAAAATACTAATAGCTGTTTGTGCAGTCCAATATGCTTAAATAAGCCCAATAATCCTAAAATAAAATCCATGAAAATAATCAATATAAAATCACAAAATAAAATCTAAAACAGTCCTAAAAGTCATAAATAAAACCTAAAATAAAATAAAATAAAATGATTCAAGAGTATAAAAATATTGCTATAAAAAATGGTTTTGATAAAAAGATCTTTGCGTAGGTCGGCCAGACAACACAAATTCGTTTGGAAGAACATATTCCATCGAGGGATATAGGTGACATAGGATCGTTTGGTGAGATAGGTCTCTTTGGTAGGACGGGGAGATAGATCCCTTCGGTTGGATGGGGTGATTAAGACCCATTCGTGGAGATAAATCCCTTCGGTAGGATGGGGCGACTGAGACCCATTCGGGGAGATAGATCCCTTCGGTGGGACAGAGTGGCTGAGGCCCATTAGGGGAGATAGATCCCTTCAGTAGGATGGGTTGATTGAGGCCTATTTGGGAGGATAGATCCCTTCAGTAGGATGGGGCAACTAAGGTCCATTCGGGGTGATGGATCCCTTCTGTAGGACGGGGCGACTGAGTTCCAATCAGGGGGATAGATCTTTTCGGTAGGATATGGCAACTAAGATCCATTTAGAGGGACAGATCCTTTCAACAGGACGGGGTGACTAAGGCCCATTCAAAGAGATAGATCCCTTTAGTAGGATGGGACGATTGAGCCCCATTCGGGGAGATAGATCCCTTCGATAGGATGGAGCGACTAAGACCCATTCGGAGAGATAGATCTCTTCAATAGGACGGGGCGACAGAGGTCCATTGAGTTCACCATCATGTCTTATCATGGAAAGAAATCAATTTTGAACAGATTGAATGTACATATAAAGAGAGTTATCTACTAGGAGATATTGAAAAACGTCCACTAATGGAAAGGTATTAGAGTTTACTCAAGAAGGGAGGTAGAGAATGTCGGGTCATATGCCAGAAAGGCACAAGGTAGAATGTAAGGCTGATGCAGGAGTTGTGGGTTATGGATCTAGAGGATTACTCCGTCTTACCTATTATGTGATGGTCCATCGACTATCGGGTTGCCCGATTCATTTCTTTGTGATGGACCATGCCGATCAGGAGAAGGTATGTTTTTCCTTTCTATACTAATAAAATTTTGTAGCGTTCCGCTTTGGACCAAGAATTCCAATTCATCTTTGAGTCTCTTACAGTCGTCGGTCGTATGTCCGTAGTTTCAGTAGTAGTGGCAGTACTTTGATCTGTCCTTTTTTGGATCATCCTCAGTAGGACAACGTAGCCACCTTACATATAATTTGTTTCTAATTTGAAACAAGACTTGGTTCGGGGTCTCGCTCAGAGGGGTGTAAGTGTTGAACTTTCGCTGATGTGGAGGGGTTGGCCGATTCTCTTTGGGTGTTAATTGCTGAGGTGATCAGCTGCGTTCTTTTTTAGATGATCGGTTCTTCAGTCGTTTAAATGTTTAGGCGTCCTTGACTACGATGTATTTCTTAAAGCGAGCATAGAACTCTTGGATGGTGGAAGGATGATTCTTTGTGATTGACGTCTTCATGCCCGATGGGCGCAATCCAGTAAGAAGTGCGGCCAGCACAATAGAATAATTTAAGGTTGGGACTTTCATCATCTTGATTTTGAAATTTTTCAAGGAAGTCTCTTAAAAGCTCGTCATCCTTTTGCTGCAACGACTGTAGTGAGGTGGAATTTCTTTTGGCTCCTCGACTGATTACGAAGTGCGTTTCGAACTGTTGATGAAGCTAAGAGAAACTCTGGATATTAAGTGGTGGAAGCGAATTGAATCATGTTAGTGCATTACCCTTGAGGATGGTAGGAAAATGTTTACACATAGAGGTATCCATCATGTCTCTTGAGATCATCACCGTTACAAAATGAGTTGCGTGATCACAGGGGTTGGTCATTCCGTTATACCTCTTCATAGGGGGTAGAAGTATATTCCAAGGTATCGGTTCTAAGGAGATCTTTGGATTGAAAGGTGACTTGGCTGAGGGGTATAGGGGCAAATCATTTCTTTTGGCATTCACCCGCTTGAGCTCATCTACAATAAATTGTTCGATTTGTTTCCTCAGATTATCGGGATCCTGGCGAGATGTTATCGATGGTTCATGGTTCAATCAAGGCACGAACCGTCACGAGCATGCTTGTCTCGATCCTCTTGAAAAGGACTGGCCCTTGGGCCTCATGGCACGACTAAGACCTTTTAATTATTTGCTCATGTCTTGGATCTTGGATTCTAGCCTGTTCATCTAAGATTGATTGACCTGTTCTTGGGGTACCGTCAAAAGCCTTGAAACTAACAAGATTTTCAGGTTAATGGCTATAGACTCAAACCTTTTAGACAACCTAATATTTTCTTTATTTATGTTGATTTAGTTTAGGATTGAGTTCTTTTTTTTTTTTTTTTTTTTCAAATGATAGAAGTGCTTTACTGTTAAGGCGTGCCCATGCCTTAACAAGCCTCTATTTCTGCCCAATTCAACCACTTTTCATAAGCGAACATAAATGCTCACAAGTTATGGCGTGCCTAGACCCTAACTTGACTTCATCACTGCTTAATGTGGAAGACTTACATGAATTTGAATAGAAATGAAGCATGTTTAGGGTGTTCCCACGCCCTAAACAAGGCCCATTTTTGCCATCACAAAAATAAATAGAGAGAGAGAGAGAAACGATGCGTTTTACTTAAGGTATTCTAATTACTTGAAGTTTTGTTCTGCCTAGGGCTCCTTTTTGTTCGCGCACATCCTCAAGTCGAATCCACCATTAAAGAATCTTCTCTCCACCTCACCTTTGTTGATCAACAATAGCCATGGGAAGGAAACACTTCACTCATCACCGATATGGTGTTCACAATCACGGGAACCCTAATCGACCTTTAACCATACCCTCATCCTCAAAGGCAAAGCCCTCTCAAATCTCTCTCTCCTCAGATAGTAGTGAAAGATCCTATTCTTTGTCTTCCTCGCATTTGTGGCAATATCTATCGATTTCTCTAGAGGTGAGTAACCGTAGAGCCAATTCTTCAACATCCGCAAGTTATCGCAAACATCGCCTTCAAATCTTCTTCGGTTTGCGACCCCCAAACCCTAGGTGAATTCTTCTTGTGGCTCCTTTGCATTCTACATCTTCAGCTTCAGAGTGCAAAGGTGAACCATCAACTCCAAATCTGCCATCACCACCCTATTAATCAATCCTCTACTGTCGATTCATCCCCTGTAGTCGAACATCAAACCATCCCTGCTGCTAATGCATGATCCCCACCTAATCCTTATAGAAAAGATGCCACCATCAATCCCGAATGAGAATAAGCTATGGGTTCACCCTCTCATGTCAGACCAACCTGTGTTTGATCAAGAGTTTCAAAAGGGAAATCGATCTTGCCTCTGTCCAAAGTTCAACTTCAAAACACCTTGAAATTCACCACGATTGAGGCACGAAAGAGGTATGCTGAAATCTCTATTCATCTTATTATCCCATGCAGATGCTTTCATGTGTAATCCGTACAATCTCTTAAAATTCATGATAATGTTGTGAGATATCAGTCTGCTATTGGTTGGGAATCGTATATGAATCTTAATTGCCCTACATTCTCTGAATTAACCTCTGAGTTTTATACTATATTTCAATTTCAGACACTAAAGGATTTTAATATGTATACTCCTAGGTTAATTTCATTTCGACTGTTAAATTATGTATTTCACTTATCTTTAACTGAATTCAACATTGTATTAGGGTTTTTAAATGATAGTCAAGCTCAGTCATCTTTTTATTAGAATAACATTTGTGATTTTATGCCTCATTTCAATTCATATTATGTTGCTATTTGGTCTAAGATGTCTATCGATTCTTCAAATTACCACCCCTAGTCATTCTAAGGGGAGTAACTTAAAAGACCTTACACTACAAGTGATTCATAGATTCTTAGCCTTTAGCTTTTCAAGACGCAAAGATAGTTCAGCTATTTAAATAAAACCTGAACTATTCTTTCTTTGGTGCATGAAAGCCAATCAGAGGGTTAACTTTGGATATTGGGTAGCGTCTCAATTTTAGTCTTGCATGAATAAGCCAAGGAGACCATTGATTTTAGGTTCACTCATATCCCAGTTAGTTGTAAATTTGGGCATCCTGAATTTGAATGATAACAATTTGGTGTCGTATGTCCAATTGATCCTTTGGATTTAGATTGTTTGGTGCGCATGGGTGTTGTTTCTGCATTGCATGGTCATTACTCTCTTAACCCCCCAGGTGAGCTCCGGGACAAGTCCTCTTCTCAGCGTGCAGGTCCCTCCAAACATAGGTATGCTCCTCCTCCATCGGGCCAGCCTTCTGCAGACCCATGGTGTGTGTTGTCTCGCTTGGAGCAGAACCTGATGGCCTACTTCGAATTCATCGGATTTCGCCCTCCGTTCCTACCTCTACCCTAAGGGAGTGTGTTTCTGCCCTACCCTTCTATTTCATTTCTTTATTCTTTGCTTTGCGTATCTATTTCTGGCATTCTTTTAGCTCTCTCTTAACGTAAGTATACATTGGGGACAATGTAAAATTTTGGTATAGAGGGATGTTAAGTAATTTTTTAGGTGTTTATAGCTCTTACTTGATCCTGAGATTGTTTAGATTTTGCTTGATTTAGGTTTTACTTTCATTATTCTTATAAAAAAATATTTTCGAACTCTCTTAATTAGTGTGTGCTGTTTGGTTGGCTAAAAATGTATGAGGAATAGCATGTTTCAATGGTTTTTGTACTTGAAATAACTATTCATGTCTCAGATATTTTTCTTTGAGAGATGAACATGCAAAATTTGACATAAACCCTACTTAAATGAAAGGTTTTGAGTCTATAGTGAGCAATTTTATTCTTTGAGCTCGGAATTACTTTTCTTATTGATCTTTATCATACTTGGACTAGTCATTTTAGAACTTGCTCTGTTATACATTTCGAGATCACATCTAGAGTTTCATGCATTGAAGTGATAAAGGCAACTAGGTTTACCCCCTTTGGCTTGCGTAAAAAAAAAAAATCCCTATTCTGATTTATAACCCCCTTAGTGAACCAAGTTGAGACTAAGACATTTTCTTCCTTCATAACCCCTCAATACAACACCAAAACCCTTATTTTTGGCTTACATTTCAACCCTTATGCCAAAGGTGTATGTAGTTAATTGTATGATTTTGGTTATATATTTGCCTCATAGGAAATGTGCTGATTAGAATATTGATTTTGGAAACTTTCATTGATACGAAAGATGAATGGACTTTGTAACTATGAAAGGAAGAAAAAGTTTAAGTTTTGTTTATTCTTTTTTTGTGTTGGGATATTCTTCATTCAAGGAAGGAAAAAAGAAAAAGCAGCAGCAAAAAAAAAAAAAAAAAAAAAGAGAAAAAGAAAAAAAAAAAGGAAAAGTACTGCATCTCTATGAATTTCATTTTAGTCATGGATCATAGGAAAAAGTTTTAATATTTTGTATGCATTTGGCTATTGGCAAGTTGTGCACATGTGGACAGAAAAGACATTTATCTTTTTGTGCTATTTATGTGATGCAAAGGTGTTCATTGTAAAGAAGTTGTGTAGTTAGTTACATATTATCTTTGGCACGTCTTGACCTTTGATATTTCTTTTATCCTGCCCCTAACCTCAACCACATTATAACCAAAAGAAAGACGTTTTTAATTGATGTATGAAATTCAAATTTTTAACTAGTGAAGATTTGATATATTTGCAAGCATATGGTAATGCCAATTCCAATGTATTGATTTGAGTGCTAATTATATATTTTTCACCCCATTTTAAGTGCATTTGAGTGAACCCTTGGAGAGAATTATTGAATCTTATTTTTTTGATTTCATAAGGAGCTATTGGGATGTGTGATTGTTGTTTGGGTACAAAATGCTGTGAAGTACTTATCATTTCGATTATGTTTTTGGGTAGACTCTTACAGCACTTATTAACTTTGGATTTTGGAAGAAAAAAATTGATTGGTTAGTTTTTGTTTTGATTATGTAGGGATGCTTGAGAACAAGCATTATTTAGGTATGTGGGAATTTGATAGGGATAAAATAAGTATGATTTTAGCGATTTATTTCGCTTTATTTTTGAATAAATATTACACTAATTTTAGGCATTTGTTGTGCTAGAATTGATGAAGGATATTCATGAAGAAAAAAATGGAGAAAATGAGCTAAATTGGTGGTTTTGCATGCAAGAAAGAAAGCTAGATGGAAATACTCATCCAATAGCACATAGGCATGCTGATTTCAAAAGGGGTTGCATAAGGAATAGTTAAAGATTCACTGTAACAAGTTTTTCTTTCCAATTGTACACCCAAGGAGGAGTTGGACTAAATTTGGAAGCATTGAAAGCATTGAAGATCTTTTACTCTATTTAAAAGTAGGAATTTTGGAGATCTTGAATTTTGTAATTTTTTAGTTAGTTTATGAGTTGTAGAGACATCTAGAAATTTCCCTTCCATTTTATTTTCATTAACTTAAGGTTACAAAGGATTTTACCTTAGTAAAAAAGGGGAAAAAAAGAAGGAAAAAGGATAGGAAAATCCCTTATTTTTAGGAAAGCAGCCAGTAGGGATTTGTTTGACTTTTGGAAGCAATTTTGTTCACTTTAGAAGTCCTAGGTCATGAGGGATACAATTCATTTAATAGCATAAGTTTTCTTCTCTTGCTTGGGATGGCTACTCTTGTTCACGGATCGCTGCCATATTTTTCGTCATTGTTCCAGCGGCTTTTAATATTAATAAATATTTTGTGAGTTCTTTTTTTTTCCATGACTTCATTCTAAATTCTTTCTAGTTGAAGGCTAGTTGAAGTTTTGATCATGACATTGTGAGATCTAATTGTACTCATTCATTTAACAATCATAGGGATTTATTTAATTTCTCTACTTCATAGATCATGATTTTTTTAAAGTTTATTGAATAGTGACCAATGTTTAATAGTCTAGAATAATCTATAACTAATTAAAATAACAAATCCATAATTGTTTATTTATTTTAATACAATGGTAAATGACATCTATGTCATGGATTTGAATAATTTAATTTAATTGAATCCGTCATGTATTTGTTAACTAGAATTAAACCTAGATTCTAATGTTGTTAAGACTTTCAAAAGAGTTTCTCTAGGGTTAACTCTTGGTTAGGGAAATAGTTAAAGAACTTCTCTTAATTATCGACAAAGTAAGGAGAGATTGGTTATTGGTGTTTGTTGACGACTATAATTAATTTATCTATGAGTTGTTGAATTATCTTTGAATCGAGAATCAATTGATTGAATCAAAGTGGAAACAAACCCTTCAACTAGACTATTTCATATTGACATTTATTCCTTTAATTTTGTCTCATTTCATTTTGCCATTATTATTTCGATTTTAATTCTTTGTTTATTTCAATTTAGTATGTTAGTTAGTTAATTCAAAACTCTCATATTTTTATTTTTAATTTTATTTCCTTAAAAGAGAAAAATCTCCTTCTTCGCTATAGATACAACTCCATTCACTCTATACTAGTATTTTTTGAAATAGGTTAATTTATTTTTGGTTGTTTAACGACACACTATTTGTGATCTACTAATCTTTTATATAGTTTGTCATAACTGAGTGCCCCCTTTATATACCTCAATATTCGTCGAGCTACTCTAGGTGAGGCTTTGTTAATGTTTACATGAATCTACTTACCACACCTATTCAAATGAGATGTCTAGTCTTATTGATGTTAGTAGATCAAACTACTCACCATTTTTCGATGCATCACTGCTCCTTATAAATCCTTTCCTTCAGTTATACTTGGCATTGAACTCCATTGGAGTTGATTTTGTTTTATAGTTTAGCACATTATACTTCTTTAATTAGTCATTGACATATTTCTCTTTATATAAGAACAAGTCTTCTGGTACGTGGTAAACTTCTAATCCAATAATATGCTTTAGCTCAGCAAGTTCTTTCACTTGGAAACACATTGCAAGATTTTCATTGATTTGCTTCACTTTTGTGCCATTGTGTGACTCTAAAATCATCCATGCTTGCAAAAGTTACAACAATCTTTCCTTCCCATGCTTTGACGAACAAGCTTGAGCCAGCTAATTGAAGAGTATATCTAACTTGAAGCAAAACCTTGCAATCTTACAATATTAGGCTCAATGCCTACTTTAGTCCATATAGAACTTTCCTTAACTTGCAAACATAGTCCAAATGATCACTACTCTCAAACCCCTATGTTTGTTCCATATGGATTGCCTCTCGGTGTAAGAAGGCATTTGTTCTCATTTATTAACCAAAACTTTGAAGATCAACTCGCTCATAGGGATGTTACAACCCATACAATAGTGATATTGCCAACAGAGTTGAATGTCTTGTCATGGTCTGAGCCATATTGTTAAGAGAATCCTCAATCTACAAGGTGGGCCTTGTGCCTTTCTACTACTCCATATGGGGGAGTCTTTACATTGTAAACCCATTTACCAGATATATTGAAGCATGAAGAATGAGAATATTCAACTTCTAAGTTCAAAGAAGGAAATGGGTAGTACACATCGGATATTTTTTTTAGCTAATCTATACATAATGGTGGTGTATATTGTTATGCAGTTAGGACTCTGGTGTAATTTCTTCCTTTCTCATTGATGTATATTGTTAGCAAGTTAGAATATTTTTTATTCCCTTCCTTTATCTTTCCTTCTTGCAATTTGTATATATACTTTTTCAAGTTGTGAAGAATAGAAAATCAAAACCAAAAGTTCTTATCCTCTATTTTCTGCAACCTTTTTTTGAGAAATTTTCATGGTATATGATGGCGGCAGAAACAACTACTTCCATTACCTTCAATCCACCTAAGAGAAATCTTAAACTCTCATTTCTTGAACTTTAGTGACCTCAATAACGCATATAGGTTGGACAATGGGGACAATCTAAGGGCTAGGAGCAAAATCGGGTTCATCAATGGTGACTTTCTGAGACTTACGAACCCAACAGATCCTCTACTGGATGCCTGCGAGCACTGCAATGATTTGGTGGTTTGTTGGATCCAAAATTCTATAAGTAATATAGTGAAATCAAGTTTAACCTTCATTGGTGATGCTAGTGACATGTGGAATGAATAACAAGACTAATATTCTTAACAAAATGGCCCACAATTTTACAGTTAAAAAGAGCACTAGAAAGTTTGACACAAGAACAAGACCTTGTCAGTGTCTATTATGGAAAATTAAAAGTGTTGCGGGATAAACTTTCTATGTATGATCCATACTAGATTGTAGTTATGGAAAATTAAAAATTCTCTTAATATCGACCGGACTGTGTAATACAATTCGTCATGTGCTTAAATGAGTGCTATGCTAACACAAGAGACCAAATAATGTTGCTTGATCCCTTACCCACTATGAACAAGGTTTTCTCTATGATACAGAAACAAGAAATACAACATAAGGTTGGAACTAATGTACCAATAGCTAAATCTATGGCTCTTGCAATACGTAGGGGTCATGTGGATGGTAGAAGTAATTACAAACATAATGTTTTAGCTAAGCAAAATAGGCCATACTGTACCTTCTATATGACCAATGGACACACTTTGGAGATATGCTTCAAGGTAGGAAATACTGAATGGCCGATAAGTACTTATTGCAACATGATGGGACACTTGGCAAACAAATGTTACAAGTTACATGGTTATCCTTTAGGCCATAAGTTGTATGGAAAGGGCCAAAACAATGCTATCATTGGGCAGTCTAATGCTACTATTATAGAATCAAAAGAAGGAGCAGATAAAAAATGGCTCCAACTAAGATTCAATATCAACAATTGCTTGCTTTGTTAGAGAACAAAGACACTAATATAACAACACACTCGGTTAACCAAGCACAAGCCATTATCATGACAACTAGCACTTCCTCTAATATGGCTGGTAACATTATGTGTCTTTCAACTAGCATTTCTCAAAATGTTGCTCAAAATGTTATACCTTAGGTCATTAACACAGGTGCGATGGATCACATGATTTGCCACACCTTATTTTTTTTTTTTTAGTACCACATGTTCAATTTCTTATTTAGTTAAACTTCCTGATAGCAGTGAAGTATCAATGACTCATATAACAATGTTAACTGCATGCCAAGTTTCTTATTTAATTTGTTGTCGGCCAAGAAAATTGCATAGTCACTCACATGCTGACTTGTTTGCTTTTCTGACCATTGTTACATATAGGACCTTCCATCTTGGACCATGATTGGGATGGGTGAAACAAGGAAGAGATAATTACATGTCTAGTCCCTAAACTTTGCCCCTTTGTCACAAATTAGTCTCTTAGTTTAAAATGTTATCTTGTGGTCCTCAAACTTTCAAAACCATATCGTATTGGTCTTTTCGTTACTAATGGTAATAGGGTGGCTATTAACTGCTAATGTGGATTGACGTGGCAGTCTACGTGGTCGTATGGATGTTGATATATCATTGTCATGTCATCTCTTATAGACATCTCATGTTGCCACATCAGCAATATACTGACGTGGCTATGCCATGCTGTGAAAATTGTTGACGTGGGAGTGCCATGCTGTGAAAATTGCTAACGTGGCACTATCACATTAGCAAGCAGAGCTTTTTAGTCGTAGAATGAGCACTCTCTCCTCTCCTCTGTTGCTGGTAAAAAAACACTCTTCTCTCCCTCTCGACTTTAACATAATCCGATAGACTTTGGCCTCCTGGCATCAATGATTTTTCTTCTCCCCTTCTCTTTCTCTCTCTTTCTCTCTCTTTATCCTGTCTGCAAAAGCTTCTCTGTAGAAGCTTCAACCCATGACCTACCATTATGCACTATCTATTAGCAGTGAAAAACTTACTTCCACCATAAGACCCACCAAAAACCGCAACTGATGATTCTTCAGAAGATAAATTCTACTTCAAACTCTTAATATTAATTGCAAAATCAGATAATGCTTTTTACAAATTCACAATGTAAATTAGGGGTTTAAAAATTTATATTAGTGTTTTAAAAGTTCATCAAATAGTGGTTAAATAATTTGGGCTTTGAAAAAAGGGGTTTTAAAATTCTCTCTCAATCTATCTCGTTCACTACCCACGATCGCCAGAATTTCCTTTCTAGAATCACCCATGTATTTACCTCTCCACCATCATCTATTCCTCACTATCATCCTCAATTAACCCTCTCTCTCGCTTCAAAAACCCCATTTCAGAAGGAATTTGGAACTTGAATTACCAAGCCATTGTAATAGAAGAAAAGCCAAAATTTTGAGAAATTCAAAGGGAAAGTTGAGGATTTGTAGATGAAATAGAGTTGAAGATGAATAGCAAAATCATTAATCAGGTTATTGGTGAACATAAATTCAACAAGTGAATTTGAAGCAAGTGAAGTTGGGTCAAGATAGGATTGAATAGCAATTTTCTCAAATGGGAATTTGGATTTCTGCTACTCATTTGTCTAATCAATTGAAGGCTGGTGGTGAGTACATGAATTGCGCTTTTTTAACAATCAAGCCCAATTTTCACCTCAACAATTGCAATATAGAGGAATTGGTAGTGGTCGAGATAGAATCAACAATCAAGACAATCTTTGGTTGTTATTTTTGCTGATTTTGGTTTAATTGAAACAACTCTTAAATAGGTAGAGAAAAGATGTAGAGATAGAAAAGGGATGGAGAGAGAAAATGGGAGAGAGAGGGGATGTTTTGAGAGAAATAAGGAGAGAGAGGGGAGGGAGATGGGGTGTGTTTGGGAGAAGAGATAAGAGACAAATTTTTTTCTTAAAAAAAAGAACCCACATGAGAGAGAGAGAGAGTGAGAGAGAGAGAGAGATGGGGCATGTTTGGGAGGAGAGATAAGAGACAAATAAAAAAAATAGCCCGTGTGTGTATGTGTTTGAGAGAAAGAGAGGGAGGGTATGTGTGGCAATTTTACGACATCCGTATGTGGGTTTAGGCTGCCACATCAGCAATTTTATAGTGTGGCATTGCCACATCAGTAAGACAAATTAAAAAAACCCCATATGAGTAAGAGAGAGAGAGAGAGAGAGAGAGATAGGGTCTGTTTGGTAATTTTACGGTATCCGTATGTGCTTTTAGGTTGTCGTGTCAGCAATTTACAGCATGGCATTGCCACGTAAGCAATATATTGACATGGCAATATGAGATGTCTTTTGATGCTAACGTGGAAATGACAAGTCATCATCCGTATGACACATAGACTACCACGCCAATCCACATCAACAGTAAACAGCCACCCTGATACCGTTAGTAACGAAAGAACCAATATGACACAATTTTGAAAGTTTGAGGACCACAAAGTAGTATTTTAAACTATAGGGACAAATTTATGACAAAGGAGAAAAGTTTAGGGACTAGATATGTAATTATCTTAAACAAGGAATGACGTGTATTATCTAAAACTCTCAGGTGTTGCACCTTTAGCTTTATCAAACAGACTTTCTAAATTCCATGTCAGAAACTTATTAACAACTACTTCCATTGGTTAGAGCATTTCCAAATTTCATTTATGGCGTTATCATTTAGGACATGTTTCCCCTTCCAGAATGAACATAATTGATGATCCACTTATGAAAACTCAATGTTCTGATATTAATAGAATGTCTTGTTTTATTTGCCCAAGGTCTCGTTTACATAGATTACCTTTCCAAACTTGTGAGTATAAAATAACTTTCCCTTTTGATCTTATACATTGTGACATCTAAGGCCCCTTTTCAGTAACAGCACATGATGTATCCAAGTGCTTTCTAACAATAGTGGATGGCTTCACCTGTGCCTCTTGGGTTGATTTACTCAAAACAAAAACAGATACCAGATCTTGTTTATAAGCCTTTTACAACCTGATTGGAACCCAATTCCCAACAAAGATAAAAATCCTTCACAGTGACAATGGCTTAGAATTTCAAATGGTAGAATTTTTTAACAAGAAGGGTATAATTTATCAAAGAGCTTGTGTAGGTACTCCACAACAAAATGAAGTGGTTGAATGCAAGCATCAACATCTTCTTATTGTTGTTAGAGCTCTTAGATTTCAAGCAAATCTACCTTTGCTTTATCGGAATGACTGTATACTAACTGCAGTGTATCTAATAAATAGAATACCAACACTTCTCTTGTAAAACCACAACCCATACGAAATTCTTTTTAAGACAAAACCTTCATACACCCATTTGAAAGTTTTGGATGCCTTTGCTTTGCTGCTACTTTATCACATGATAGGAAAAAAAAAACAGAAATTAAATTGATGCAAGAGTTCAACCATATATTTTTCTAGGTTATCCTTATAGGATAAAGGGATACAAGTTGTTGAATTTGAAAGCAAATCAAGTTTTTATATCCAAAGACATCATTTTTTATAAAGAAAAATTTCCCTTTCATGCTTCATATTGGGACCAAAATTTTAGCAAACCCTTAGTCAACAATTCTTTGCACATACCTATTTACCAAATTCCCATACTCGATTCTGATTTGATGCCAACATCTCTAAATGTCTCTCCTTTACCCAAGAACAACATTGATGAATGTAATACATCTCCTATCAGCCCTCCTTCAGCATAAAAACCAAACCCTTCTAATCCTGATACAAATACTTCTCTTAATAACACAATGAGCTAGCCATAACTAGAACTAGTTCCATTCTATAGGTCAACTAGAACTAGGATAGTCCCCCTAATACTTGAGAGATTATCATTGTCAACAAGCAGTTCTTGCTTCTTCAGCATCAATCAATTCCAGGGTGGTTTCTTTTACAACAAGTAAGCCTTATCCTTTGTTAGCCTCTTTGTCTTATCATAGGTTATCACATAATTATATTTCTTTCTCAACTGCTATATCTTTTCATCTTGAGCCCACTTCATATAGTTAAGCTATGAAAAACTCAAAATAGTGCCAAGCTATGGTAGAAGAATTGCAAGCACTTGAACAAAATGGGACTTAGATTATTACTGATTTATCTTCAGGAAAAGGAGCCCATTAACTAAAAGTGTGTGTACAAAGTCAAGTATAAATCAGATAGTATAGTGGAGAGATATAAAGCATGTTTAGTGGCAAAAGGATACACACAGCAAGAAGGGATAGATTACGTTGAAACTTTCTCACCAATAACCAAGATGGTGATAGTATGTTGCATTTTATCTATTGTTGCAATTCATGGCTAGTTTATCCATCAATATGATGTGAACAACACTTTTCTACATGGTAATTTGAAAGAAGAAACCTATACATGGAAGTATCCTGGTTATACAAGAGGGGACCAAATCAAGTGTGCATATTAATGAAAAGTTTGTGTGGTTTGAAGCAAACTTCACACCAGTGGTATGCAAAATTTTTCTTATTTAGTTCTTGATTTTGGCTTTGTTCAATCAAAGGCTGATTACTGTCTGTTTACCAAGAAAACAAGGATTTCTTTTATAGCTCATTTAGTATATTTGGATGACACTGTGATAGCAAGTAATTGTTCTCAAACAATAATAGAAATGAAGGCCATTTTATAAAGTAAATTCAAGATCAATGATTTAGGAACTCATTGATATGTTCTTGGAATTGATGTGGCAAGATCAAACAAAGGAATTTACCTCTCTCAAAGAAAGTACGCTCTAAACATTCTAGCAGATTCTGGACTACTTGGAGCTCTCAAATTGCCACTTGATCTAAACACTAAACTCGATAGAGATTGTGGCACAATCCTATTTAATCCTACCCCTTATAGGCGCTTGATTGAGAAGCTCTTATACCTCACAGTTATGACCCTGACATCACGCATGCACTATATCTTCCAAGTCAATATGTGGGCACACCAACTAACCTTCATATGTTCGTAGTGTATCACATTCTCAGGTATCTACGTGCCTCACCTGGAGAAGGACTATAGCTGTCCAGCCATCTCAATTGCAACTACGTGCCTTCTATGACTCAAATTGGGCATCCTGCCCAGATACTCTAAATCCATAATTGGCTTTTGAATATTCCTAGGTTCTTCATTAATTTCATAGAAATCAAAAAAGAAACAAGTACTATCAAGATCCTCAATAGAAGTAGAATATAGGGCTATGGCACATACATGTGTAGAGTTAACTTGGCTGTATTATATTCTTACTAATCTATAGGTTACTCTCACTCAAGCATCTCTTCTCTATTGTGACAATCAAGGAGCACTTCCCCTTGCTACCAATCTAGTTTTTCATGAATGCACAAAGCATATAAAAATAGATTGTTATCTTGTTCGTGATCATCTCCAAGCTGGACTCATTCACACAGTCGATATTCAAACTCAAAGACAACTTATAGATATCTTTACTAAGTGTCTCACTCTTTTATCTTTAATTCACATTTACTCAAAGTGGGTATAGTTGACATCTATGCTCCATCTTGTAAGAATATATTGAAGCCTGAAGAAGGAGAATATTCAGCTTCTGACATCAAAGAAGGAAATGGGTAGTACATGTCAAATATTCTTTTTAGCTGATCTATACATAATGGCAATATATATTGTTATGCAGTTAGGACTTTGGTGTAATTTCTTCATTTCTCTTAGTTGTATATTGTTAAGAAGTTAAAATATGTCTGATTCCCTTTCTTTCTATTTCCTTTTTGCAATTTGTATATATACACATTATTGTATTCTTTTTTAAATTGTGAAAAATAGAAAATTAAAGCCAAAAGTTCTTCTCCTCTATTTTTTGCAACTTTTTTTGAAAACTTTTCAAGATATGGGTTTAATGAGTGCAGGTTAATACACCAATCCTATGTTTAGTTTTATTCTGATGCTCCAAATCGTTCATGCATTGCCTCTTGCCACTCATCATACTGTAAATAGGTTCACCCTCCTCACTTCTTAACACATTAACTCATGTCTTGAATTTTTAAAAACTCTCATAGGTGGAATTATTAGTGAAATACAATATAGAGGGGATGAATAGGTTATACGGCACATTTCGACTCTTTTAAAGTTATGCATTTTGTTGTATATGGGGATGAAATAAGAAAGTTAAGAAAAGACAGTAGAACAGACCAAACAAAGTTTTTATAATGGTTCCAGCAAATCCGATGTACATCCACTCTCAGGCAATCTTCCTAGATTTCCACTATTTCTCTAAACAGTATAACCCACTTACTTTATAGGTGCAAGTGAAACCTTACAACCCACTTGCTTCACAGATGCAAATGAAACCTTCACCACCCACTTGTTTCATGGGTGCAAGTGAAACCTTTACCCCCCACTTGTTTCTTAGGTGCAAGTTTACAATATTTTGTCCCCAAATACTTACAACCTTACCGATTGTCTTTCTCTTTACAAACCCAAACCGATAAACCCTCTCAGTTCTTTAGAATATTTGATATAGGAGATAGGTGAAGGTTACAAAGATTGAGGCTATACTTCACTGATGTAACAAAAGTTAAGCTTACATGAGATTATATACTAGAATAAGAAATAAGTGGAAGATAGTGTGTTTTTCCTCAAGAAACAGAGAGGGTTTGCACCACTTGCTTCATAGGTACAAGTGAAACCTTCACAATCTACTCGCTTCACGGGTACAAGTGAAACCTTTACCTACCACTTGTCTCTCAAATGCAAGTGAAACCTCTACAGTACTTCATCCGGAAATACTCAAAACCTTACCAGTTTTCTTTCTTTCTCTAAACTCAAACCCAAAACCCTCTCAGTTCTTTAGAATATTTGATATAGAAGAAAAGAAAATGTTATAGAGATTGAGACAATACTCCTCAGGTGTAATAAAAGTTAAGCTTATAAGAGATTACACACTAGAATGAGAAATAAGTGGAAAACAGAATGCATTTTTCCTCAAGAAACATAGAGCTTTTTAAGTCAGTTGTTGGAGTGCATTCTATTTGTTCATTGATCGATTTCCTTCTCTTTTTTGTTCTTCTTTACTTTAACATTTATAGATGAATTCAATAGAGCCATTGAAGGGTTGGTGAGTTAAAACTATAGGTAATTAATGCACTAACCTCTGAATGTTTTTGACTGCCTTTATTAAATGTTTTGCCTATTGTTGTCCTTAAAATAGCTCTTTACTTCTTTTTATTAAGCAAATCTTATCTCAAGAAAATTTAAAGTGCCTCTTTGCTACAATAGAAATGTTAGCTTGACAAATAAAAGAGATTTTCAAAAAATTGCAGCGTGATGACTTTGAATTCAAAAATTTGATTAAATAAAGAATTTGTTTAGTCCATGTCATCAATCTTTAAGTAGTTAGTAAATATTTTCAATTTTCACGTTGTTTCTTTCTTAAACATTAAATGCTTGACTTAGATTGGCTGGATTCTAGAATGATGAAGAGTTTCAAGTAGCATTTGATTTGGTTCAGTCAACTAGAGAAACATATTGTTTCTAATATGATTTGGCAATTGACTGTTTGAATTATCGGTCAACTGAATAAGTAGAGCAGGTTGACTTTTTAGATTTATAGTTAGCTATTCAAGCATATCAAGCTGGCTGCTCATGCTTAGGTTGACTATTTGAGCACTATGGCTAGCTGCTTTTGCTAAGCGCTTGACTACTTGAGTGTACTTGTGCACTCACGGTCTACCATTCATGCGTCTTAAAAACATATGGCCGTTTGCTTAAGCACTTAGGGCACTTGTGGCTGACTGCTTAAGCACTTAGAGTGCTCATAGCTAGCCGCTCTTATATGCAATTGGCTGCTTGTGCGCTTGAGTGCACGTGGTAGACCATCCATGCGTGAGGTTGGCCGCTTTTGCACTTGAGCATGGGCGATTGACTGCTACATGCGTGCATTTGACTGCATATGTGCTTAGGTGCACATGGTTAACCGCGTTGCTTATGTGGTTGGCCACTTGGAGAGATCGAGTCGACAAATCACTTGCTTAGATTGACAGGATATTTTATGTAAATAAGGAAACACCCCCCGATTGGATTCAATAAAAGAAGTTTCAAATTTTAATTACTTATGAATAAAAAGTTAACACTTTCTTCAAAAAACAAAATTCCGATTTTGAATTTTGGATGTGTTTTGTTTGAACGGTTGATGAGTTAGAAAAATTCTAAAAAAGAAAATGTTTTATCCTAATTGATGTGTGAATACTGTCATTTTTTCTTCTCATTTTCTTAATACTCATGTTTTCAAGTACTTAGTCTCCGATGGGTTGGTAAAACCCGGATTTTCAATATTTTAAATGCCTTATTTTCTATCCAACTTTCTTGTCTGAGTAGCACTATTATTCACTATCAATAATGATTTATTTTTTTTTTATTGTGGACTTGTTCTTCAATGATATAAATCATTAAACTTCGTGTCAACTAACCTTATGCATTTTGTTCATACGAATCACTATCTATTTCTTCTTATGAGCCGACTCTAATCTTATTTTGCTTATCATCAAAACCTATAAATATGCTAACAATCTCTCCATTTTTTATGATGACAAAACATTCTGGAATTTGGACTTAACTCCTCCTTAGTTTATGCTCATGATATGTTTAAATAAGTCTCTAAAACTCAGACTTTAATTCATTCAAGTTCATTCAACCTATTTAATCCAAATTGCATACATTTCTTCCCCTTTTTGTCATCAACAAAATAGGGGTTCAAACCAACTCAAATACTCATTGAAGTTCCCTTCTATACTATATCCTCCCCCTCTTTCTATCATCAACAGATGGGATCACGTCAAAATTAAACTTAAAAGGCAAAAAATCCTATTTTGGAGGATCCAAACTCCCTAAATCTGTATCTAGATGTTTTAAAGTGAGCATTGGAGCAACATAAGCAGATAAGTTTATGAGCATAGGAAAATTCATCATCTCAGGCATCAGCACAAGGATACATAATTGCATTAGCATAATAGGTGAATTATTAAAACCCAAATCCTTTATAAAGATGAAGACATCCTAATACACAAATCCTTCTATGTCTCCCCCTTACTTCATGACTTGGTTCTTTTTATTAGTTCTTTTACTGGCCTCTTTTCCTTGATATTTGCTCATTCACCATCGGCCTTGCACTTCCATTTTGTCTGAGTAGGGAAGGTGCATTAACACCATTCTTTTCTTTTTATTCTTTCTCCTCATATTTATTCTATACGCTCCCCCTCAAACTATGCTTATTTTCTTAATGTTGTATTTATTTAACACTAGATTGTTTTAGTTGCTTTTTGGATTACATTATAGGATTTAGAATTTCTAGAAAGAAAGATCTTCGAAATTTTAGAAGTTTGTAGTGATTGTAGTAAGGGGCTTTAAAAGCTTATGAATGGAGGTTTTTCTTTTCTTTGTGTGAGACAAATCACATTTTTTTTTTTTTATTTTACTTAATCGTTCTTGCATCTGTGAGTTTTGTACCTCTATCCTATCATTCTAACTTTGTATTCTATCCAAACTACCTTAGATCATTTGTAAGAAATATATCAAGATTAGGAAAAATTTCTTATCACTCCAACTTCTATTTCAACTCTTTCTTACTTTTGTGCTCTTTCTCCAAATTTCATACCATGTTTTGCTTTGATAATGGAGAAAGCTCCAATGCCATTTTTTTATTTTTAACTTCATTATTACCTTTTTCTTTACATTAATTTCATTGGCAGAGAGAAATTTAGAGATCAAGAAGGAGTAAAAGAAATTTAGGATTTAGACTTGGAAGTAGAGATCATAAAATGGATAATTTAGTGGTGCAATTCAGGCTCTTTTCTTTTCTTTCATTAGTGTTGTCGACCAGAAATTTTCCTTGAATGATTTCCCCTATAATCACCAAAAATTGAAGGTTTCTTCTATTTGTTCCTAAAGTGTTGGTATTGGTATTTGTTATCTTCAAAATATGATTCTTGGACATTGTATCTTTGTATTTGCTAAGTGTTCCTGTTCCTCTTCCATGTTTTTTTCTAAGTCAGTGTGGAACTATATTCTTATTTCACAATGTTTTGGGAGATATTGTAATTTCTTGCCTATAAATATTCATTTCAAATTTACAATATTAAGTTTCAAATCAATAGTTAGATGTTTTTTAAGGTCCTCTTTATTTTCATTTTCTATTACCTCAATAACTTTACCAGTCTCTTCATATATTGTGCTATTGGGATTAATCAGGGAAGTTGAGCATTTATCCTACAAAAGTTTCTCCTAAAGAATTTGAAAGGAGTCATGTTGAATATTTCTTGAGAGATATTTATCTCTTGGCATCTCGTTAAAGACATGAATTTTCAGTGTAGAGAGATGAGGATGGAAATTCTAAAAATTTTGAGAAAAAAGATAGTTTGGATGTGAGATGGAGAGAAACCAATGATGCTAAAGACATTTGCTAGGATGTCTCAAAAGAGAGAGAAAATAAGATTATTTAGTATGAGAAAAGTGTGTATTAAAAGGTTTGTGAAGTCAATATTAATGGGTAGTAGGTGATAATTTAGGAGAAGAGACAATAGGCATTCGATTTGTCACGCCCCGATCCACAATTGAAAGACGTGAATAGCCACCTGTTATCCCGTATGCTACCCATCACATGACACACATACCGAGGCAACGAAGGCTAACATCTTCACCTGTTTAAAATCTATTTTTCCTCAAAAATGTAATTTTCCAAGTAAGAGAAATTAAAATGCAACACTATTACCTCAATGCACGAATATACAACTATTTTGAGAGTTTCAAATTACAAGTAGCATAATACAATTACAGTCATCCCATAAAATATGTACATGGTCATTCTATAGACCTCAAGAATACATATCATCCAATGTCATCACGGAAGAATGGCTGGTTCCATACCCAAAACTCGAAGTCTCCAAATGTAAGTCAAGTGTGTTGAATGCCTCTCGACACATCTCCTAGCCAAATCTATATCTATCATCATGGAAAAATGATGGGTTAGTATTATGAAAAAATACTCAGTGAGTGAGGGGATCGATTTTATGTTCTCAATAGCATGTGTGAACACAGAGTGTCAAAACACATTTTAAAACATGATAATCTTATAAATCAAGTATGTCATTTTCATAAATCATATGATCATATATCATACATCATAATACCAACATATGCATCCATTAACGTTTCAAAAGAATCATTTAGACCTTGCCCAACAATGGTCTACCACGACCAATAACGGGTGCATTGGGGGTTTTTTTCATATGCAAGTATAAACAAATTTAGCTCTCTACCCCAATGTTGGCCATGGGGCTCACCAAGTGCTAAACAATGGCGTCACACACGTCCTCCCCTTACGGTTTAACCGGCTAGCCCGTGTCTACGCGCATATATATAATCAACCATGTATAGAAACCTGCCCAGTGCTAGACAGTGGCATCACACATGTCCTCCCCGATTTGGTTCAACCGGCCACAACTATACATATGACGTTTGGGGATATCTCCTACAGAAGCGTATCCGGACATAATGGGTGCCTCTACAAATGCCCTTCATAGCTACGGAATCCATAAGGAACATCATCACATCACAAATAGGCATTCGGCCCACACATTTCATCAAACCATTTCAAATCAGTGTGCTAATGTAATGGAAGTATATAATCATGCCAAGTTTTCAAAGAGTGACACAATGTCATTTCAACACAATTCATGGATGCATATCATTTAACCCAATCATTTGAGACACTCCAATGATTACAAAGAGAAGCATTTATAAAATATAAATCAAATATCATGCTTTCACACATGTCATTAAATTTGTCATTTGAAAAGCTATAAAACATGGATTTTTTTGTTCAATAAAAAACATAGTGTCAAAGTCTCACTCACAGTATATGGGAGGGTATGTCACTCCCTAAAATACACCACAAAATATAAGCAATGTGTTCCCCTCGTTCGGTCACCAAGCGTGTCACTACAATGGCAACACATAAAATTGAATCATAAAATTGAAAACCACTATTGAATCATAAAATTGAAAACCACTATGTTATATTGTATTTTTTAATAAATCCTTCATCTAGGACCAAGGCTTAAGGCACATAGGTAGGCATCTAATGTGTACATATGATGTCCCCTTTTTCATCACCAAACCATCACTTTCACATTTTATCTCTTTGTACCCTCAAAAGAGTCCACCAAATTTCAGCATTTAAAATGCTCAAAATCTCACCTTCTTTATGCACAAAAAAATCCACACACATTACACATTATGTAATTCATCCTTTAAAAATTCAACATGCTAACACATCAATGGAATTCATCACCCCTTCATAAGATTTTATATTCTACAATTATTACACACACACATGCTCCGCACCCTTTATATTCTCGGCAACTCACCAAACTACTACACATTTTATCACATCACCTTACACAGTATAAGCAAACTATACATGCATACGCACAACACATTCATCACCACTTGACCAAAAATTCTGCACACAAGATGACTCTTTCTCGTCACAATTCATTCCTTGGTTATCATGAAAATTGCCTCACTTCAATCATATTTAGGTGTAGAAAAATTTTGCACAAATTAAACCACATTTCTTGGTTTTTAATGAAAATTTCTTGCACAACTACAACCCATTCTTTTCAGCAATCAAACGCCCTATTTTTCAGCCCATATACACATTACAAACTCACACTTCTTATTCAATTTTTTGCACACAAAATTCACAAAATGCAGGACACTTTTTCATCTCACTAATACACCTTTCTCTCCTCCAAATTCTTAGCCAAACACAACCAAATTTCTACACACTTTTCTCACATCCTTTCAATCAACAAACATACATATATTCATCACTTTTGTACTAAAATTCTGCACACATGGTTGGCATTTTGAAACTAAATTCTCAGCTCTCCAAAACACATTTCTCAACCAAGATTTTCGGCCAACACAAGTTTAAATTTTCTGCACACATTCCTCATGTTTCCTTTGGGTTCCACCTAGACTCTAAGTTATAAAATCATTTTAGAAACATCACATTAACACATTTATATAAGGTTTTTAAATTTCAGCAAAGTGCAGAATTTTATTTATCTTAAATTTGGATATTTCAAGCCCAACCAAGATTTCTCTTCACAAGATCTCCATCTCTCCCTTGCTCCTAGCTCTCGGTCAACATAAGTTCACCAAGTTAGCTTCCTCCTTTTGGCTCCAAATCAAAATATGTTATACTAGAGGGTGAAAGAAGGCTCCTTACCTAGAAATATTGGATGAAGCTTGAAGAAAACCAAGAGTCCCTTCACTTGAAGCTCTCGACTGCCCCTTGATCTTTACTAAGCAAAACTCCCCCTTTTGCTTCAATTTTTGGATATGTTGTAATTGGACTTGTGAGGAATTGATCTATATAAAAATATTGGGGTAGTGTTGTAGAAAAATTTGGAGTTCCCTACCATTGAAGCTCACGACCATGGAGAGAAAAATATGGAGAGTTCTTTGTGTTCTTTGAATTGAATGTCTCACAACTTAGAATAAAAGCTAACTGTTTTAGCTTTGTTAATTGCTTCATTCAATCCTAGCCATTCAACATTTTCAAGATCAATTCTTAACCCTAGGATTACATGATTTCTAACAAGGCTTCCACTCTCTCTCTCACGTTTTCTCCCTCTTTCTCACTCTACAAACACACTTCCACTCACTACACACATGTCTTCATTAATTGATGTCTCACACCAACCAAGATCCAAGGGCTCACAATCTTGATCCAATTTTAAATTAAATCCTCACCATTGGCTTGTTTCCAAGAAATCCAACACTTTCACACCATGAATAGTACTCTTGTCTCCCACTAACTCAGTCCAAGGGCTCACATTAATTCATCTCACTTCAAACAAATTCTCCACCCTTGGATTTAATCCTCAAAGGCCAAAAATTTTTCTTCTCTCCTCACCACAACTGGCCACTCACTTTCTCACTCTATACACACTTGTTTTGTCTTGGTTTAGAGAAGAGAACACTTGTTAAATTCCTTAAATCTCAACCATTGATCATCTCAAGAATTATTTCTCACCATTGGATCAATTTCTCAAAGGACCAAACAAATCTCCTCTCTCCTCACACATCCGCCACTTCTCCTTCTCCCTCTCTACAACTCTTGTTTAGTCTAGGTTTAGGAGAATACATTTTGTAAATTACTTCTAAGTTCTTGTTAATATCAAATAAGTCCCTGGATTTATAAAAATTACATTTGATCCTGAAAATTTTCATAATTTCCAGTTAGGCCCGAAACCTCATATTAGGCATAATTTAATTAATCCTTCGTTAAAACGTGGTCGTTTAGTTTTTCTGAGGCACATTCGACCCGGCTGGGTTTTTACTGACGATTTTTTGGAAAATTTACGATTTAGCTCTTCGAAATAAAATCTACCCAAATTTGAGGTTTTTATACATTCTGGAGTCATTCTTATTATTATTGGACCATCGATGATCATTTCGAAAATTTTTGAATTGCCGACGATTGAATCGAAATTTTTGGGAGCAGGTTTAGCGGAAAAATTTCTTAATAGATTTCTTACATAGAAACATGAGTAATATCATATATAAGATGAAAAGGAGTACAGTAATGAGTACACTGAGGTATCAGTGTTACACAATTGTCACATATAAAAACTTAGTGAGATTAAGAGATTGATATGAGTATGTTTTATGTAGGAGCCTAATGATATGTGTAGAACCTTTGTGATCCTCGGTGGGTTGCTTAGAGAGGGAATTTGAGTGAACATGAGGTTAGCCAGTTGACTAGCCTTCAAGTGTCTAGTCTACTACCTTAAGTAGGCGGCTGATTGGGTGAACGATTAAGGCTCAGCAATTAGCTATCTATGCTAGGCGGTTGGTTATGTGTAAGTGGGTGGTCGGCTGCCCCTCTTGGGTGGTTGACTTTCTTGGCACGGTCTATTGATTTTTGATCATGGTCAATTGGAAAAAATTGAAAATAATAAGTAACTTAACTAGATAGGAAGTTGGTCAACTAAGGCTTTGCCATAGTCGAATGCTTAGTCTAGGGTAACTATTTTTGCCTTCTTCTTTCTTATCTTACTCTTGATATTCTGAATTGTTACCTGAAGTTACTTCCAATTAAGATCATCATCAAAACATATATATAAATCTCATGCTAAAGATTATCTATATTTTTTCATGGTTGATTTTCTTCTATTTTTATGTTGTTAACTATTGAGAATTTTGTGTGCTTTGTTAGAAATTGAAGAACCTTATCATTCTTAGCATTAAATTTTCTAGGAAGCCCTTTTCCATTTTTTTTAACATTTACACCCAGAAAGTATTATTCATCAGGTTTCTATCATTATAAAGCTTATAGGGTGTTTTCTTCTAAAATTGTCTCGATTAAAGCTCTGTTTAATGTGGATCAGGTTCAACCCCAGTAATAATCAGCTAAGTGTTCACTCTAGGTATAGTCTTATCTATTCCTTCTTGGTTTAACTTCAATGTGCTCTTTTCTCCACTATACGATTGTTAATGGAGAGATAAATGAAACAGTATATGTAGAGCAACCCCTAAGACTTGAAGACACTAATTTTCCAGACCATGTGTACAAACTATCAAAAGCTTTGTGTGGTCTTAAGAAAGCTCCTATTGTGTGGTATGAAAAAATTAAGCAATTTCTTAATCAAAACTGACTTGAAGAGAGGGAAAGTAGATACTACTTTATTCGTCAAAAGAAATGACTAAGACCTCCTTACACTGTGAATTTATGTGGATGATGTAGTATTTGGATGCATCGATAAGGATCTCTACAAGGAATTTGCAAAGTTGATGGAAATTGAATTTGAAATAAACATGATAGGAGAATTAAACTGTTTCTTATATATTCAAATTAAACAAACTGAGAAGGATATTTTTATAAATCATACCAAGTTCTTCAAAGAATTAATAAAAAAATTTGGTCTTGAGAATTGCAAAGAAAGTGCTATGCCTATGAGCATATTCTAAAGATAAACAAGGATGAGAAAGGAAAACTAGTATGTCAAAAGTTATATAAAAATATGATAAGTTTCCTTCTCTATCTTATAGCATCCAGTCTAGACATTTAATTCGACTTATGTCTATGTACTACATTATAATTAGATCCTAAAGAGTCACATATGATGGCAGTTAAGAGAATCCTTAGGTATTTAAAAGATATATAAACTAAGGACTTTGATACGATACAAATTTTAGTTTTCAGCTACATGGTTTTTCAGATGCAAATTATGCGGGCTACAAGGTGGACAGAAAAAGTACAAGTGGTACTTGTCTATTCTTTGAGACCATGATGGTGCCATGGTCATCAATCGATGGAAAATACACAAGCGACCAACTCATGAAGAGTGGTCAACCCAAGGAAATAAAATTGTATACCAGAAAAATAGGCGGCCAACAAAAAGCAAGTCAAAAGATTGTAAGAATAAAGGAAATTTAGATGTCATGTATAAGTGTAAGACACGCATTAATAGGTCATGAATTGAACCCAACTCTACAACCCAAAATCTAAATTCTCTCTCGTACTTTAGCTTCCCAGACTCTATGTTCTTCCAAAATCATTCTCTTTTAAAGTTAAAGAATGCCTTGATCTATATCCATCTTCTAAAGCTCTCAATATAGAACATAGGCAAATAGTAAGGGGAGTTTCATTCCCCTAACAATAGATTAATGACCTCAATCTTGGGTTATTTTTTTCCCTTCAAGTTTTAAATTGGTATATTTTTTGTTGATGACAAAAGAGAGGAGAAGAATTATCAGAAATAGGAGAAGAAGGTTTAAGAATTAATAGAAGGATAAAAGGGGGAGAAAACTATTGAAAGAATAGAAAGATAATTTTTCAGATCGTTCAAGGTTTTATTATCACAAAAAAGGAGAAGATTATTGACAAATAAGATTTTGACAATAATCAAACTAAAGGAAATTTAAGTAAAAAATTATTGTTTGAGGTAAATAAAAAATGATCTGAAAATTGGGCTGAGTATAATCTATCAAACGACCAATTGAAGAAGTCCAACGGTTGGCCATCTTAACTTCAATGGTCAACCATATACATGTGTAATCAACCAACAATGATCATACAGCCAACCGCAATCGATTCATAGATGGCTGTGTGTGCCTAGAGTGCACAAGCGGTCAACCGCGTGTATTGCATAGCCAACCGCATGTGTTTAGAGTGCACAAGTGATCAGTAGTGCGCAATGCACGGCTAGCCACGTATGCCTTACTGTGTACAGGCAACTGACTACGTGCTACGTAGTAGACCGCGTGCGCCTTAGTGCACATGGGTGGCTAACCATGCACTGCATGGTAGACTGCATGTGCCTTAGTGCGCACAAGCAAGTGTGCTCAACCGATCAACCGCTTAGCGTAAGCAGCTAGCCACAGTGCTCAAATGGTTAACCACTAAGCATGAGCGGCTAGCCTGATATGCTTGAATAGTTTGATCGTAAATCTAAACGGCCAACCTATTCTGCTCATTCAGTTAACCGATAATTCAAACGGTAAATCGATAAATCATATAAGAAGCAATCTGCTTTTCTGGTCGACCGAATCAAATCAAAAACTGACCAAAACTCTTCATATTCCACAATCCAGCCAATCTTGGTAATCCATTTATTCAGAGATAGTTTAAGAAAGAGACAATGTAGACATTGAAAATATTTGTTGATGGTTTAAAGACTGATGACATGGACTCAATTTTGAATTCAAACTCATCATGCGATTATCTTTTGAAAACCTTTTTGTTTATAAAAACTAACCTTTCTATTGTAGCAAAAGGGAGCTTCAAATCTTCTTCGGAAGGATTTGCTTAACAGAAAGAAGTAAAGAGTTGTTTTAAGGACAATAACTGGTAAAATCATTAAAATAGAAGTAGCCGAAGATATTAATTGAGGAAGGTGAAGAGTATTTAATTCTCAACGTTCAAATTCCCTTACCATTCAACAACATTCTTCATGAGAACTTTAAATGTCAAGGTAATAAAGAATAGGGGTGTTATGACACCCGAGTCGAGTTTGGGTATCATGATACCCAAGCTCGGCTCGAGTATTTTTTAGTTGGGCTCTAGCTCGAGCTAGAGCTTGTCGAGCTTGAATTTCTCAAGCTCGAGCTTGAGCTCGAAGTGTCATCGGGTAGTATCGTCAGGTAGTGTTGTTAGGTAGTATGATCCAGATTTATATTTCTCGAGCTCAAGCTCGAACTCAAAGTGTTGCGGATTGTGTCATCGGGTAGTGTCGTCAGGTAGTATCATTAGATATTTAATATATAAAAAATATTTTAAAAAAAATTCAGGTAGCTCGTCGGGCTTTCGAGCCCAACACATTTGGGCTCGAGCTCGAGCTCGAGCCCGAGGTACCTGAGCCAGAGCCCGAGCTCTAGTCGAGCTTTGACCAGGTAGTGTCACGGGTACCTGTGACACTACGCGGGTGTCATAACTGTTGTGAGTAAAATATAATCTCTTTAAACCCTCTGATATTGGAACTTGAGAACACATTGCATTAAACTTTTTCTGTATTCTTTATGTGTTTTTCATTTACTGAATATTAACTTCTTTTTATTTAAGAAATAACATCTAAATATTTTCTATACTTAACTTTGTTATATTCGAGAATTAGCGTCATACTCTATAACACCTCCCTATATCCTAAAAGAGTTTAAAAATCATGTGGATTCACAACGTAAATTTTGAGAGAGAAAGTAATTTGGGGAGAAGTATTTGGAAGATTTCACTTGCGCCGGTGAAACAAATTGGTAGTAAGGTTTCACTTGTATTTGGGAAGCAAATGGTTTATACTATTTGATTAATAGTAAAAATCTAGAAGGGTTGTCTAAGAATGGACATACACCAGATTAATGGAACCACTATAAAAATCCGTATATCTATTTTTTTTTCTTATTCTCAGTTTGCATACTTTTGTTTCTTTAGTTTTAATCAATCCAAAATCATAAAAAGTTAAAAAATAACTATTTACCTCCCTCCAATTGTTTTGCAATTAGCATTGCTCTACTACTACTTTTGGGTCGAACGAGAGAGGTCTCGATATTTTGGAGGTGTACTCATGTGGATCAACTATATCATACGTTTGTGAAATTTGCCTCGTGATTCGAGAAATGATCCATGATTCGAAACACAAGAAGAAACAACATATGTCGCAAAAGGTACAACATTCTAAAACTTTTAAGATTATACGTTGCATGATAGTAATCAAATCAGATGTGCACAATACCAAAATGTGTTTTGAAATTATGCACAAATTAAAAAAAATATATTAAAAGATTTTCATGATTAAATTTTTCATAATTGTTCATAAATTATATAAATTAAATAAATATACTAAACAAAATCCTATTTAGATTTAAATTTTTTAATATAACTTTTAAAAATTTAAATTAAATTTTGCCTAAAATTCTTAAGAGTTGAGTCGGGATCCGAACCGAGATGCTAATCATGATTGAAATGAGAAATCAAAAAATTAATGAGGAAATAAAAAGGATGAGGACACACAGAGAAATGCTCATCAGTTGTCACACCTGATTTTTTAGGTCATTAAAGGGTCAGAAAGTGACCTACTCCATTAAAGCCAAAAACTAAACTTTATTAATGCCCACCAAACGCATACTAATAACAATCAACTTGAGTCCAACTGGAGTGATAAGGATAGGAGAAATAAGGTTGTTAGGAGTAATAAGGAAGCTGATCAAGTTATGGTTACCATTCTTAATATAGTGGATCATGAGAGTAATTTAAGGGGTTGTATTGAGACTCAATCATGTCAAAATGGTAAGTCAATAAAAGAGCATTCATCTCCATCATTCAAGGAAAGTGATAACACAGAAATAGGGATTGATTGATTCATTCATCTCCATCATTCAACGAACGTGATAGCACAGAAATAGGGATTGATTGATTAAAATCTTATCTTTCTATTTATTGTATAATTCTCTGTTGTAATAATATCTATAAATATAATAAGAGTTAAACTCTCTTCTCACGTTGAAAAGAGAAATTACATTCTCAAAATCTTGTTCAGTTTCATTTTTTCTTTATGGTATCAGAGCCTTTGTGAGATAAGAGAGTCTCATACTGCAAAATAATGACTTCTACAATTTCTTTGAATGTTGCCAACTTTGTCACACTCAAACTCACCCCAAAAAACTATCCTTTGTGGCGTGAACAATTACTTGCTCTTGCAAAAAGCCAAGACATGGTTGGATTTCTCACGGGTGAAACAGAGAAACCATCCATGTACAAAAATAACACTACAACAAATGAAACCTCAACCAATGAAACAAAAATGTTCTCAGAAGAATACCTCAAATGGCGGAAACAAGACCGTCTCCTACGGGGATGGATTATTGGAACACTTACCGAAGAAGCTTTAGGCCTCGTTATTGGTCTCGAATCATCGCAATCAGTTTGGAATGCCCTGAAAGAAGCATATGCTCAAGATTCACAAGAACGAGAATTTACTCTTCGACAGCAACTTACATATCTCAGAAAGGATCCAAATAAGTCCTTGGTAGAATATCTAAGGAAGTTTAAAAGTATTTGTGATAGTCTTGCAGCCATAGGGAATCTAGTACCAGACAAGACAAAAGTATACTCCTTACTTGCCAATCTTGGTCAGAAATATGAATCTTTTACAACGGCAATGCTCAAACCTCCCATGCCATCTTATTCCGAAGCCGTGTCACTCCTACAAGGTTTTGAACAACGAAACACATGGATTGAAGCATCCAACTCACCATCATATGCCTTTTATGGACAACGCAACCAAAATCAGCAGCAAACTTACAACAACAACAATCGTCATAACAATCAATTCTCCCCCAAAGGTAGAGGTTTTCAAGCCACTAACAATAATTTTCAACATTCAAATTATGCAGGAAATAATTCACAACAATCACAAAGAGTAAACAATCACACTCGACGACCACCACCACCTGGTAAATGACGAATGACAAGCACAAAACGAGAAATGTACAAGAATGAGTACTGTCAGCTTTGCGGTAGACTTGGACATATTGCCAAAATCTATTGGAGCCTACCAAATCAACCGGTGAACAATGAGGATCTTCCTCAAGCTCTTGCTGCCCTTACCATGGATAGTTCAGTCCCAGATGTTGAATGGACAACTGACACCGGAGCCTCAAATCATATGACAGCAAACTCAGGTATGCTACAAAATCTTAAAAAATATATTGGTCATGATTCAGTCTTCATTGGTGATAGTTCTCCTTTAAAGATAGATGCAGTTGGGGATGTATTAATTACTGATGGTAAGAATGATTTATTTCTTCGTGATGTCCTACATGTACCGTAATTAACTCGTAATTTACTGTCTATTAGTCAATTAATGTCACAATATCCTTTAAATTGCGAATTTATTGACAAGTTATTTTGCTTTAAGGAACGAGCAACAAGTCGAACTCTACTGGTGGGTCAACGTAAGGGGGACCTTTATGTTCTATCCAAACCAAAGGAAGTACACTTCTCTAATAGACAAAACTCAGGGACTGAAGAGCTGTGGCACCAACGTCTAGGCCATCCGCAAAAATCAACTGTTCAATTATTACGTACTAAGAATTTAATTCATGTTAGTTCAAATAAAAAAGTGGACACCGTTTGTGAAAGTTGCCAATTAGCAAACTTAGCAAATTACCTTTTAATTCATCTCATTCTTCTAGTACTGGTGTTTTTGATAAAATTCATTGTGATATTTGGGGACCAGCCCCTATTTTATCTCTTGGCAGATTTCGATACTATACTTGTTTTGTGGATGATTATTCTCATTATGTTTGGATAATTCCTCTTCGTGACAAGTCTGATTTTATTGATGTTTACCTAACATTTGAAAGCTATGTGCAGCGTCAATTTGATAGGAAAATTAAGATTTTTCATTCTTATGGTGGCGGTGAATTTGTAAATAAAAGACTTTCTTTACACTTTCAGCAACAGGGAATTATTCATCAGCTTTCTTATCCGCATACACCTGAACAAACAAGCATTGTTGAATGTCGTCATCGTACAATTAGAGAACTTGGGATGACAATGATCTTTCACAGTGGAGCACCTAATTTTTTCTGGGTCGAAGCCTTTACTACAGCGGTCTATTTAATCAATTGTTTGCCTTCTTCTTCTCTTAATTTTCATTCTCCTTATTTTCGTTTACATGGTACGCATCCTAATTATTCCATGTTACGTGTGTTTGGGTCAAGATGTTATCCATATACATGGGACACCAAGAAGAACAAGTTTGATCCTAAAACAATTCCTTGTGTGTTTGTAGGTTACAGCAACAAACATAAAGGGTACCGATGTTTTGATTCAAAAACTCACAGAATGTTTGTCTCTAGGCATGTCATGTTTGATGAGAATATGTTTCCCTACAAGACAAAGGAGTCCTTGTCACCTTCCAGTGTTAGCATAATAGCTTTTCTTGATACCCCGCCTCTTACCTCAATAAACTCAACGCCTCCGTCCACAACCATGGACTTAACACATATCCCAATAATACTAACCCATGTCTCAAGCTCGTCATCATCTATACCAGAACATACCAGCTTAGATGTGTCATCTGAGTTGCCGTCAAACCATGCCCATGATCACACTTCCAATACTACTGATCTCGAGCTTTCACCGCAAGAACATGACATGACTTCCTCAACATCTCTTCCCATTGAGGATGACCATTCGGTCAGTGTAAATCCTACCTCCTCTCATTCTTTGGAACAAGTTCAGTCCACATCCCATTCTATGGTTATTAGAGCACAACATGGAATCTACAAGCCTAATCGTCGATATGCATTAATTCTCACTTGTGGAGATATACCAAAAGAGCCACGATCAATCAAAGCAGGCCTTCAACATGATGGGTGGAAAAAAGACATGCTCGATGAACTTGATGCCTTGCATCAAAGTCAAACATGGATTTTAGTTCCCAGAGAATCTCATATGAATATTGTCGGATCAAAATGGGTCTTTAAAGCTAAATTAAAAACTGATGGCACACTTGATAAGCTAAAAGCTACGCTTGTTGCAAAAGGGTATCATCAAGTTGACGGTATCGACTATATTGAAACTTTTTCTCCTGTCGTCAAACCAGGTACTATTTGCTTAGTTATTAGTTTAGCTTTGGTTCGTCAATGGGATATTAGACAGCTTGATGTTAAAAATGCTTTCCTCTATGGTTACATAAATGAAGATATTTATATGGAGCAACCACCAGGTATGCATGATCCAAAGTATCAATCTCATATTTGCAAACTTCAAAAAGCTCTTTATGGCCTTAAACAAGCTCCGAGATCTTGGTTTGATCGTTTTAGTACCCTTTTGCTCAAACATGGTTTCTTTTGTAGTCTTGCTAACCCATCTTTATTTATTATGCACTCAAAGTATGGTACATTGGTCTTACTTTTTTATGTTGATGATATGTTGTTGGCAGGATCTGATTCAAAGTTACTTGTTGATTTTATCACAATTTTACATTATGAATTTGCCATGAAAGATCTTGGACCCGTCCATCATTTTCTTGGTATAGAAGTTCAACGGTCTACCAACACTCTGCACCTTTCTCAGACTCACTATGCCCGAACTATTCTTGACAAAGCTCAAATGTTGGATTGCAAACCAATGAATACGCCAATGGAGTCTAAGACCAAGGGTCTTCATGATAACACTCCCTTTTCTGATCCTACCTTTTATCGTAGCATTGTTAGTGCTTTACAATATTTAACACTTACAAGACCTGATCTTTCCTTTAGTGTTAACTATGTTTCTCAATATATGCAATCACCAACTATTGCTAGTATAAAAAAGGTTCGACGTATTTTACGATATGTTAAAGGTACTATTACTTTGGGTTTGCATTTAACTGGAGACTCTACACTTGATCTTTTTGCTTTTTCTGATGCAGATTGGGCCGGTTGTCCTATTACTAGACGATCCACAATGGGTTTTGCACATTTTTGGGTCGCAACATTATCTCTTGGTGTGCTAAGAAACAACCAACAATTTCACGCTCGAGTACTGAGGCCGAATACCGTGCAATGGCTAACACAGCAGCCGAATTAACATGGCTCACTTTTTTCTTACATGATCTTCAAGTCCCTCAATCCCGACCACCAATACTCTTTTGTGATAACTTGAGTGCTTTACACACGACTGTTAATCCTGTCTTTCATGCTCGTAGCAAACATATTGAACTAGACTACCATTTTGTTCGTGAGAGAGTGTCAATGGGACTTCTTATTACTCAACATGTCTCCTCTACCCTTCAGCTTGTAGACATTTCAACAAAACCATTGTGTAAGGCCACTCTACTTCACTTCCGCAGCAAACTGTGCCTCCGACCTTGGCACATTTTGAGGAAGGGTAATAACAATCAACTTGAGTCCAACTGGAGTGATAAGGATAGGAGAAATAAGGTTGTTAGGAGTAATAAGGAAGCTGATCAAGTTATGGTTACCATTCCTAATATAGTGGATCATGAGAGTAATTTAAGGAGTTGTATTGAGACTCAATCATGTCAAAATGGTAAGTCAACAAAAGAGCATTCATCTCCATCATTCAAGTAACGTGATAGCACAAAAATAGGGATTGATTGATTGAAATCTTATATTTCCATTTATTGTATGATTCTCTGCTGTAATAATATCTATAAATATAATAAGAGTTGAACTCTCTTCTCACGTTGAAAAGAGAAATTGCAATCTCAAAATCTTGTTCAGTTTCATTTTTTCTTTACATACTCCATTTTTTTTTAAGCCAAACTCAACACAACCATTTTTTTTTTATTTTTAAAAAAAATTTGTTAATTAAAATTTAAATTTTGCAAAACTTTGAACATATTACTCTCTCAATTTTACTCAAAGTAATTACATAAATTTTAAAAATATAATTCTAAACAAGAATAGTAATAACTCATTAAATTATATTTGAGGAGTCAATTTTATTTGTTGTAATTGAGAATTTAGTAAATATAATAAAAAAATAAGAGTAAAGTTGAAATTAAAAAAAAAAATTAAAACGACACTTAAAAGGTAAAACTGATGGGTTAAAATTTTTAATATTAAAAATTTTATATTATTAACTAAATATGATTTTGATTTTCTCAAACGAAAATATAGCCCAACCAAAGATAGGACAGATATCATCACCATTGCTGATCTAGAATTCCAAGAGTTTCAAGGAACGATTAATTTGGAAGCGAATGTATTGGATTTTATTTGATTATGCTTTTTGGTGCGTGGAGTGGGACGTGAATCTGACCTTGTGTTGCAACCCTCATAATCTCTTCTGGCGCACGCCTTTTGGCTAAACGCCGTGCGCAATCTCGTGCGTTGCACATTGCCTTGCGACGGGTTGCAACACTTTGCCCATTACCCTTTTCTTTACGTCCACCTCAGGCTCATAACCCTTTTTTACTCAATCATAATTAAATTTTTATTTCAATTAATTTAGTTGGAATTAAGAATTGAGTCATCTAAAAGAACAAATCCTTTTAACATTTGACTTTTCATTTTTAACACTTGAACTCAAAATATTGATTACACTTCCTGCTATCCAAAAGTGTAGAAGTTGGTCCTCAGGCTCAGATGCATATTTTGCTTTTTTTTTTTTCCTGTTTTTTTCTTGTGGGGGTCTTAAAATCACATTATCCCAAATCTTGAAAATTTTAGGCGCAATTTAAGAAGACTAAAGCTCCCCAACAAAATTGGTCGAGTTCCAAATCCAAGGTGGAGGCTTTGATTGATTCCTCAGAATTACAATTCCCAAGTTCTGAATTGACAGTCAATTTAAGCGTGATCCCTCTTCTCTGTGTCTTGAAGATAGTTTTGTTAGGACGAAAAGTAAAAGAAAAAGAAGGAAATAAAAGTGAAAATAAATGATATATTTCACTCATTTAATAAGAAAGAAAATATGAATAGTGAGTAAAAGTAAAATGCAATCATTTTTTCTCACTTTTAAAAAATCATTTTCGTTTTAAAATAAATAAAAATGAAAGAAAATAAGATTTTTAGATAAATATATTATTGTCCTTGTTTGACATTTACGAAATTATCCATTATTTTTTATTTCAATTTTATTTAAAATAAACTAATAAAATTTAATTTTCTTCGTTACCCTTATTGAAAAAATTATTTTTTTAATTTTACTTTTTTTTTTATCTTTTTTTACGTTAATATTCTAATTTTATTTAAAATAAAATAATAATGAAAATAATTTATAAAAATAAGAAAAATATATTAAATAACTATTTTTTAGAAAAAAATTGTTATTTTTAGAAAAATATTTTAAATTAAAAAAAATATGATGAAAAATATTAAAAATATTATTTCATAAAGATATAATAGTAAAATTAATAATATTTCTTTTCACTTTTTATTTCAACCAAATAAAAATAAAAATATCTTCCATTTCTTTCTCTTCCATCCATATTAAATAAAAATGAATAAAATTCATTTATTTTTATCAGATAAAGTAAATCTTGTCTTCCTCTCTCTATCTCCTTCTACGAACCAAACTTATTCTTGAGTGCAAACACACCAACCCAAGTGTTGAATGAAACTTTTCCCAATGCTGGTGGCATTTGATTACGGTTGATTCATTGAGAAGGATTTCGAGCAATCGCGCTGGGTGCCGTTAAGAAATATTAACTTTTCGTTTTTCAATTTATTTTTATTTTATTTTATTATACTTGCATATTATAATAAAAAGATTCTAGATAGTGATGAGATATGATCCAAATAATAGTAGATACAGTACCCGAGTGTCTGAAAACCCGACCTAACACCCATGGTCACAAGGGGCTCAGCTCTTGAACCAAACAACAAACGGACCGATAGACCGATCAAGATGGCACAACCAATCCATAAGCGCATTCAGAATGACCGAATGGTTATCCCCTTCCATTTGATCAATGACTACCGAATACCTAAGAAACCGATAACTTCGACCCATGAATTGTAATATTTAATCGAATTTTATTTTGATTAAGTTTTCTATCTCAACACGAAACGTATCTTCTGGATAAGAAAGAAAACCTTTGAGAATTTAATCGATAAGAGAAATTTTTTTTTCATATAATCAAACTTCCTAAATAATAATGATTTCAAATTTTAGATATTTGAAATTCGAAATTTTCGTACCTGATCGTAAGAAAACTAAGGGTGTAATACCCTGAATGCACACGGATCTTGCGGCACTCCATATCAAAGCCTTCGATATATCAAAAACAAGTAAGTTCCCTTGACTCCACACTAGGTACACAAATCATAGGGAGATCCCGTCCTCTCTTCCTCTCTCAATCTATTTTATTTCTTTTGAAAACCGCTCTTTTTAACTTGAATATCGGAACTTTCCCCACCGAAATACCCTCCGACAGTCTTTTACAACTTTCAAGCCTCTTTATTGAGTATTCGTTTGAGTCACAAAGAGTTAGATCTGTGGAATCAAAATCCACCTTCAATAGACATAAATAGTAAAAGTGATAAGATTTTTTTCTGTTAAAAATAAATGTAATAAATTGGTAAATATTTGAGGACATATCTTAGCTTTTCTTTTTATCATCCTAAGACTAGGATGAATAACCTTTTTATATAGTACCAAAAGAAAGTGATATCACTAAAATTTGAATATACTCTTTAAATAAAATTAATCGAATATACATCTAATAAATCACTACAATTTGAACATTCTCTTCAAAAAAATTAATCTAATTGCATCCATCAAATTATGTTTGCTGGTGTGATAGGATTTTAATTTATTAATAAGTTATAGTTTAATTGATACTATTTTTTTTAAAATCTCGAATTTGAATCTCTTATATATATATATATATATATATATATATATATATATAAAGAGTAACAATTTACTATTTACAATGGAGTTTTTTCTTCTTTTGAAAACAATATAAACAAAACATCTTGATTACATTATTTGTATTTTGAGTTTGCGTCATAAATTTATACTCCATAGCATTTTTCAATGCAATAATTTATTACGGCCCTTGTGAAAATGAATTTGCTGAAAAAGTTTTGGATCCTTGTTAAATGAGTTGTACCATAATTTGTAATGCATCTGTCTGTGATGGGAGAACTTAATGACTCATCCAGACCATGCATGTCCCACTTCACACAACTGCATGCAGCATTAATATATGGTTCTAATTTTTAATGCCCCATACCTCATTGATCCCACCATCCATCCAGCTTTCAAAATTTCATATTCTCTTATTTTGATTCAACTTCCTTCTATTTTAAAAAATATAAAATTTTAAATTAATATCGTATAAAATTTTTATAACAAAAATCTTGTATGAATAATTGAATCTCGATTTTCTCAAACAAGATCTTAATAGCATTTAATTAACATATTTCCATATTAATTTTATAGAAAATCAATTTATTATTACACAAATAAGTACATTATTAGTAGCATCACTTGGAAAAATTCTATTTATTGATGTTGAATTAGCAGTGATTCCTTCTCACTCCTAAAATGTCTCTGCCCCCTCTAGGATCAACGGAAGACATGACCGAGTAATCAGGGTTTCACAAACTACTTGTTTGAAAGTTTGTACCAAAAAAGGTAACATTATCGGAGTTCCAATCCTGAAAATAAAAAAAAAAAACCTTGGGGAGTTCCAATCTTGGGTAAGTTTAATTTGGTTCGTGAAGGGGAAGGGGAAGGGGAAGGGGAAGGGGAAGAGGAGGGGAGGGGGACTTCACTTGATAGGAATAAATATATTTTCTTTATTTTTGTTTGGTAAGAATAGAAGGGAAGAAAATGACTGGTACTATTTTGTATTTGGTTTGAATGAAAAATTAAAGGAAATAATACCTAATTTACTATTATACTCTTATAAAATAATATTTTTAATATTTCTTACCACATAATTTTTTTAATTTAAAATATTTTTCTAAAAATATAATTTCTTCTAAAAATAGTTATTTAATATATTTTTTTCTATTTTTTATAAATTATTTTTATTATTATTTTATATTAAATAAAATTAGAATATTAATGTAAAAAAGTAAAAAAAAAAAAAAAGGTAAAATTTGAAGAAAATAATTTGTCCAATAAAATAGATGAAAAAAATTAAATTTTATTATTTTATATTAAATAAAATTTTAATAGTAAAAAATAATGGATAATCTCGTAAATATTAAAAAGGGATAACGACAAGATCGTTCAAAAAATTTATTTCCTCAACTTCCTTCCACTTTTAAACGGAAATACTTTCTTAAGAGGAAGGAAAAAGAATTACCTCACACTTTTACTTCTCTTTTACTTTTCTCTCCTTACCAAATAAGTAAAATCTCTCATTTCCCTCCACTTTTACTTCCTTCCTCCTTATTCTTCCACTTTTTACCCCAACCAAATTAGATCTCATAGTATTCGAATCGAATTAATAAAATAATCCGAATATCGGTTGGTCAAGGTCAATAAAAATATATCCACAAATAAACCCATGAACCATAGGTTAATTGTCACTATCCTTTTTTTTTTTTAACTTTTCGAATTCAAATCTATTCTATATATTAAAAAATATATATATTCACAAATAAATATAGAGTTTAAAGATCAATGCTTATTAACTATAATGTAGAGATTCTGAACTCAATATAAAATTTAAGAGTTTAGTTAGTTAGTGTGCATGATTTGTGTACTGTTAGGTATATTTGATCGATTTTTTCTTTCTAGTTAAAAGATATAATTTTGGAAAAAAAATTAAAAAATATTTAAATCAAATTTTCATGAAGGATAAATCGAAGAATATCAATGTGAATATAGTTTGATTAGTTATGGAAAAAGACATCACAAAATTAAAAAGAAAAACTTGCATAATCTTATTTTTTTCACACTATATCAGTCAATATACAAAATCATATTTCGATTAATCTAATTTAAATATTATTTAATTGATTTTAAAAAACAACACTTTTAATATAATATTTTTCATTAAAAAAGTTACATAATCCAGACAAAAGAAAAGGCAAGAAAAGTGCCTGCAGCGTGGCACAATCCTGGGTGGTGAAGAAAAAGCTGGTAAGACCATCTAGCAAATTGTATGCCGTCCTTCCAGATGGGTATTGAGATTGTTTTACGATAGTGATGAGCGTATTTGGTAAAATTCCAGCTTAAGCCCACGTCCCAGCATGGTGTTTTTTTAATATGTGGTGGAAAGACAAGGGCACAAATGGAAATTTTGGAAAATTACACCTGGCTTGTCTTGTTATTCTATCTTCTTCTAGATTGAATTGACTTGGGACACAAATCACCTCAAGCGTGTATTCCAAGCAACTTTAATTCAATGTTTTAAAATCCAGATCAGGACTCGTCGGCCTGACTAATCTAACCAGACCAATAATTGATCCGAATTTCTTGTTTTGAAGTTGCTTAGTCAACTTTCTTATTATTTTAGTCGATTGTGTTCTATTTGAGTCTTGTTAGTCAGAAACCTTATAAACTTAGTCGACTATCTTTAGTATCATATCGACTATTGTATTTGAAGTTTAAATTTTGTTCATGAGGTGTTGACAGTATTTTAAACTTAATCAACTACTCTTTGAATATTGGAAGAGATGTCAACTAGAGTGTCAGGGTAACTAATTATCATTTGAATTTTGATATGATGTTCTTGACAGTTCTTAAACATTAGTCGACTATCTGCCAAGAATAGTCGACTATATATATATATATATATATATATATATATATATATATATATATATATATATATTAATCCTAGTCGACTGAGTCTTCTTTGAATGTGTCTTATTAGTCTAAGTCTGAACATGCTTAGTCAACTACTCTGATATGTTAGTAAACTATTATATCTTGTAGTCGAAGGTTTGGTTATCTTAGTTGACTAATATGTGTTAACATTCTTTATGGGCAATATGAGCAGACTAAGATTTATTATATGTCGACTAGATTTTTTACTTAGTCAAAATGTTCAAAGATTTTGTTGACTGATTTATTTTGTGGCTCATAGATAGCAGACTACTCTTAATTGCATACCGACTATTTCAACATATTTAGTCGAAACCAACACAACATTAGTTGACTAATTTGTCCACAAAAGATATGAAACTTAAGTATGTGTCAACTATTAGAATTGGTCAACCCAACTAATATATTAGTCAACTATTTTGCAGCTCTCTGAGTTCTTAGTCAAATTTCTGATTATTTTGAACTTAATAGTCAACTAAGACTTTTCTTCTATCAACTAGATTTTAATTTTAAGTTCTAGTGGATCTGGTTGACACATCTCAGTTATTAGTCGACTAATTTAATGACCAAACTCGGGCTTTCTAAATGTTCAACAATTCTGTCGACAGTTTGTATGAGATAGTCGACTAGTCTGTCAAAATTCTTAAAAATTTCTAAGCCTGGAGAGTTTTAGTCGAAGTCTCCTATTGAGTTTGTTGATAAACTATTAGAAATCAAAGTAGCTTTTATAGCACTGTGGTCTTTAGTTGACATGATCAAAAGATTAGATAACTTGTTATGTTGTTCAGACCTTACTTAGTCGACAGAGTTTGTTGGATAGTCAGCTACATTCATTTATATTTTCCTAAGCTTAGTTGACTATTTTGATTAGCTAATTGGCTAATATATGCTATTCTAGGATCATCTGTCCACTAGTTCATGATGTTAGTCAACTAAGTGTAAGAGTTGAGACTATTAGTTCTCTCGTCGACTAATTCTTGGAGCTTGTCGACTATCTAATTTTAATTCTAAGTTTTATAGTTCTGGGTTCCATTAGTCGACACTCTTCTTTGGTTAGTCAGCTAAAATTGCTTTCTAGGTGCTTATGGTCTTAGTCGGCATCCTTTATTTGTTAGTCAATAGTTTTATCAAAGTTCTAAAAATTTTCTAAGTCTATAAAATCTTAGTCAACAAGTTCACAATTTTAGTCAACCATTTCTTAGTGTGTCTTTGGAATTTGTCATCTAAGTCGATAAGATTATTGACAGTTTTGTTTCTTTGGTGATTCTTAGTCAGCTAGAATTATAGTTTTGTTAACTATGTCAATGTTTACGCTATACAAACTTAGACTTTGTTGGCTAACATGATGATTTAGATGACTATCCTTGCATCTGTATTCCATTCACATTTGCACAATATTTTTGTACCCCAACTTCTTGTCTAGTCAGTTGCCTTCCATAGATTTTGACATTGTTTTTTTCCATCATTTGATTTGTTTTGCTACGGTCCAATTTCTTTTCATTTTTTGGTTCTCTTTCCACCAAAATTTTGATATCTTTATTGATACTAAATATTTTTAATAGAATGTTAAATTTGTCATCAATGCATACCATGAGAGTATCCATCCTTTTATTATGCTCCTTTATTTTTTTCTTTCATTCTTGCATGTGAAGCTCTTGTTCCTTTTCATATTCCACAAATTAACTATCTTCCGTCATTGATGCTGCGTGATGCCAAGGAACAACTACTCTGATACTAATTTGTTACAACCCCAGTTGGCTAGAAGAGTTGGCAGTCAACTGATAGAGGATGGTAGTCGACCGAGAAAGTTGATCAATCAACCAAAAAGCTTGGGCGGTCAATCGGGAAAGAGAGGACAAAGAGAGATAGAGATAAAGAGAGAAATAGAGAGATAGAGATAGATAAATAGATACATAGAGAGATAAAAGAAGCCAGAGGGAGAGAGAGAAATAGAAGCAGATGGAGAGGGAGAGAAACAGAGGGAGAGGTTAGAGAGAGAGATTATAGAGTAGGAGAGAGAACAAATTCCATTTCATTCCTTACTTTCTCATTCGATCTTGTTCTTTTTATATACGTTGATGACCTATTGTTTAACTATCCCAACTACTATAACAAATTAGTTATTACAATTGCAGCTAATCAAGAATCAGTGGAACAGTTTGCAGTTTGGTCATTTTATTTGAAAGGCTTCAGCAGCTAGATAGGTTGTTACGCATTGCCCTCACCCTCTAAGGCCTTTGGTTCTATCAGACCTCCTTCTCTCTTTATGGCCCAATGACGAGATGTGGTTATCAGCCCAAGGAAAGTGGCATATCATGTCATTCAAGAAAGAATAAGATCCGATGTAAGCTGCTTGCCAATGTCCAATTATTTGGACTCATTTTTGGCGTTTTGGTTCTTGTTGTTGGGTCTTATGGTTTTTTTTTTTTTATCACTGGTATCTTAATTTAGACTCCAATTAATCCAATTCGAATGTATGTGGGGACTCTATTTTAAAGATGATTTTTTCAATGTAGTTTTTTTATTCTCAAATTTTAAATTTGAGACTTATTAAAAGGTTTAATACTTTATCCCATTAGACCAATTGTTCGTTGGTTGGGTCTCATGGCTTTATCATTTGTAAAAACTCTAAAGCCACGATCATGTACACCATTATTGATGATGATTTAGACAGCATTAGGCCTCAAATTTGGTATAGATTACCAGACTAGATAAAGGTGGATATTGATTGAAATATCTGTGCAATGTAACGATACAATGTTGTCTAAGGTCTAGATTTTTTTGTAAGTATCCAATGCGTAGAGTTCCTTCCCTTGGTTTTATTAATTTACATTTTATTGTCTCCCTCAAATATTTCATATTAAATGACTGCATTTTAGGGCAAACAATACAATAGTGTGCTTTAAGTACGTGGATATGATCCTTGCCGGACCAAATCAACATCTTTGACTCCCAACATCTTTGACTCCCAATTATTGGGTATAGAGTATTTCAAAAAGCTACATTTAAAATTTTATTATTAATTAATTAATTGTTATTCAAATCACATTTTTTAAATTGCTATACTTTTTCTTCTTTATTGTATAAATATATTTTGTTTCACTGGTTTAAAGAATTATTGAGGTAAATTTTGATAAAATTAAGTAAAAATTTTAATGTAAAAATTTTTAATAATTTCAATTTTGTATCTTTTATTAATAAAATATTTATAATTTATTATTATTTTAAAAATAAATATTACAAATATAAAAAATAAAAATAAAATAAATCTTTTTAAATAAACCGGAATGTTAATTAAGTAGCTAAGGGTATAATAAATTAGGAAAATGTTGCGGAAGTAAAAAGGAAAAAAAAATGATAGAAAAAGATGATTAAGAGTACAAAGTTACGCCATCTCAAAATCCAGCTGTCATCAAACTGAATGTAGATCCAATGGTCAATGTTTTCGGACCGTTGGACAAAACTTTCGATTGAAATGTCTTGAGGGTAGAATCGGACATTTCACAGAGGGAGAGATGTCTGAGAGAGAGAGAGAGAGATGTTTTCGGACCGTTGGACAAAACTTTCGATTAAAATGTCTTGAGGGGAGAATCGGACATTTCACAGAGGGAGAGATGTCTGAGAGAGAGAGAGAGAGAGAGAGAGACGTCACAGTGTAGCGACTCTACAAGAAAAGCAGAGAGAGAGAGAGAGATTGGAAGTGTAGCGAATCGGCAAGAAAAGCAAGGACAATAGCCACTTCTCGCCTCTCCGTGAAGCCAATGTTGCTGTTCTCATCTAATGGGTAATCTCTCTCTCTCTCTCTGTTTTTCTGGAGTAGATTCCCGATTTGCAGTTCCTGTCTGTTTTCTCTGTATCTTTGTCTGTCCATTTGTATTCTATGGAGGAAACTCACGCGTCCTAGGGTTTCAAATTTGAGAAGGAATAATCAAAGAAGAAGAAGAAGAAGGAAGAAGTTTAATACCGGGAGAAAACGACGGCGTCGAGACCGTTGAGAATCCATTTTTTGCCATTTTAATCATTCAATTCCCAGGTCTCTCTCTCTCTCTATATATATATATATTTCACAAGGGTTTCTTCTTTACTGTTTCTCAAGATCAGATTTAGGGTTTCAATTGTTATCTGATTTGATCCAAGACTCTTCTTCTTTGTTTTCACATGTAAACGATCGTTTTTTTTTTAAAAAAAAATTAATTCAAATGGAGGTAGGTTACATGTAATGTGATTTGACCCATTATCAACGGAGTGTTGGAGAATACCATATTAAATCACATGTTGCCAAAGTCTTATATCCTGTAACGTAATGGTATCCTAGGTGAATGTAATGCCACAACCTGTCAAACTGCCGTTTCTATGATAAGAACAACATCAGCAGACATGGCCGTCTAGTATTCTAGCAGCAGGTACTGAGACGTTCTGCTATTGTAACCAGTCGACTCGGCTGGTATGAGGCAAGTCATCACAACAGCAGTAGTGGAATATTCTCCATGACAATCCTATCACATGCATATAATTTCTAATTATAGTTTCCGAAATCTGAAGCAGTTAATGGTTAGGGATTTTTTTTTTCTTCTTGAAGTTCTTTGTAGAAAATAATATTTTGGGTCCTGTAAATTCATCATTCCACAACAGTTGATTCTAGTGCACAAGGCAATTGGTGCCTTTGTGACTCATTGTGATTCTAGAGCTCTGGGGTTCCATTACTTACTTGGCTTCTTTTTGCTGAACAGTTTTTGAATGAGAAGTTGGCGACCCAAGTTTTGAAGATTGGTGTCTGATAGTAATATTTTTTATATATTTGAATTATATTTTTTTAGTATTTATTTATGTGCTTTACGACTAATTTGAACCATATTTTATGATTTTACATTTATTTATTTCATGGATATTCATTCGGTGCATATAAATCATGACTTCCTAGATAATAAATATGTTGATGCATGTATTGTCTTGGGTGTGAAATTAATTGAATGTCAACCAAAACTAGGGCTTAATGTAGGTAAAGAAAGAATGTTGCAGATGAGTAAGCTGGAGGAATGACAGAATGAAACACATGAGGATGTGTGAATTTATAAGAAAATGACAAAAGCATGGCAAGATGCCATGAATGGTCAAAGTGTGAAGATCTACGAGTCAAGTTGAAGCAAGGAGATTATGTCTGATCAAAGACAATAAAAAAAAGGCACTTATTGGGAGATAACTTAATGTTTTTATGATTTTCTTTAATCTTTATCTTTGTTGATTTAATTTAGATTTCAGTTTTGATGGTACTTTATAGGTGAATAAGAAACCCTTTGCACAAAAGGAAAGAAGTCACTGCTGAAGAGATGGCTGCAGATTTTAAGGGAGTTTTCTGTTCTCCTTTTGTTTTATTTATCTTACACATTGAGGGCAATGTTTAGTTTAAGTGTGGGGGGAATTTACATATATAGGCTGTTGAATATATATATATAGGAATTTGAGTGCTGAATTTTTGATTAGTTCTCAAGAGATTTGCTGAATTTTTCCATACCAATGAAAATTTTCTTGAATTTTCTAGTCCTTATGTGTTACTTGTTTTGAATTGGATTGCATGAAGAATAATTGATATTAGTAGTTTTTTTCTATGGTTAATTTGAAAGATAGAGTATATAAAATTTGACACAAAAATTTACCCAAGTGAGAAATTGAGCCTAACAGAGCAATTCTTTGCGCTCTGAGTTTTCTTGTTGAGCGTCGGGTTGATCATTCTAGAATTTGCTTTGTTATTACTTTCTGAGACCACATTCTTGATTTTTATGCACCAAAATGATTAAGACATCTAGGCTTACACATTTCTGGTTTTCAAAAAATATCATCCCTAATATTTTATACCTCTTAGTTAACCCATTTGAATCTAGACCTTTTTCTTTTTTGAGTTACCCACATAATTTTACCCTGACTTATAATTTTTCTCACCCCAGATTTTTAATCCAAATTCACTAATCCTTTTTTTTTTTTGTTACAACATTCATTACTTCAACACGAAATCCTTTTTTTGGGTGAATTTTGGCACAACGTTTGAGTTGCTTCTTTGGTGATCTCGAGGTCATGGGTTCGAGGCGTGAAAATAACCTCTTTGCAAAAATGTATGGGGAAGGCTATGTACATATACGTCCATTCTCAAACCGACCCCAATTGTTGAGACTAAGGTTTCAATTGTTATTGTTGTTGTTGTTAAGTCATTTGTGTTAATCACTTGAATTCATCATCTTGAATTCAACCTTATTATTCAATATTTGGTATTTTATTTGTACTTCCTATGTTGGTGTTGGAAAATGAATTCATATCTTAACTCCTTTTGCTAGGTTGTCGTCCATGGTGAATGTTTGTTTCTAAGCCATGATTTAAGTCTTCTAGAATCGTTGGAGTTCAAGCAAAGAATAAAACACATTGTAGATATTATCAAGGAAGTGAATTGGGAGGATATTGATCCTGACATGCTTACAAGGTTTGCTTGTCTTCTTGGTTATATTTCTCTATTGCAATTAGAGATGATGAAAAACATAAGGAGTAGAACTAGTTCTTATATTTTTCTCATGCATAACATTAGCATATGATATTTCTATCGTAGAGTTTAAAATTACTAATTTTGTGAATTCCACTTGCAGTAAATTCCTTAGTGACATTGTTATGCTTGTCTCATCTTCGATGGCTGTGCATGACCGAAGTTCTGAAGTGCTTGTTTCGAATTACTAAATGCAAAATACAGGTTTTTATCACTCTCTCTTTGTTTCTTTAAATATAATAATTATGTTTTCAACTGAATAACTGTTTATTCTATGTATTTGTAAAAGCTAGATAATAAGGATTGGTGTTCAGAGGTTGAGATAGAGAACGGAAAATGCATGTTTCATGTCAAAATGATGGAGTTCTTTACATTACGAGAAATGATGAATAAGGATTGCGTTAAGTCAAATATTATGGGTCCCATAAATTCATCATCTTGAATTCATCATGTATTTTATTTCTCAATAGCATTTCTATGTTGCAGGTTTGCAGAAATCAGCTGGTGAAATGAATGCAGGTTTGCTGGAAGACATGGCCAATACGAACTTGGCTCTCCCAGGTCTAAGGTTGCCTGTGAGAATCTTATTATAAGCAAATTTTATGAGGAGAGGCAACTTTTTAGCATGAAGACAATTGTTTCTATTTTTTTATTTTTTCTGATATGAAAAGTTGAAAAAGAAACACAACTTCAGTTATGGTGCAGGCGGTTCAGTTATGGTGTAGTCTCTTGACCATGGATGAAGTAATTTTGTGAATGTGGAGTAAGTTTATAAATGGTCTGAAATACACAAGTGTTCTATCCATATTTTTTTAGAGCTACAATATGGAATGATAGTTTGAGGAAGACATGTAGGGGGAAATAACTAAAAAGGGTAGAGGTGGAAATTAGGAGCATGCTTGTCACAATAAAAATTGAAAACATTGAGAGCTAGCTATGAGCAGGTATTGCTTTAAGCGAAGTGGCTTATCAAAATAAAGGACTGCCTCATGGCCCTAATCTTTTTAAATCCCAATTTGTACAGCCATAGACTTATTAAGTGCTAGCTATGAATGGTTATTGCTTTTACATTTTTGTTTACAAGTAGAAAAGCGAGGATGACAAGCTGCTGGTGCTTTTGCGGTTATAAAGTCACCATGTTGAGTAATGCAACTTTGATTACTCTCCACTACACAAATTTTCAAGTAGATAATGTCTATTTCATTTATATTTCAACAGTAAGTACTCTATAAAACAAATTCTTGATTTTTATGTCTATATTGTAACGCACCCATTAAAAAAGTAATTTTTTTTTTATTGCTTATGTCACTGCTGCTGCCATGTTGGGTTAGTTTCCTGCATGGCTCCCTATCAACCATGAAATGTCTTGGAAGATTTGCTTCCAGGTATGTCTAGTTTTTCTAATAGCTCATTTTATCTATCTGTCACCTGTCCTGTAGACTTTCTCATGGTTGTGAGTCTATTCTGATTTAATTCTTGTACTAGATTTGGTGGACGGACAAGAAGGGACGCCATCAGCCATCACAAGCAGTTGCAGTTACATCTTCATATGTATAGTGAACCCATTAAAAGAGCCTCTGCTTGTCACAGCCTAGGCGATTATTTTTGTATGTTGTGTAATGGGTAATCTCTGTCTCTCTGTCTCTCTCTCCCCTTTCTGGAGTAGATTTCTAATTTGCAGTCCCCCCTTCTCTCTATCTATGAAAATTGGCACAGCTGAATATGGTCATCCACAGCCTCTAAATCATAGCCATTCGAAACCCCCAGCAAAGATTCAGTCCCTAACTCTCACAAGCGGAAGCTCAGAGTACAAGGTCTTGTTTCATATTTGGATGACTTTACCTGTCTGTTTTCTCTGCTTCTTTCTCTAGCTATTTGTTTTCGTTGCAGGAGACTCACGCAATTTGATCAATTGTTTTAGTTTTAGGGTTTCAAATTTGAAGGGACTCATGGGAAGGGATCAAAGATTTGTCTCGTTCAATTGGACTCTTTGCATATCTTCATCCTTTGAAACCCCTTTTCTGATGCTTTGAATGCTCGAACTCTAATCAATATTTTTGTGTAAATTTGAGCAGATGGAGTCAGGTTATTGCTAGTTTGGGCCATACAAAGTGGATGAGAATTGTGTGTTTTATGTCACTGATCTTTCCTACGCAATGGTCAATCTCTGCCCTGCTTGTCGTGGTACTTGTTCTTTTCCTTTAATGATACTTTATCAAATTTTGTTGCAGAATTTGATATGATTATTGGGATTTTATAGAATGCTGTTTCTCTGCAAGGATAAAATCTTTTCAGAAATCGAAACACTGTTTTTTGTGTATGTGTACATGAACAATACAAAATTTAGAGGATTTTTGGTAATTTTAATTCTCTCTGTTTAGAATATCTCATGTACCCCAAAAGTGTTGATTTTCTGGTTCACATGGATCAATTGCAGAAGCTTTCTGTCATATGTTTTTTTTTTCCAAGCGCTATAGTGATAGATGTATAAACAGCGGGGGTGCTGAGGAGAGTAGCAACACTTAGATATATACTTGAACAAGGATCATTTGTATGGTGGACCACTGCAAGCATCCAATTGAGATTTGGCTGTTCCTTTTCTAATTCTTCCAATTGAGATTTGGCTGTTCCTTTTGTAATCTCATTTCTCTATGTCACGGTGCATTATTTAGTAGTTTATCATTTGATTTTCATCTTTTTCTCTAACATCTTAACAAATTTACCAACTTCCTTTTCCTTTGTTTCTTTTGCAGGTCATATCCTTTTCCTTTCAATCTCAGTGTTTGTTATTCCATTGTCAGCCTTGGATAGTACTTAAATAAGCTTTGCAGCCATTGATTTTGAAGTATAAGCATACTAATCTAAACTTCAAAGCCATGTGATCTTGCAGTTCCATTCTTGTAAAACTAGTATCAATTGTATATTTTTACAAGGCTGCTTTTTTTTTTAGGATGTAGAATCATTGACACGAAGAGTAATCAAACTATCACTGCATCTAGTGGGTAATCTCTCTCAAACTAGTATAACTTGCATATATGTATTTTTTTTTCTTAGCCAATGTTGCTGTTCTCATCTAATGGGTAATCTCTCTCTCTCTCTCTCTGTTTTCTGGAGTAGATTACCAATTTGCAGTCCCTTTTTCTCTATCCATGAAAATCGGCACCGCTTAATCTTGAGAATCATCCACAGCCTCTAAACTGTAGCCCTTTGAACCCCCAGCAAAGATTCAGATCCTAACTCTCTCAAGCAGAAGCTCAGAGTAGAAGGTTTTATTTCATATTTGAAGGACCTTACCCGTCTGTTTTCTCTGCCTCTTTCTCTATCTATTTTTCTGTGCAGGAGACTCATGCAATTTGATCAATTGTCAGTGTTAGGGTTTCAAATTTGGGACTCATGGAAAGGGATCAAATATTTGTCTCATTCAATTGGTCTCTTTGCATAGCTTCATCCTTTGAAACCCCTTTTTTGATGCTTTGAATTATTGAATTCTAATCAATATTTTGTGTAAATTTGAGCAGATGGAGTCAGGTTATTGCAAGTTTGGGCTGTACAAAGTGGACGAGAATTGTGTGTTCTATATCACTGATCTGTCCCACGCAATGGTCAATCTCCACCCTGCTTGTCCTGGTACTTCTTTTCCTTTTATGAATCTTTATCAAATTTTGTCTCAGAATTTGATATCATTATTGGGATTTAATAGGAATGCTGTTTGTCTTCAAGGATACAGTGTTTCAGAAATTGAAACACTGTTTTTTGTGTGCGTGTACATGAACGATCCAAAGTTTAGAGGAATTATTTTGGTAATTTTCATTCTCTCTCTATTTAGAATATCTCATGTACCCCGAAGGCGTTAATTTTCAGATTCATATGGATCGACTACCAAAGCTTTCTGTCATATATGTTTTTCAATCTCTATATTGATGGACTTATAAATAGCGAGTGAGCTGAGGAGAGTAGCGACACTTACATATATACTTGAACAAGGATCATTTGTATGGTGGAGCACTGCAAGCATCCAATTGAGATTTGGCTGTTCCTTTTCTAATCTCATTGCTCTATGTCAGGGTGCATTATTTAGCAGTTTATCATTGATTTACAGCTTTTTCTCTCACATCTTAGCAAATTTACTAACTTCCTTTTCCTTTGTTGCTTTTGCAGGTCATATCCTTTTCCTTTCATTCTTGGTGTTTCTTGTTCCACTGTCAACCTTGGATAGTACTTAAATAAGCTTTGCAACCATTGATATTGAAGTATAAGCATACTTACCTAAACTTCAAAGCCATGTGATCTTGCATTTCTATCCTTGCAAAACTAGTATAAATTGCATATTTTTAAGGGGCAGCTTTTTTTTTCCCCTTAGTATGTAGAATCACCGACACGAAGAGTGATCAAACTATCCCTGCATACCAATGGGTAATCTCTCTCAAACTAGTATAAATTGCATTTTTTTTCCTTAGCCAATGTTATTCTTCTCATCTAATGGGTACTCTCTCTCTCTCTCTCTCTCTCTGTTTTCTGGAAGTAGATTCCCAATTTGCTGTCCCTTCTCTATTTACAAAAGTGGGCACAGCTTAATCTGGTGAATCGTCCACGGCCTCTAAACTGTAGCCCTTTGAAAGCCCTAGCGAAGATACCCTAACTCTCAAACGGAAGTTCTGAATAAAAGGTTTTGTTCATATTTAGAAGACTTAACCTGTCTGTTTTCTCTGTCTCTTTCTCTATCTACTTCTTTTCTTTTGAGGAGACTCACGCAATTTGATCAATTGTTTTAGTGTTAGGGTTTTCGATATCGCAGTAATTATAGTTTCTGAGATTTGAAGCAGTCAATGGTTAGTGATTTTTTTTTTGCTTCTCTAATTTATTTTCTTTTTGAAGTTCTTTGTAGTAAATAAAATTACGGGTCCTGTAAATTCATCATAAGAGGTCGGGCTCCACAACTGTTGATTCTAGAGCACAAGGCAAGTTGTGCCTATGTGATTCATTGTGGTGAGAACTCAATCATAGAAGGGTGTAGCTCTGGGGTTCCATTACTTACTTGGCCCCTCTTTGCTGAACAGTTTGTGAATGAGAAGTTGGTGACCCAAGTTTTGAAGCTTGGTGTTAGTGTCAGCACTCAACCATCTGCTACATTTGGTAGCGAGACTGTGAAGAGTGAGAGAATTGAGGAGGCAATCAATAGGGTAATGGAAGGTGAAGAAGCCAAGAAGATTAGAACCAAGGTTAAAGAGTTTGGAGATTCGGCAAAGAATGCTGTTGAAAGAGGAGGATCATCTTACAAAGATTTGAAGGCTATGACTGAAGAGTTAAAATATGAGTAGCCTTGAATTTCACATAATCTTTGACTGTTTCATTATTCATGGTTTGTGGTAACATTGTGGAGAATCAAAAACATTGTGTAGTATTTTGTTTGTATTTCCTATGTTGGTGTTGGAAAATGAATGCCCATTTTAACTACTTTTGCTAGGTTGTCCTCCCCGGTGAAAGTGTGTTTCTGAGGCTTGATTGAAGTCTTCTGGAATCTTTGGAGTTCAAGCGGAGAATAAAACAGATTGTGGATATTATCGAGGACGTGAAGTGGGAGGATATTGATCCTGACATGCCTACAAGGTTTGTTCGTCTTTTTGGTTATATTTCCCCATTGCAACTAGAGGCGATGAAAAACATAAGGAACAGAACTAGTTCTAATATTTTTTCTCATGCATCACATTAGCATGTGAGATTTCTATTGTAGAGATTAGAATTGCTAATTTTGTGAATTCCAGTTGCAGTACATTCTTTAGTGACATTGTTGTTTGTCTCATCTTCGATGGCGGTGCTCGACCGAGGTTCTGAAGGTGCTTGTTTTGAATTATTGAATGCAAAATATAGGTGCTTATCACTCTCTCTTTGTTTCTTTAAATGTAATAATTATGTCCTCAATTGAATAACTGGTTATTCTATGTATTTGTAAAAGCTAGATAATAAGGATTGGTGTTCAGAGGTTGAGACAGAGAAAAGAAAATGCATGTTCCATGTCAAAATGATAGACTTCTTTACATTATGACAAATGATGAATAAGCATTGCATTAAGTCAAATATGATGGGTCCTATAATATTATGGGATAATAAGGTTCAGAGGTTAGATAATAAGGATTCCGTTAAGTCAAATATTATGGGTCCCATAAATTCATCATCTTGAATTCATCATGTATTATGTTTCTCAATGGCATTTCTATGCTGAAGGTTTGCAGAAATCAGCTAGGTGAAATGAATGCAGGTTTGCTGGAAGACGTTGCATGTATGAACTTGGCTCTCCCAGGTTTGAGGTTGCTTGTGAAAATCATATTATTGGCAAATTTTATGGGCAGTGACAACTTTTTAGCATGAAGACAATTGTTTCTATTTTTTATTTTTTTCTGATAAGGAAAGTTGAAAAAGAAACACAACGTCAGTTATGGTGCAGGCGGTTCAGTTTGTCACGAACCAACAATTGAGCTGAACTCTAATATAGTAACTTGAATGTACTCGTTAGGAAGGATAAGCCAAACAGGAATGAAACAAAATTCTGCACTAATTTCTTTTGCAGATAGGGAATATCAGAATGAATGGGTAATGACATTCATAAATGGAAGTGACCCTGATGAAGAATTAGAAGAGAAGAGAAGTCAGAAGTAAAAGAAGGTAGGGGTAAGAATAGAAGTGAAAGAAGAAAAGAAAACAGAAGAAGAAGAAGAAGAAACAGAAGAGGAAGAAGAGAGTAAGAGTTACAGAAGGCAAATGAGCAAGAACTTCATTGTTATTCTTTTTCTGTCCTGCCGTCCCTATATGTACATCAAGAATCATTTCTTAACTACCTTTACTAACAACCTCAACTAACCTTCTAATACTTCAATCTAGTTATAGCCTAGTAGTTTTTACAGTTAAATGGATTACTCAGTAATCAAAAGCTAGATTTTGGACTGAGCTGCGCCTAAAGGTTTTTACACAGTTATGGTGTAGTCTGTTGACCGTGGTTGAAGTAAGTTTGTGAATGCGGAGTAAGTTTATAAATGAAGTGCACAAGTGTTCTATCCTTTTTTTTTTTTAGAGTTACGATATGGAATAATTCTGTTCATAGTTCGAGGAAGACGAGCAGCGGGAAAAAAACTAAAATGGGTAGAGGTGAAAATTAGGAGCATGCTTGTCACAATGAAATTGAAAACGTTGAGAGCTTGCTATGAGCGGGTATTGCTTTAAGCGAAGTGGCTTATTAAAATAAAGGACTACCTCATGGCCCTAATCTTTTAAAATCCCGATTTGTAAAGCCACAGAGTTATTTAAGTGCTAGCTATGAACGGGTATTGCTTTGACATATTTAAGTAGAAAAGCAAGGATGACAAGCTTTTGGTGCTTTTGTGGTTTTAAAATCACCATGCTGGGTAATGCAACTTTGATTACTCTCTGCTACACATATTTTCAAGTAGATAATATCTATTTCATTTATATTTCACCGGTAAGTACTGTGTAAAGCAAATTCTTGATTTTTATGTCTATATTGTAACGTAACCATTAAAAAAATATTTTTTTTGTTGCTTATGTCACTGCTGTTGCCGTGTTTGGTTAGTTTCCTACATGGCTCCCTATCAACCATGAAATGTTTCAGAAAATTTAGGTGGTGTTTGGTTAATGGGTATGAAAATCAGGAATGAGTTTGAAACCAATATAAATAGTTTGGATTAAGTGAATGGCAATCAAAGTATGGGTATGAAACCTCTAATCTATGGGTTTTGTGAAATCCAAGTAGAATGATGGGTTTTGATTGAAATCCATGGATGAAACCCAAGAAAAATTCTTTTTCACTTTTTGTTGTTCCATAAGATATTAATTTTAAAACATTTTAAAAAATAAAATAAAATATTAATTTTAAAAATATTTTAATTTTAATTTTAAAAAATAAAATAAAATATCAATTTTATCAAAGGCGCTTTTAAAACATTTTGAAAAATAAAATAAAATATTAATTTTAAAAATATTTTAATTTTAAAAAATAAAATAAAATATTAATTTTATTAAGGGCATTTTTAAAATACTTAAAAAAATAAGATAAAATATTAATTTTAAAAATATTTTAATTTTAGTTTTAATTTTGAAAAATAAAATAAAATAGATTATAATTATAGTTTTGATTTTACAAAATAAAATAAAATTTTAAAAATATTAATTGTGAAATAGTTTTTTTATCAAGGGTAAAATTAATAATTATATGATTTTTATTCCGAAAGATATATAAACCAAACATTAATATTGGTGATCAAATCCTTTCCAGAATTTGAACCAATCTAGGAGTATGGGATTTAGATTCCGATTTCGATTTATAAGGTTTTTGGTTCCGATTCCGATTCTGATGCCCGAGTACAAAACAAACGCCCCCTTAATTCAAGGTACGTCTAGTTTTTCTAATAGCTCATTTTATCTGTCTGTCACCTGTCTTTCAGACTTTCTCATGGTTGTGAGTGTATTCTGATTTTATTCTTGTCCTACATTGGGTGGACAAGAGGAGAAGCCATCAGCCATCACAAGCAGTTGCAATTACATATTCATTTGTGTAGTGAACCCATTAAAAGAGCTCCTACTTGTCACAGCCTTAGGCGATTATTTTGGTGTGTTGACAGTTTCTCATAACACGAGAATTGTTGCTGCTGTTACTTAGACATTTGAAATTCTTTCATCACTTTAAAAAATTGCAAGGAAATGGATTTTCACGAAGAATAGATCGACATTACTTTTAAAGTATATCTGCATCACATCTATTCATGTATTGTTGCTTGTTTCACCAATTATGTTGTTCCTTCAAGGTTTGCAGGTGTAGCATAATCTCTGGTTGCTGGGGGCAATTGCAGTAAATCCTTCAACTTAAGTAACTCCATTAAACCATGAAGTCATGTTGTCACTTTGTTCATAGTCATGCTCAAAAATCACAGCAAGTCCAAACCAGCAGTCTGGGATTTGGTTCTGTCTTGATTTTATCTTCAACTCCAATGATATTGATATGATTGCCAATGCACTAGAGCTTCTTTCTGACCTTCACATTTGCATTTCCTCACTGTCATTGCACCACGCCTCTACTAACTCTCTATTCCCATTGACTGCACCAAGTTTTATTCATTGTTGAATAATTGTATTCTTTCTGTGTTGTAGGAACTTATTTATACTTTGTCTTTTGAGGTCTCCAATGTGTGGAGTTCTTTTGGAGGTTCACTAAAGGTTGTGATTGATTGGTTCATATTTTGGTATGGTTCGAGGAACATGTGCTCCAATCTTTGTAAGGTACTTGACTATGTTATTAATATCTTGATACGAACTATCTTGCTTCCAGATCCAGTCTATCTATAAGATGTGCATAGAAAATCAAGGGCAGATGATCTTCAAAATTTTAGTTCATGAAAAGGTGACATCATTGTTAGAATTAGAATTTGTTTTTCCTTGTAGAAAACAAGGACATGGAGATAATTATGCCCTCAAGGGTGGATAATCTTCAAAATTTTAGTTCATTAAATAGTGACTTTCAATGTTAGAATTGGAATTCGCTTTCCCTTGGAGAAAATAGGAACATGAAGATAATTATAATGTAATAATATCGTGACAATATAGTTGGCATTCTATCAACTTTGTTCGAAACCTTACTTGCTTATAATAATCTTATGCCATATAGAATTAGATTTTATGGGTAATCTCCATAAGCATTTGGCTGCAATGACAATATTATTCAATAGCAAGTTAATGAGTCTCAAACCACTCTTAGATTTAGGTTTTGAGACTTGGTCCCAACTTATCAAGTTATCCCACTAGCCAAACCATTCCTTCACCATGGGAAATACCTTTTTTTACTTCTCAATATCTCTCAGGCCCTATATGAATATTGGAGTGAGAAAGAGTGAGAGAGGGAGAGATTTCAGAAGTGAAGACTCAGTCTCTTCTTCCCTATCTATGAAATAGGCAAGGGTTCATCTTTATACCTTGTACTCTCTCTCTCTCTCTCTCTCTCTCTCTCTCTCTCATCTTGAAAGTGCAAAGCATAGAAACATAGATAAAGAATGCTCCACCACTGTAGCTTTAAGATATGATGCCATCGAGGACTTCGTCTCTCTGTTTCTATTTATTTTTTTGTTTTTTTATTTGTTTTGTTTTGGTTTTTTTTTTTTTTTTTTTTTTTTTTTTCCCTTTGAAGGAGACTTGCAATTTGAAGAATTGTTGTAGTGTTAGGGTTTTAAATTTGAAGGAACTTATAGAAAGAGTTCAAAGTTGTGTTTTATTCAATTTGACACTTTGCAGCTTAGATTTAAAGATTGGTGGAGTTTAAAAAGTTTTTGTTTAATCGGACTCTATGTGAAACATTAAGAGTTTTCAGGGTTGCACTAATAATAGTTATGTTTATGTTGACATTTTTTTTTTTTTTTTGAGCTTTTCTTTTGTATATAACATATGAAAAGCTTGGCAGGATTTGAAGCCATTTTATTTTTATACTTCGTATTTTTTTCAACCAAGTGATTGGTTTAGGAGTGAGAGAAAGGACTTGGGGAATTAAAATAGGAGCTAGGGCTTTTGTTAGTACTCTATTCTTCACCCATCTAGTCAGCTTCCTCCTTTTTTCTCTACCCTTGGCCCCATTGAGCCTCTAGTAACAAAGCTCTTTTTTATTTCTTTTATTTTTTTTGGCTTTTATCCCCTTCCCCTTCCCCTGCCTCATCTCATGGATGGCCTTTGAAAAATCTTTTGAATTCTGCCACACTCCCTAGCAGTCCTTTAGATTGTACTTGCTGCATCAAATGAAAACATCCCTTTCCCACCCTCTCCTACCCCAGGTTTTGTATCATAAAGACAATTGTATTTATTTATTTATTTCTCCGATGTGGGAAGTGGAACAGGAAAGACTGCTTCAATAATGGTGTATGCTGTTGCTGTGTGTGCAGAGTAATTTTGTAGGACTGAACTGCATCAATGGTCGAACCATATCTTTTTTAGAGATACAAGAAGGCAAGAGGTGGAAATTCAGAACATGCTCGTCGTGGCCCTAATCTTCAAAAATCCCCATTTGTCAAGCCACAAAGTTGCTAATCTATTTGATCTGGTCAAGATTGTTGTTTCCCAAGTGCTAATGCCACCACTCTTAAATGGATCATAGAAATCCTAGCAGTTATCATCCATCCACCATCTCCTTCTCTGTTGTTTAGAGTCCATCAACAGGTTGGAGCACCATTGCCAACGTATCGAAAAGTAAGTGTTTGCCTCTACTGAGTCGGTCTATTGAATAATCTTGGTCGGTCAATGTGATTTTTTCTTAGTTCCACCCCATTATTTTCGTAAAATCCTAGCAGTAATCCATCGATCATCGTTTCCTTCTCTATTGTTTCGAGTCTATCACCAGGTTGGAAGCACTAGTGCCAACATATGGTGAAGTAAGTGTTTATCTCTCCATTATCATTTCATTGAATGTGATTTTTTTCTTGGTTCCACCCCCATGCTGTTGAAAATGACGATCGTTTCCTGCTGGAGTGACCAAAATAAATAGTTCATCAAACTGAATGTAGATCCAATGGTCAATGTTTTCGGACCGTTGGACAAAACTTTCGATTAAAATGTCTTGAGGGGAGAATCGGACATTTCACAGAGGGAGAGATGTCTGAGAGAGAGAGAGAGAGAGACGTCACAGTGTAGCGACTCTACAAGAAAAGCAGAGAGAGAGAGAGAGATTGGAAGTGTAGCGAATCGGCAAGAAAAGCAAGGACAATAGCCACTTCTCGCCTCTCCGTGAAGCCAATGTTGCTGTTCTCATCTAATGGGTAATCTCTCTCTCTCTCTCTCTCTGTTTTCTGGAGTAGATTCCCGATTTGCAGTTCCTGTCTGTTTTCTCTGTATCTTTGTCTGTCCATTTGTATTCTATGGAGGAAACTCACGCGTCCTAGGGTTTCAAATTTGAGAAGGAATAATCAAAGAAGAAGAAGAAGAAGGAAGAAGTTTAATACCGGGAGAAAACGACGGCGTCGAGACCGTTGAGAATCCATTTTTTGCCATTTTAATCATTCAATTCCCAGGTCTCTCTCTCTCTCTATATATATATATATTTCACAAGGGTTTCTTCTTTACTGTTTCTCAAGATCAGATTTAGGGTTTCAATTGTTATCTGATTTGATCCAAGACTCTTCTTCTTTGTTTTCACATGTAAACGATCGTTTTTTTTTTAAAAAAAAATTAATTCAAATGGAGGTAGGTTACATGTAATGTGATTTGACCCATTATCAACGGAGTGTTGGAGAATACCATATTAAATCACATGTTGCCAAAGTCTTATATCCTGTAACGTAATGGTATCCTAGGTGAATGTAATGCCACAACCTGTCAAACTGCCGTTTCTATGATAAGAACAACATCAGCAGACATGGCCGTCTAGTATTCTAGCAGCAGGTACTGAGACGTTCTGCTATTGTAACCAGTCGACTCGGCTGGTATGAGGCAAGTCATCACAACAGCAGTAGTGGAATATTCTCCATGACAATCCTATCACATGCATATAATTTCTAATTATAGTTTCCGAAATCTGAAGCAGTTAATGGTTAGGGATTTTTTTTTTCTTCTTGAAGTTCTTTGTAGAAAATAATATTTTGGGTCCTGTAAATTCATCATTCCACAACAGTTGATTCTAGTGCACAAGGCAATTGGTGCCTTTGTGACTCATTGTGATTCTAGAGCTCTGGGGTTCCATTACTTACTTGGCTTCTTTTTGCTGAACAGTTTTTGAATGAGAAGTTGGCGACCCAAGTTTTGAAGATTGGTGTCTGATAGTAATATTTTTTATATATTTGAATTATATTTTTTTAGTATTTATTTATGTGCTTTACGACTAATTTGAACCATATTTTATGATTTTACATTTATTTATTTCATGGATATTCATTCGGTGCATATAAATCATGACTTCCTAGATAATAAATATGTTGATGCATGTATTGTCTTGGGTGTGAAATTAATTGAATGTCAACCAAAACTAGGGCTTAATGTAGGTAAAGAAAGAATGTTGCAGATGAGTAAGCTGGAGGAATGACAGAATGAAACACATGAGGATGTGTGAATTTATAAGAAAATGACAAAAGCATGGCAAGATGCCATGAATGGTCAAAGTGTGAAGATCTACGAGTCAAGTTGAAGCAAGGAGATTATGTCTGATCAAAGACAATAAAAAAAAGGCACTTATTGGGAGATAACTTAATGTTTTTATGATTTTCTTTAATCTTTATCTTTGTTGATTTAATTTAGATTTCAGTTTTGATGGTACTTTATAGGTGAATAAGAAACCCTTTGCACAAAAGGAAAGAAGTCACTGCTGAAGAGATGGCTGCAGATTTTAAGGGAGTTTTCTGTTCTCCTTTTGTTTTATTTATCTTACACATTGAGGGCAATGTTTAGTTTAAGTGTGGGGGGAATTTACATATATAGGCTGTTGAATATATATATATAGGAATTTGAGTGCTGAATTTTTGATTAGTTCTCAAGAGATTTGCTGAATTTTTCCATACCAATGAAAATTTTCTTGAATTTTCTAGTCCTTATGTGTTACTTGTTTTGAATTGGATTGCATGAAGAATAATTGATATTAGTAGTTTTTTTCTATGGTTAATTTGAAAGATAGAGTATATAAAATTTGACACAAAAATTTACCCAAGTGAGAAATTGAGCCTAACAGAGCAATTCTTTGCGCTCTGAGTTTTCTTGTTGAGCGTCGGGTTGATCATTCTAGAATTTGCTTTGTTATTACTTTCTGAGACCACATTCTTGATTTTTATGCACCAAAATGATTAAGACATCTAGGCTTACACATTTCTGGTTTTCAAAAAATATCATCCCTAATATTTTATACCTCTTAGTTAACCCATTTGAATCTAGACCTTTTTCTTTTTTGAGTTACCCACATAATTTTACCCTGACTTATAATTTTTCTCACCCCAGATTTTTAATCCAAATTCACTAATCCTTTTTTTTTTTTGTTACAACATTCATTACTTCAACACGAAATCCTTTTTTTGGGTGAATTTTGGCACAACGTTTGAGTTGCTTCTTTGGTGATCTCGAGGTCATGGGTTCGAGGCGTGAAAATAACCTCTTTGCAAAAATGTATGGGGAAGGCTATGTACATATACGTCCATTCTCAAACCGACCCCAATTGTTGAGACTAAGGTTTCAATTGTTATTGTTGTTGTTGTTAAGTCATTTGTGTTAATCACTTGAATTCATCATCTTGAATTCAACCTTATTATTCAATATTTGGTATTTTATTTGTACTTCCTATGTTGGTGTTGGAAAATGAATTCATATCTTAACTCCTTTTGCTAGGTTGTCGTCCATGGTGAATGTTTGTTTCTAAGCCATGATTTAAGTCTTCTAGAATCGTTGGAGTTCAAGCAAAGAATAAAACACATTGTAGATATTATCAAGGAAGTGAATTGGGAGGATATTGATCCTGACATGCTTACAAGGTTTGCTTGTCTTCTTGGTTATATTTCTCTATTGCAATTAGAGATGATGAAAAACATAAGGAGTAGAACTAGTTCTTATATTTTTCTCATGCATAACATTAGCATATGATATTTCTATCGTAGAGTTTAAAATTACTAATTTTGTGAATTCCACTTGCAGTAAATTCCTTAGTGACATTGTTATGCTTGTCTCATCTTCGATGGCTGTGCATGACCGAAGTTCTGAAGTGCTTGTTTCGAATTACTAAATGCAAAATACAGGTTTTTATCACTCTCTCTTTGTTTCTTTAAATATAATAATTATGTTTTCAACTGAATAACTGTTTATTCTATGTATTTGTAAAAGCTAGATAATAAGGATTGGTGTTCAGAGGTTGAGATAGAGAACGGAAAATGCATGTTTCATGTCAAAATGATGGAGTTCTTTACATTACGAGAAATGATGAATAAGGATTGCGTTAAGTCAAATATTATGGGTCCCATAAATTCATCATCTTGAATTCATCATGTATTTTATTTCTCAATAGCATTTCTATGTTGCAGGTTTGCAGAAATCAGCTGGTGAAATGAATGCAGGTTTGCTGGAAGACATGGCCAATTCGAACTTGGCTCTCCCAGGTCTAAGGTTGCCTGTGAGAATCTTATTATAAGCAAATTTTATGAGGAGAGGCAACTTTTTAGCATGAAGACAATTGTTTCTATTTTTTTATTTTTTCTGATATGAAAAGTTGAAAAAGAAACACAACTTCAGTTATGGTGCAGGCGGTTCAGTTATGGTGTAGTCTCTTGACCATGGATGAAGTAATTTTGTGAATGTGGAGTAAGTTTATAAATGGTCTGAAATACACAAGTGTTCTATCCATATTTTTTAGAGCTACAATATGGAATGATAGTTTGAGGAAGACATGTAGGGGGAAATAACTAAAAAGGGTAGAGGTGGAAATTAGGAGCATGCTTGTCACAATAAAAATTGAAAACATTGAGAGCTAGCTATGAGCAGGTATTGCTTTAAGCGAAGTGGCTTATCAAAATAAAGGACTGCCTCATGGCCCTAATCTTTTTAAATCCCAATTTGTACAGCCATAGACTTATTAAGTGCTAGCTATGAATGGTTATTGCTTTTACATTTTTGTTTACAAGTAGAAAAGCGAGGATGACAAGCTGCTGGTGCTTTTGCGGTTATAAAGTCACCATGTTGAGTAATGCAACTTTGATTACTCTCCACTACACAAATTTTCAAGTAGATAATGTCTATTTCATTTATATTTCAACAGTAAGTACTCTATAAAACAAATTCTTGATTTTTATGTCTATATTGTAACGCACCCATTAAAAAAGTAATTTTTTTTTATTGCTTATGTCACTGCTGCTGCCATGTTGGGTTAGTTTCCTGCATGGCTCCCTATCAACCATGAAATGTCTTGGAAGATTTGCTTCCAGGTATGTCTAGTTTTTCTAATAGCTCATTTTATCTATCTGTCACCTGTCCTGTAGACTTTCTCATGGTTGTGAGTCTATTCTGATTTAATTCTTGTACTAGATTTGGTGGACGGACAAGAAGGGACGCCATCAGCCATCACAAGCAGTTGCAGTTACATCTTCATATGTATAGTGAACCCATTAAAAGAGCCTCTGCTTGTCACAGCCTAGGCGATTATTTTTGTATGTTGTGTAATGGGTAATCTCTGTCTCTCTGTCTCTCTCTCCCCTTTCTGGAGTAGATTTCTAATTTGCAGTCCCCCCTTCTCTCTATCTATGAAAATTGGCACAGCTGAATATGGTCATCCACAGCCTCTAAATCATAGCCATTCGAAACCCCCAGCAAAGATTCAGTCCCTAACTCTCACAAGCGGAAGCTCAGAGTACAAGGTCTTGTTTCATATTTGGATGACTTTACCTGTCTGTTTTCTCTGCTTCTTTCTCTAGCTATTTGTTTTCGTTGCAGGAGACTCACGCAATTTGATCAATTGTTTTAGTTTTAGGGTTTCAAATTTGAAGGGACTCATGGGAAGGGATCAAAGATTTGTCTCGTTCAATTGGACTCTTTGCATATCTTCATCCTTTGAAACCCCTTTTCTGATGCTTTGAATGCTCGAACTCTAATCAATATTTTTGTGTAAATTTGAGCAGATGGAGTCAGGTTATTGCTAGTTTGGGCCATACAAAGTGGATGAGAATTGTGTGTTTTATGTCACACAATGAAACATGTCTCTAAACATTTACTTCAAGGTACAGTCTAGCTTTTCTGATGGCTCATTTTATCTCTCTATCGCCTCTCTTTCATACTTTCTCATGGTTGTGAGTTTATTCTGATTTTATTCTTGTACTAGATAGGGTGGAGAAGAAGGGAGGCCCATCAGCCATCACAAGCAGTTGAAGTTACATCTTCATATGTATAATGAACCCATTTAAAGAGCCTCTGCTTGTCACAGCCTTAGTCAATTATTTTGTTGTGTTGACAGTTTCTCATGCCATGGGAATTGCTGCTGCTGTTACTTTGACATTTGAAATTCTTTCTACAATATAAAAAATTGCAAGGAAATGGATTTTCACAAAGAATAGATCGACATTGCTTTTAAAGTATATTTGCATCACATCTATTCATCTATTGTTGCTTGTTTAACCAATTATATTGTTCCTTCGAGGTTTGCAGGTGTAGCATAATCTCTGGGTGCTGGGGGCAATTCTAGTAAATCCTTCAACTTGAACAGCTCCACCAAACCATGAAGGCATGATCTCCCTCTCTCCCTATCTTTGTCACTTTGTTCGCAGTCAAGCTCAAAAATCACTGCAAGTTCAAACCAGCAATCTAGGAGCCGGTTCTGTGTCTCAATTTTATCTTCAACTCCAATGATATTGATATGATTGCCAATGCACCAGCGCTTCTCTCTGACCTTCACATGTGCATTTCCTCACTGTCATTGGACCACGTCTCTGTTCACTTTCTATTCCCATTGACTGCACCAAATTTTATTCATTGATCAATAGTTGTATTCTTTTTGTGTTGTAGGAACTCATTGATGCTTTGTCTTTTGAGTTGGCTTATGTGGTTGCCAAGTTCTTCGATGTATGGAGGTATGCTTTTGGAGGTTCCCTAAAGGTTGTGATTGATTGGTTCATATTTAGATATAGTTTGAGGGACATGCGCACCAATCTTTGTAAGTTACTTCTGCGTTATTAATATCTTGATATGAACTATCTTGCTTCCAAATGCAATCTGTCTCTAAGATGTGCATAGAAAATCAAGGGCAGATAATCTTCAAAATTTTAGTTCATGTAATGGTGACATTCATTGTTAGAATTAGAATTTGTGTTTCCTGGTAGAAAAGATGGACATGGGGTAGATGATCTTAATTTTAATTGATAAAATAGTGACCTTCATTGTTAGAATTGGAATTCATTTTCCCTTGTAGAAAACAAGGATATGGAGATAATTATAATGTAATAATATCATGCCAATGTATTTGGCATTCCGTCGACATTGTTGAAACCTTGCTTATGATAATATTATGCCATATAGAATTAGATTTTATAGGTAATCTCTATAAGCATTTGCCTACAATAAAAATATTTTTCAATAGCAAGTTAATGAGTCTCAAATCAATCTTAAATTTAGGTTTTGAGATTTCCCAACTTGCCAAGTTATCCCGCTGGCCAAACCTTTCCTTCACCGTGGGAAATAACCTTTTTTTTTTTTAACTTCTCGATGTCTCTCAGACCCTATATGAATATTGGAGAGAGACAGGGTGTGTAAAGTTTCAGAGAAAAAATTGCAGAAAGTAAAATAAAGGAGAAGAACTTCTGGTATAAGTTTTCATTCTTTCTCAGAGCTAGCTATGAACGGGTATTACTTTTAGCGAAGTGGCTTATTTAAATAAAGGACTACCTCATGGCCCTAATCTCTTTAAATCCCGATTTGTGAAACCACAGAGTTACAGACTATCCCATTTAACTGAGTCAAGTTCGTTATTGCCATGCTTTAATCCCACCACTCTTGCCAAGATCATAAGAATCCTAGCATTAATCATCTCTTTGCCATCATCTCCTTCTCAGTGGTTTGGAGTTCACTACCAGATTAGAGACTGCCATCATCACATCTAGAAGTAAGTGTTTGTGTTTATTGAATTAATTTATTCGATAATTTTCATCTTATGTTTATAATAGAATGTGTTTTTTCTTGGTTCTATCATGTTATACTCATATGTCATAGTGCTTATTTGATTTGCTCAATCACATGTTGGAACTTGATGGACATGGATTTTCAGCCTAATTTCCAGAGTGAGCAGGTATCATTTGGTGCTCATTGCATCACAGAAACTTGTTTATATCTGTTCAGTAAGGGACCTGAGTACAAGTGCTCACCTCTGTATTTGCCTACTAAAAGGCGAAGTGTCTCTTTCTCTCGATTTGCAATTTTCAAGATTTAGACGATGTTTCACATCACATTTGAAATTTTCTGGTAATCCACTCTTTTCTGAAAATTCAGACCGAGAAGAATTGACTTGAGTTTTAGACTTTTTATCCACTCTTTTCTGGTAATCTGACTTTATATGATTGGTTATGGAAAAATAAAAATATATATTCAGCATATTCCCTAGTTTTTGTGTCCAGTACTTTATATATGTTTCTTTTTCATTTTGGGTTATGGTATGTGAATTTAATGATTGACCTTAATCAAATGTTTCTCCAACATCTTGTAGGCTTTCCAAAAACTTTGATACTCTTGTGGAGTCTCTTGCGCAATGAAAGTAGCTAGTCTAACAACTTGGAGCAATAACTCTAAATCAGGTATCTTGCTCTCTCTCTCCCTCCCCCCAAATAAAATTTGCAATGAGTTAAATGATTATGTGATGGTATACTGGCTGATATCTGTCGGGTTCAAAATGGCTGTGACTTTTAAGTTGTTTTGTTGTACTTGTTCACTAGGCCAATTTTGGGGCCTTTTGTTGTAAGTATGTAATTGTTTTTGTTTTTAAATTACTTTAGAGTTCAACTACATGTTCAGAGTTTGAGTGGCTTGGAGATTCAACGGCAAGTTGTTGAAATTTCTGCAGAGGTTGGGAAATGCAGCAGGCGTGCGACAAATCTACTTGTGACCATCTGAGGATGAACTTGTTGGGGCGATTTCATTGTGTGGATATCAGTAAGTATAGTATGTGATGGTTTCTTTCTATTTTTTCTTTTCATTTTATGTTTGCATCATGTGATGATTGCATGTCTATTCACGTTTCGGTTCTGCTCTCTTAAACAAATTGAAGCAAATGAAACTCTTTAAAATCTGAATTGGTTTTGTGTTGAAATCATTGTCCCCTTCATGTCTACTTTAGCTGGCAACCAGCCAAATTGAACCTTATAGGTAAATAGAAGCTTTTGGTCCAAAAGCAAGAGGAAAGATTACCCTTGGGAAAAGTGTTATGTTACTTTACTTAATGTAACTTTAATCATGGTGCTAGAATTTGGATAATCTTGACTTATTTCCATCCTTTTGGTTGTATTCTCTAGATAATTTTAGAATATTTGATTTTAAATCAAGATAACAAATTAGTGAAATAAAATTCAAGGGAAAACTATGATAAAATTGGAAGTTGTGATTATATTTGCAACAAGATAGGAAATACCTTAGCAAGTTAGATTTTTAAGGACATGGAGTAAGATTTTAAGCAAATTCATATATGTTGATGGAATTAGGCAATATCATTGTTGTGACAATGACTGTACAAATTGATTCATTTAACAAAATTTTTCTAAAGTGCATTTCAAGAAGTATATGCTAGAACAACTAAAAATCTATACATTTGTTGCTTGTGGAATAAAAACTATACTTTGAATATTAGCAAGTTAGATTTTTGAGGACTTGGAGTAAGATCTTAAGCAAAGAATTGTTGTCGGCTAAACATTGTTTTTGTTGGCATATATATTTTTTGGATAATTTTAATAACTTTTGAGCATAAAAATGGATACACACACACACACACACATGCTTAATTTTGGATTATGGATTTGAGCATTGTCTTTGAAAGTTCTTGTTTGACCTATGCTTAACCTATATGCATAGGATACAATATCAATTTTAGTACTTGCATATTGAAATTTTGTTATGACATAGTGTTAATGTTAAGAATTATGTTTGATTAGACTTGATTTATGAAGAGCGGTTCTTGTGACGATCTTCAATATTAGAATATGATGGAGTTTGTTATGCTTTTATTTTCTTGTATGCATGAGATTCCAATGATTGCAATTTAGTTGAACGATATTCTTATAGCTCACCCTTTTGAGTTAAAGATATACCTAATTACCCTTATTTATTTTGAGTCTAGTATATTCATGTTTGTGCAAATACGAGTCTTATAAGAGCTATAGAGGTCTGTGATTGGGTAGGCCTAATGAAGATGGCTTTTCTATTTGGTTTAATATCTGAGGCCATGAGAAATTTCATAATTTTAGGGATTGAGAACCAAAAACTATCTAAAGGGGGTTTAGGGGATGAGGTTTGGTTTATGATTGGCAATTAGGGTTTTATTTAAATTGATTTTTGAATGTAAAAATTTTGTGTTTGATAATTTGTTATTTAAATTGAGCATGCAGTTAAATTTACGAATGAAAATTCATATTTCTTAATGAAATTGGGACCGATAAATTGATTCATTTAACTAATCTTTGCTAAAGTGCATTCTAGGAAGTATATACTAAAACAACAAAAAATCTATGCATTTGTAGTTTGTGTAATAAAAATTATACTTTTAATATTTGCTTTTCTATTTTTCTTGACTTCTTTGGTTTAAAATACATATTTAATCTTGTGTTTTCTTATTTATTTTACTCTATTTTTTTGATTATAATGTTTATTAGGTGGATCTAAAACTATTTTTTGGGTGAGTTTATTAACTTTTTATGCTTGGGAGGCAAAAATGCACTTAACTTTCTTTCTTTTTTTCTTTTTTTTTTTTTTGAAAAGGAATCTATATTTTCATTATGATCTTGTATTGTATTTATCATATACTACCACTAGTATATTATACATCAATGTGTTTTAGAATGACATTATCTTCAAATATTATATGTAAGTGCTCAATTAATTAGGTTTAAATTCAATGTTTTTTTGGTTTTTTTAATATTTTGACCCTATTTACAAAAGTTAAGTTTAGACAACAGAAATTTAATGAGATTTTTAACAGAAAAATTAATAGTATAATAATGATAAAACAAAACAACAATCAGAATCTTAATCCCAACAATTGGGGTCGGCTTTCGAATAGATGTATATATACGCAGTCTTTTGCTTGTATTTTTGCAAAGAGTGTTTCCACGCCTCGAACCCATAGCAACTCAACCGTTGTATCAAGGTTCGTCCAAAAAAATTTTTTTTATTGAATTAATGAATGCTGTAATCCACAGCATTTTCCAATTTCAGCAAGTCTTAAAAATCTTGATCCATTCTCTTGAAAATCTTGATCCATTCTATTGACCGATTTAAGAACAATGTTTTCAAGCCTCTCGTGATGATGATGCCCACAGAATAAAATCAAATGATCAACTTCCTTCCTATAATAATGATAAAACGCATGATAATAACTTAATGGTATTTTAATATGCTAACTTAAAGGGTAAATTTTACTTTCAAAGCATATATATTGATACAAAAAGAGAGTTTTTGTAAATATTTGTTAAATATTAATCCCTCTAATTCTTTTGCCCTTTATATACATGCCTTACACAATAAATATTATAAATAATTTTGAATTATATAGAATTATGAGTAATGGCAACGTGTATGTCTAAAGCATTTATTTATTTTGTATAAATTTTTAGATGATTTTGACCTCTACAATTAATAGAATTTTAGTGGTAATTTTCTAATTTAAAAGTGGCCTTTTGAGGTTGAAGATGTCAAGAGTGTGATTTTTCATATGGAAATAAATAAGGTGCTTAGCATTATTGGTTTTACTTTTGTGAATGAATGTCTTCTCTCTCTCTTTCAGAATGTTCCATTGATGAGAGAGATCTTAAACTTGTTACTTTTGAATAGTGCTTACAAAATCCTAGCTAAGGTCTTGGATGTGGATTGAACAACATAAAAGCTAACCTCATCTCTCATTAGTTCTTCTTAATATTACTATAAGAATGATAGGTCTCATTCGTCTATTGGCATCTGTTCGAATAGAACTTTTAGTAGGAATCTCTTGCAATTGTAAATTAATTTTCAACCATACTTATCCCTTGGTAGATCTTTTTCGAAAATCTTCCATGTGAAGAACAATATGACTACAGACAATTTCAATAATCTAACATGGATCTTAATAAGTTATCTAATCTATCTTCCTCAAAAGGCTGGAATTAAGGACTTTGTTGGATTCTAAGGGATATGATGTTTGCATGGGACCATCTCTCTGGTCCTGGTGCATGCGTTGCCCTTGCTTTATAGTCTTTGTAAAGTATGCCTCTCTACCTTTCCTTCTTAGCGTGATCTTTATTAGTGTGAAAACAATGTTTTCTTATTTTAAATAAAAAGATTAAGAAGTTTGCATGCAGGACAATTCATTTTTTTGGGGGCGATTGGATTTTGGATCTTTAGTATTGAATATTTTTGCTTTGGAAAATGATAGTGATTTTCTTGAGATGGGATGCTTGTCTGTGGTGCTCTCTCTCGCTCTCTCTCTCTCTCTCTCCAACCCCTAGAAGACCTAGATCCGCTTACCTCCGACGTAGGTCCGTCCTCCAAAGCCACAAACTTGCTGGAAAATTCCGAATCTAATGCTCTCTCGTTTGAAAAACTCATATCTCTCTCTCTCTCTCTCTTTCCCTCTCTCTCACAGCCGCCCTCTACCCAGCAAGAACTCCACCTTCCTTGCCTCTCCATTTTCTGTCGCCTCTTGCTGACCCCCGCAATAACTTCCACCCTCTCCCCTGTTCGTTGTCACGTCTTGTTGACCCCCCTGTTCTCCGCCTTCTGCCTTCTTGTTGTCGCCCCCTGTTCTCCGCCTTCTATTTTCCCCTCGTTCTCCGCAAGAACTTCGACCCTCATAACATTAAGAACTTCCTCTTTTCTCCCTGGATCTCCACTTTTCCCGTCTCAATTATCCTTATCAATATTATTATTAATATTATTATTACTATTATTAGTAATATTTTTTATTATCATTATTATCTTTACTATTACATTGTCCTACTACCTACACTAATATTATTATTATTAATATTATTATTATTACTATTATTAATATTATTTATTATTATTATTATTATTATTATTATTAATACTATTATCATTATTATTATTATTGTTATTGTTGTTACAATTACTATTACTATTTCACTATTACCACTAGTATTATTATAATTATTATTATTATTATTATTATTATTATTACTACCACCGGTAGTAGTATTATTACTATTAATATAACATATATTATTATATATATTTTTTATTTTATTTTATTTCATTTTTTAATATATATATTTTTTTAAATTCATTTTATATATTATTATTTGAAGAACTCCGCCACGATCGGTCCAAACTCGGGTAAAGTAATGGAGTTATGATAGGTCGATAGCGTAAAATTTTTTATCAAATGAAAAAATGAAAGACAAATATAGAAAAACTTTTGAAGCATTTCCTCCTCAACGGCGCACTACATTGGATCCCCAATATAGTAACAAGTTAACAAGGGACCCTAGGGTGTAGGTTAATAAGTTAGTTAATAAGTTAGTGCATGAAGATAGAATTCGTCTAATCACTTGAAACATAGGATCTTTGACCAGCAAGTTAAGAGAGGAGAAGTAATGAACAGACGAAAAATTCATACCATGTGTTTTCAAGAAACTAAGTGGGTGGGGGAAAATGTTAAAGTAGTAGAGTCTTATGATCATAAACTTTAGTATACAGGTAAGGATAAAACTAAGAATATGGTAAAAATAATTATACATAAGGATCTATTAGAAGATGTAGTTGAGATAAGAAGGAAAGGGGATAGAATTATGTTTATCAAGTTAGTAGATGGAGAAAATGTAGTTAATATGGTCAGTGTATATACGTTCCAAATAGGTATATATACAATTATTAAAAAATAATTTTGAGAGGATTTAAATGAATTTATATAAACCATACCTAGTGGAGAGAAGTTATTTATTGGAGGAGAATTAAATGGATATGTAAGAGAGAGGAATGAAGGATTCGAAACCGTACATGGAAATTTTGGATTTGGTAATAGGAATGAGGTAGAAGGTATCATTTTAGAGTTTGCCACAATATTCAATTTGGCACGCGTAAACACCTTCTTTAAAAAAGAAAAGTCACTCATAGTTACGTATAGAAATGGATCTAATACTAGCCAAATAGATTACTTTCTCACTAGGAGAGGTGACTTGTAAGGATTGCAAGGTTATACTAGGGGAAAGTGTAGCAACTCAGCATAGACTTCTAGATTTAGATATACGTGTGCTTAAAAGGCAAAAGAAGTATCGTCCATTTGTGGAGGTAAAAATTAAGTGGTGGAATCTGAAAGAAGAAAAAGTGATGACTTTTAGAGACATTAATTCAAGCGGCAAATTGGTCCACTAATGATGATTCGAAAACAATGTAGAAAGAGATGTATGCTAATATTAAGAATATAGGTAGGAAGGTTCTTGGTGTATCTAAGGCTCAGGTCCCAATAGGCAAGGAATCATGATGGTGGAATGAAAAAATTCAAACTGTTGTCCCAGACCAAACGAGAATGTTATAGAAACCTTAAAAGTAATAGTAGTAGTGATACATATGAAAAATACAAAAGTACAAAACAAGAGGTGAAAAAGATTATCCACGAATCAAAAAATAAGGTGTATAACAAACTATATAAGAGATTGGAATCTAAAGACGGAGAAAGAGAGATCTATAGAATTGCTAGATTAAGAGAGAGAAAGGGAAAGGATCTAAATCGTGTTAGGTATATTAAGAGTAAAATCAATAGTATACTTGTAAGGAACGAAAACATAAGATAGCGTTGGATTATTTTGATAATCTCTTTAATGTTAAAGAGTATAATAGATACAGAAAATATCGAGGTGCCTATAGAAGAGGTTAATAGAGATTTTAAACGTAAAATTCGTCCCCATGAAGTCATGGAGACCTTAAAGAGAATGAAGAATAATAAAACCATAAGATCTGATGACATTCCCATTGAAGGATAGAAATATTTGGGTGAATTTGATAGATTAATGTTAACGATTATTTTCAATAAAATTTGGCAAATCAAGAGAATGTCTCAAGCATAGAGGGAAAGTACACTTGTGTCACTATATAAGAATAAATGAGACATACAAGATTGTTCTAATTATAGAATTAAACTTAAGAGTCATATCATGAAACTATGGGAGAGTGGTAGAGCATAGATTGAGATTAGACATAAATGTGTCTCAGAATCAATTTGGATTTATGCAAAAAAAATCCATCACAGAACCAATCCACTTGTTAAGACATTTGATAGAGACAGAATACAGAAGAGAGACTTGCATATCATATTCATCAATCTAGAAAAGGCATATTATAGGGTTCCTAGAGACATTGTGGTGGGCGCCAATGAAGAAAGCGATCTTTTTGAAATACATTAATCTTATTAGAGATATATAAGAGAGATGTGTAACCAATGTAAGAATTTGCGGGGGTCTGAGCAATAGTTTTTCTATTAATATTGTGTTCCATCAAGATTCGGCATTAAGTTTCATCCTTTTTGTAATAGTGATAGATGAAATCACAAAAAATATTCAAGATAAAATATCATGGTGTATACTTTTTGTAGATGATATAATGTTGGTTGATGAAACTAGAGAGGACATTAATGCTAAATTATAGTTATTGAGGGTTACACTGGAATTCAGGGGGTTTAAATTGAGCTTGTCGAAAATTAAGTATATGAGATGTAAGTTTAGTGACAATTATCAAGATGAAGAAACGATTAGGTTAGATAAGATGTACCAAAAAGTGAATGTTTTAGATATTTTGGTTATATTATTCAAAATGATAGTAATATAGATGGGATGTGAATTATAGGATTCAAGTGAATTGGATAAAATGGAGAAGGGCATCTGGAGTTCTTTGCGATCGCACGATACCACTGCATTTGAAAGGAACGTTCTATCGAATCGTGGTAAGATCTGCACTATTGTATGACACTAAGTGTTGAGCTATTAAATAACAATAAGAATAAAAAATGGTTGTAGTAGAAATGAAGATGTTTAGGTGGATTTATGATAAAATTAGAAGAGAAAGAATTAGAAAAGAAGAGATTCGTAATAAGTTGGGAGTTAGTTCAACTGTGGATAAAATGCGAGAGTGTCGTCTGAGGCGGTTTGGACGTGCAAAGATGATCCAAAGATGCACCAATTAGGAGGATCGAGAATTTAAATATATGAGATTTAGTAAAACAAAGAGGTAGACCGCTGAAAATTTGATACAACTTATCCGTAAAGATATTATAGTTAAGGATTTAGATGAGGAGATGGTTTTGAATAGGAATGAGTGGCGTAGGAAAATCCGTACAAATTAAATCAATATCTTTTTCCCTTTTTTTTTCTTTCCTTAATCTTTTTCATATTTGTCTCTCAAATGGCCGATCCCAATTATTGGGATTAAGGCTCATGTTGTTGTTATAAAGGATACTTGTCCGTGGGATGAGAACAAGATTATAAAAATAGTCATAATTAGGCTGCCTTTGTCAAGAAAGAAATAATGTTATTTGTGTGAGATACTAGAAACCTGCCTTTAGATGTATCAAACTTCACCAGATTTGAAGCTAGTGATGGCTCCTGTTTTTTCTTGGGGGCAAAACGATTGGAAATGGAGAAGTAAGTTCTTGTCTACTTTCTTCTTCTTGCATGTATGATACTTTCGTTCTTCATGGTGCATTTAATTTAAATTTCATCATTTTTTATGGATTTTATCTTAAAAGGTATTTTTTTTGGGGGGGGGGAATCTTAACAATAGGGTGATCACAAATCTCAATTCTATTTTAGGGTATTTGCCCTTTACTATAAAGGGAACTTGTTTATTCTTAAAAGCTAGTGATGTCTCTTGGGAACTTGTTTATTCTCCCACTATAAAAGGACTACTCCTCTTGTTGTAGGCAGGTCATATATATTTTTTTTATATATACGAAAAGAATATATACCAAAAAAGAAAAACTACACAGTACCGGGATAAGCCCTGAGATACCTGAAGGATCAGCAGGCCAACATGGCCTTACAGGCAAAAGAGACCAAGTCCCAGTCGCAGCTGGGGAAAGAACTATGCTAGCAAAGGCCGCAATGGTACACGGAGGAAGATGGAGCTCTCCAACCCTCTGCTTATTCCTTTCTATCCAAATATAGTAAACGCAAGCGCTAAGGAGGCATTTAAAGACCCTGCTCCTTCGGAGGGGATGTCTCGCTGAGGAAAGCAGAGTCCCACGAATACTAGACCAAGAGATAGGAAAGTTACTAGGCACATGATAAGTCATCGTAAGACGCCACACCTCTTCGAGAAGGGACATCGGAAGAAGAGGTGATCAAGGGTCTCTTTCCGGTTAGAACATAAATGGCAAGTTGAGGAAGACGACCAATCCCCCGAAAAGGTGATCGCTCGTCTGCAGTCTCTCCATAAACAGAAGCCATACAATGAAGGCGAAACGCGGAATCGCTCCTTGAAACCAAACCAAATCTGACCAAGGAATGTGGCTATAGGAACATTTGAGGTGCCTCCATGCTGAGGCAATGGAGAACTCTCCACTAGAAGTGATCGTCCACACATTCCTGTCGAAACCAATGGAGGGGAGATCGGAATCCGAGATATACTCTCGAATACTATCAAAAAAAGTTCGCATCGATCTTGAAATCCGTTGCCCTTGAAGATACTCCCAACCAATGGTCGCTGGAAAATATATCCTCTAAGCCACAAGCTCCCGAACTAAATGACGAAGAGAAAGGAGCTTCCTCCACATCCAAGAGCATCTATACGGAATCTGAACATACCAGAAATTACGGCATCAAAGAAGATAAGTCCTCACCCAACGACTCCAAACATTATCCTCTGGGTTGGAAAGGAGCTGCCATATATGCTTAAGTTGAGCTGTCCTATTCCACTCTGTTACCCTTTTCAACCCTAAACCTCCCTCCTTAAAGTGGCAAACAAGGGACCAGGCTACCTTGGTTCTATAGCGGTCTAAGGATGAACAAGCCCATAAAAATTGAGACATAACCTACTCTAACTCCTTACAAACTGCTTTCGGAAGGAGGAACATCGAAGACCAATAAGTCTGAATGGAGAAGAGAATTAAATTAACCAGCTGCAACCGGCCGGCGTAGGATAAATGACGACTCGTGCAATGCTGAATCCGAGCCGACACCCTCTGAACAAGCTGAACACACTCCATAGTAGAGAGTCTGGTCGACAAAAGAGGAACGCCTAAATATCTGACAGGAAGACAACCCTGACGGAACCCTGAAATCCTCAAAATATCCTCCGCACTCTCTGCTCAACCGTCCCAAAGAAGATCTCACTCTTCTGAGGGTTCATCCGCAATCCAGAAAGAAATCCAAAATGAGTCAAAACATCTAAAATACACTACACAGAGGCTAAACTGCCCCGAGAGAAAAGCATAAGATCATCTGAAAAACAAAGGTGGGACAAAGTCACCTCATGGCATCTTCAATGATACTCGAAGGTCGGCCCCTCAGTGACCCTATGCATCATGCCCTAGAAAACCTCCATAACTATCACGAATAGTATGGGCGACAACGGATCTCCTTGACGAAGCCCTCTCGAACTCCATAAGAATTCCGTCAATCCCCCATTAACAGATATAGCAAAACTCGCTGTAGACACGTCATAATCCTATCAACAAGCCTGGAAGAAAAGCAAATACACTCCAGAGCTAGTCTGAGGAAATTTTACTCAACAGAATCATACGCCTTCATAATGTCTATCTTTATCGCACGAGGAGAGCCGCGATTTAATTGATAACCATAAAAAAGCTCATGAACAAGAAGAATGTTATCTCCAATTCTTCTACCTCTCATAAAAGCAGACTGCTCATATCAATGATGCTCGGCAAAATCTGATTTACTCTTGTTGCAATAACCTTGGATATACACTTATACACTGTGTTACAGCAAGAAATCGGTCTAAAGTTTGTCAATGAGATCAGGTTATTCCTCTTCAGGATAAGAGAGATGATAGTACCATTCACTTCCTTCAGAAAATTCCAGTGAGAAAAGGAATCCATGACCGCTCGTGACATCAGGACCCACTGTATCCCAACTATCACCGAAAAACTCCGCGCTATACCCATCCGGACCTGGAGCCTTATTCTCCCCAAGGAGAACATAGCCTCCTTCACCTCATCCACCATCACCGAAGATTCCAAGGCCTGAATCTATCACGAAAAAACTCTGCGCTATACCCATCTGGACCCGGAGCCTTATTCTCCCTAAGGAGAACATAGCCTCCCTCACCTCATCCACCATCACCGAAGATTCTAAGGCCTGAATCTGTATTTCTGATAAAGTACCTCTAATTCTGGAAGCAATAAATCTAGCATCCAACTGATCCACCCTAGGCTGGCTCGTAAACAAACCCCTGAAGTATGATACAGCCTCTCGCCTAATATCATCCCAATCAGAAATACGAGTGCCATCCTCCCGGACTAAAGAGTAGATAGAATTCCGGTTTCGCCTGCTCCTAACCATACTAAAAAAGAATGCAAAAATCCGAGTGCCATCCTCTCGAACTAAAGAGTAGATAGAATTCTGATTTCGCCTGCTCCTAACCATACTAAAAAAGAATGCAGTATTCCGATCACCCAACTGGAGCCACCGGATCCTAGCCTTCTGCCTGAGCATGCTCTCTTCCATCCGAGCTAGACTGTGATAATGAGAAGCAGCACACCTCTCCTCCTCCCCTAATCCGTTCTCCAGACCACTCGATAACAACTCTCGCTAGATCTGAAGAAGTCTTTCTCGGGCCTCCTGCACTCGGACAGACAAATCGCTGAACTCCTGGCGGTTTAGTTGTCTTAATTTCCATCTCAACCCCTTCAGTTTCTTGTAAAGGCGATACATCGGGGTTCCATAGTACATATCCTCCCAAGCCTCCGAAACTATCTCACGATATCGGGGATGCTCTATCCAGAACTCGAAGAACTTAAAGGGCACCTTACGATGCTGCTCCTCCCTCTGAATTCTAACCACACATGGAGAATGATCAGAATCACCGGACGGAAGAAAAGCAACCTCAGAGAAAGGATAAGAACTCAATCAACTAGCATTAACTAACACTCTATCCAGTTTCCTCCGGATCGGATCTTCAGATTGCCTATTCCACCAAGTGGAAAAGGCCCCAGAGTACCTCAGATCCTCTAACTCCGCCTGTTGCATACATTCATCCAACACACAATCAGCAACAAACCATCCAGCTCTACCCCCACTCCTCTAAGATGGACATCTAATGGCGTTAAAGTCTCCAAGAACACACCAAGGGGTGTCCATCCTCTTACCCACAGATCTCAGGAAATCCCAAAGAATACGCCGGTCTCCTGCCATGTTAGACCCATAGACGATAGTAATCTGCCAACACAACTCAGAGCGGATAGTCTGGACCCTACAATGAATCCACTGTCTCATAGGACAGCATATCCACCCTAACTTCCATCGGATCCCATCACAACCATATACGACCAGTAGAGTTATGAGCATGAGCTATAGAATAGTGCCAGTGGGGTAGTAGGGACTGTTGAATACAAACCTCATTAGTAACTCTCACCCGAGTTGCTATGAATCCAGCTAGCTGCAATCGATTCTGCATCACAAAATTACTCGCTGCCCTGATATGAATAGGGTCATTCAGACCCCTTACATTCCAACAACCTATCATTTGGAACGAAAAGCGAGGGGCACACCCCTCAGACAACTCAAGGTCCCCCCTTCCTCCCCTTCCTATTCTTCCTAGTCCGAGGAGGATGGGAGAAGGAGGAACTCGAGGGGAAGAAGATAAGGAACAAACACTATGACCAGGACCAACCTCCACAATGTCATCCAAAGCACCATGACCAGAAGTCAGAACACACCTCCGAATTGGTGTCAAACATGTTGGAGCAGTAGAGCCTCTGGTGTTTTTGGTCCCCCATCAACAATCTCTCGATTAATGATCTCTACATGCGGGATAACTGGGTCCTGCTTTGCTCCCTCCTTAGGAGCCTCTGCTTGCGGACCCTTCTCTGCATTTCCTTCCTGCCCTATCTTCCCCCGGCGTCTGCGTCTCCTACTATAAGTCTGGAAACCCTCCTCATCCGTCCTCGGAGCAATAGAGCTATCCAATACGGGAGGGTCTTTTGGGCACTTAGTTTGACTATGCCCAAATACCGTGCAAGTAGCACAATGGGGAGGATTGTATGAATACTCTGCCTTCACAGTAACCTCAGACCTATCCGGAAACACAAATATTGCCTCCCTCCTAATGGAGCTCCCTGCCTTAATCTCAATGGATACCTTGGCGTAACCAAGTCTAGAACCCGACGCCGTTATACCATCCATAGACAACGACCTCCCAAATGCAGAAGCAACAAAACTCAACACTGCCCTGTTATACAAATAGAATGGCACATTGTGCAACTTAACCCACAGAGGAATTCTCGTGGGTTCAAATTCCATCGTACTCATGCCCATAGTATATCTACGCACAATGAATGGAATACCAAAAATCTGCCAATGACTCCTATCCAAGATATCCTCAAAATGGTCATCAGAGTTAAATCTCGACATAAAACAGTCCGGCCCAACTACAGTCACGTCAGATAGACCCCATTTACCCCACATTAACATGGCTATACGCTTAACCTCTTTGTATGGCAACCGCCGCCTAATGAGGTTTCCAATCAAGCAGTAGTGATAAAGGCGAGTTCCATCTTCTACTAAAGGTGAAGGAACAAACAACTTACTACTTTCAGTGTCTAGATTCAATCTCTCCAGCAACACAGGCTTCTGAAAATCCTTTCTTTCCAAATGGTCCTTCTCCCCTCCTCCCAATGCGGAGGCATAGGTTTTTGGTGAAGGGGAACGGCCCCCAACACCTCAGCCTTTATCCATCCCAAAAAAGAGAGCCAAGAATAGGATTTTTTTTCCCTAATAATTGATATTTGAAACATAGAATTCGTCTCACTTGTTCTCTCTCTCTCTCTCTCTCTCTCTCTCTCATATTTGCCCTTTACTTCCCTCATGCGTCACCATCTCTCTTATTTTCCTTGTCTCTCACTCTGTTTCTTTAGCCCCACACAAGTGTGCGTACATTTTAAATTCTCCAAATCATAGCCATCATGCCATTATTTATACTTAATTAGCCATTTCCACTGTGCCAAACTCCTGACGAGGTGGTATGAGAGCCACAAATTTTCTCAACTCGATTGTTTGTTCACCTATATATTTGGTTTTTGGTTCTGGTCACCTTGACTTTTTATGGATACTTCTTTATTCTCCATGATCTTATAGAATATCTAAGCCTTTTTAAGGTTGTTATGGAAAGGCAAGTGCCTTCAAGAGAGAAAAGGGCTATCGCCAAGTGAGAAAGAAAAGGGAAGAATGGGAGGCAAAGAACATTGGTGAAAAATATGGGTGGTGGTGATAGTACATCCAAGAGAAATAAGAGACAAACATGGAAAGTTAGCTTTGGCTTTGTGGGTCATGTAAACAGAAGAAAAGGATAAACCTATTTGAAATTGGGTGTCTGTTTTAATGGGAAGTGTTGGAATGTCTTTGCCCCCATGTCACTACCGGATCGAAAAGTTAATGAACTATAGTCCAATTTTGAAATACTATTGGTGTCAAATCCATGGCATGTGGAATCTGGCAAGCAAGGCAGAAAAATGCTGCGGTTATAACTCTGTCCCTGGGATGGATGCGCTTGAGTCACTGTTTATCTTACACGAAGTAAGCCACCAGCCACAAAAATCGATAGGAAATAATTTTGGGTGAAAGCCATTAAAAAATTGTTTTTGAGATAAAATTCTGCATGTTGGTAAGCGTTCAAGAATTTAGCATGTACCTAGGAAATTAGAAAACTTGTGTTACATGTACGAGGGGAGAGGCATCTCAATCATTATGTACCCCGGAAATTGTAGAAACATGGATTAGTTAACTTATATGAATAATTATATGCTAAAACTTTTTAGGCGTAGGGTGTAACTATTTGGAATTCATAATTTTGATATAATGTAGGGTCTGCATTTCACAAGTTTGAGTACGGACGACTATAAGTGATGCCTGTGGCTGTTCTCAGGCTTTCTAATTCACATGTATACATGGTATATGCCGTAGTTCTTTTTTTTTTTTATTTTTGGTGAAAACCATAGTTCTCTTTTGTGAGCCCTTTTCTTTTAAGCTTCTTTGTTAACATTCGTGGATTCTAAACTTGAAAAAATTTCATGCTTATTATGCATAAATTTATGTTTTTGTTCAATTCTCCAATGAACAAAATTGATGTCTTCTTTTTCACTAAATATTTGACTGAATCCCTACAATCATGTTTGAGATATCATGGCACAATTTTTGGGATGTTATATGCATGCGTTCACTAACATGTACATGTGATTAGTTTAATACTTCAATTGCAATATACTAAATATATTAATGCACAGGTTGCTAATTGCAAAGTAAAATTTAGCGAAATGTACATGAGATTATGCTTTATTTTTTATCTGAGCCATGGCTTGTCCTTTGATTTTAAAATTTTGCTATTGAGATTGCCTAATTATGTTGTGCCTGTGTGGGCGTATCTTTATCCATACTCTCGTCTATTTCATACTTATAGAAAAACATTGTTCTTTGGTTGTTTTAAGCTGTATTGTATCCTCTTGAGTTTGGAAATTCAACACATAACGGTGAGCATCTCATCATTTTTATTCCCAGTAAGTATAGCTGTCAATGTTTTATAGCCCTGGAGCTTATTTTGCTTTTTGTAAGTTATTTTTTTGCCTTGTCAATGTCTTAAGCTCTTTACTGACTTTATAAATAATTAATCTAATATATGCCTATTTTCAAATAAAATAATAGTAATATATGGTCAGAGATGATACAACAGCAGAGTACTGGGGAAATGCTCTCATGCATACAATACCTGGATTTGCGTTCCCCAAATTTGAACTAGGATTAAAAGATGCAGTCCTGGAGTCATAAGGGGCTTGATTTCCACACACATCTCAGCTGGAAGTAGCAGACATCGAAGTGATGATTGAGTGCGAGGTTATGAGAACATGGAAGGAATCTTTTTTCATTTTTATTAGGAGAAAACTTAGAAGCTAGGCTTGAGGAGGTGGAGTTAAGATTTTAGACATTATCATTGTCAAATTATGCCAGAACCCTTAATTCTTTGGAAAATGTGTAATGCTCATAGCTCCTTTTACAATAATGCCTAACATGGAATTTGCCGATTTATATGAATTTCACAAATAATGCCCAATTAAATGCTAATTTATATCACTTATCACTTTTATACACTTATCAAAAGTAATCTACCCATTGCTTTACTAGATTATCTTTTTCTTTTGACTTTAACAACAAGAGCATTGAAGGTCTCCTCTAATCAAGCAGGCACTCTTTCTGAACAAGTACCCTTGGGGGGAAAATGTTTATCATACCGGTATTATTCCTCAGAACTACAACTAAACTTGTAAACTAGAAATAACTTTCCAAAAATTTGTCTTTTCCCTCCATGTTAACAAGCAAAAAGGTATCATGCATGCATGTGCTGTAAAATATGTGAGGCTAATTATATTCAAGGCGAGGACTTCAAAGGCAAAGGAGTGTTGCAGCTCTTTCCCATGCGTGGTATTACGGCCACCGTGGACAACAGATTGGCTGTTGCAACCATGACATGCCAAGAAACAGCCACACCATTTCTTACCATGAAAGGGCCTGTTGATCCCCCCATGTTGTATGTCTATTACATGACCACCAGTGGACCAACAAATTTGCAATCACTACTGCAACCTCGTCGATGACCCACAAAATGCTAGAATTAATTTTCAAATTGATCTATGCATGTCTGGACATTCCTAGTTAGAGAGTGAAGTGGAGTAAATGGGACAATGATCCCAAACCATCAAGGAAAAAAATGTATAGGATAAAAACAAGATAAAATGGAGAAAAATTTAAAGACAATTAATTCGAATTTTTTCAGTTAATATCTGAATATGGATCTAATTAAGAATAATTTGACCATATATAAGCAAAATATTATGTTAACTGATCTACCAAACTATAATCATTTTAACACAAAAATTATTGATGCATGGATATATTGCAAAGAATTAACACACCCACAAAGGTAGCATTTAGAGATTATAAGCGATAGAACTAAAAGTGAAGGCTGGCATGATATACATTTAAAGAATATTTTAACATATTTATATTCATTAAGTGAGTTATTGAAGGGAAGAAAAAATTTGAAGGTACCATTGTGCTATTAAAATTTTAATACAATTAGTATTTTATTTAGTTGTTAAATTTCATGAATTAATTAAAGAATAAGTTTGTTATTTTGGTGCTATTGAAGGTATTTTTTACTTCACAGATAATTGTCCTTTTTGACTCGAATAGAAAGCCTGCACCGATATGTTTGTCCGGTCTTCTTGGATGGGAAACTAGCAAAAACCCAACCGGGACTGACCCGATAGGGGGACTCTGACGCTCAAGTCAGGAAAGATAATAACAAAAGTAAAACTGAATACAACTGAGAGAATATGACCCCGGTGGTCTCTGTCATGTGATGTATCGGCCGAGTGGATATCGAAACCCCGTGTGCGTGTAGCATGTATGCATATTGCACAGTAAGTATTATGTATGTCGCATATGTGAAGTCATGTGATGTAGTATAAAAGCATACGTATAGAGTCATACATCTGATTGTGTGTAGGGTCGGTGTAAAAACCACACCTCTGGTGGAATATGCTTGGGTATGAAACCCCCCTCTGAATGATGTATAGAACTGACTACCGAGTTATCTATAATTGGGTATGGAGCCCTACCTTCGTTGATGTATGAAATTGGGTATGAAAACCCTATGTTTGTTGATATATGGAATTGGGTATAGAACCTTACCTTTGCTGATGTATGGAATTGAGTATAGAACTCTACCTTTGTTGATGTATGGAATTGAGTATAGAACCCTACCTTGAACGATATATAGAATTGTCTCCATCTGGTGTATAAAAATTGAGTCCCCTCTGAGGGTTGCCTATGCTCTGTATTTATAACATTCCCCAAAGGTGTAGAAAAACCCTAGTTTCCTTTTGTTTGAAATCTTTTAAGATGGTTAGGATTGTAATTAGAGACTTTTGAAAAGTTTAGACTTCTTCAAGAATTTGACCTTGATAGTAATTGTCTTCCTTATCGGATAACCATGCATGATTTTGGAGACCTATTAAATAGGGTACCATAAGGTGCTAATCAAAAATTTTAGTTTTTCGAGTTTATTTTTGCTGCAAAATTACTATTCTCTCCTCACCATGATGTTTTATATTTCATTATCTTCTTTATTTGTCTAAAATTCAAGATCAGTTTTGTATTAGAAAAAGTTTTGTTGTTAACCTAACTCTTTATTTTAATGATTTTTGAAATTCTAAATGGCCAAGTAAATTCGAATCGGCGATGGTAATATCAATTGTTTTCTTAATAAAATTTGTAATATTGTTATTTTTGTTTATGGGAGTTGGTGATATAATGTTGAATTATATGTTTTTCTTTAAAAAAAAAAAAAGGTTCTTTTTGTTACTCAATTAGCCATCTCGGTTATTTTTTTAATTAAAATGTCCAATTTTAATGTCTAATTTTGGTTTAACATGACAATGGGAATATGATGGGTGTCAATAAATTTTATGATTTAATTTATTGTAAAATTTCTTGATTTAATAAAAGCTCAAATCACCAAGATTTAATATTATATACATTTAACATCAATGAATTATAGCTTAATTGGCATCCTCCTCATTCTCTTTAGAGATTTCGAGTTTGACCTTCTCTTACGTGTATATATATATATATATATATAAGTTTCTTCTCACCAAAAAAGTATTGAAAAAGAAAAAATTTCAGTTAAGTACACTTTTGCAAAACATTTTAAGTAAAATAGTTTCCAAAAAATTAATCTTCAAAAATTTTGAATTTTCATGTCAGTAGAGACCTTGTCGTAGTATTGTAGATGCTGTAGGAATGCCCATTCTATTGATTTTAGGAAAAATGGGGGAGTTTTTACTTCACGTAGTCCTTTATCCCAAAAGCATTATTTGCTTATTATGGATAGAGTCCACCACTGGTTGGCTTCGTGGAAAACTGCTATTTCAATGATAAGCAAATTAAATTCTTTTCGATTTCACCTTCTCGAATCTTGACTAGATAGGTTCATTGGAAATAGGAGGGGAAGGGAAAATAATAATTCACCTAGTTTCTTTCTAAGTATAATTGAACTTATCATTTTATAATAATTCATCCATTTCTTAAATGTATTTAATTATAAAATAATACATTAAAAATAAATTTTATAAACGATTATATATCTCAGGTATCAAATCACTTATATGCATTTGATGAGACATGGTTCAAGACCCAAACTAAAAGAAAATTCTCAAGAAGCCCACGAAGGACGATTACTGATCGAGGTTTTGAATGTAATCATCAGCCGAAGAGTCTCAGTCGCTCAAATCAATCTACTGAAAGGCCTCAGTTGCCTGAACTTTTCGGACGATAGGGTCTCAGTCGCCCGGATCCCCCTGAACGATACTCACCGAGCGTAGGCCGTCGCCCCGATCGGGCAAACAAATAGCAGTATACCAATCGAACAAAACCCGATTGACCCTTTATCGGTCGAACGACCAATCGACAGGTAGCACCCCTAACGATTTTAAAGGAAGATCAGAACTTCCTTGACTTCAGTCTCTTATTCCATAACGGCATATCTCGAATCTTTCAAGTAAGGAAAGCACACGTCTTGAAAATGGTGGTTCCACCGATAAATGGGGATCGTAATCAACTCATAGAATTAACTCCTGAAATTCCCGAATCAGTTCGATAAGGAAGGTAGGGTTGAAGTCCCCCGGCGACACGTCTCTCAGAGGTATAAATAAGGTCTCAGAACTAGGTATACTTTCTAGGCCTAACATTCTGGGCACACTGGTCACAGGGAACAATTTTTGCTTAACTCTTAGTCTGTTTCTTTTAATCCTGACTTGATCCGACGGTTTTTACAGATGTATCCACCTATTGACGGCTATAGTTCGAGTCAAGTAGTTAGTATTTATGGAGTCATAACACACCTCCAACAAATTGGCACCGTCTGTGGGAAACAGACTGATTCTTTGAAATCTCATGAGATATTCGCTACGGTCATCTCCAACATGGCACCCGCCAAAAGAAGAAGGCTAATCATAGGCTTCGATGATGATGACCTTCCAGCCGGAATAGATCTTCGTCGTGATGACCCTATAGTCATCACCCTTAAAATAGATTCCTACACTATAAAAAGGGCCTTGTTGATCAGGGGGTGATTGCGACCTCTTCACCTGGGATGCCTTTTGCAGGATGAGCTTCAATCTATCTCAGATTTTGCCATCTATCGGGTTCCTTCAAGGGCTTTCAGACTAACCCACTTATCCTGAAGGCATAATTTATCTTCCTGTGACCCTAGGAAGATCCCCTAATTACGCAACCGCTCCCGTCTTTTTTTATTTGGTAAAACTCTACTCTCCCTATAACGCCATACTCGGCAGGCTCAGTCTGGACGATCTAGAGGCACTACCGAGCACGAGACACATGAAAGTGAAGTTCAAAACATCGCTAGGGGTGGCTACCATAAAAAGCGACCATGACCCATATATCCTCTTCGCGACACAAGGCGCGCAAGAAACTTTCCCGGTTGATACTCTGGAACCTAGAGAAGACACTGAGTCAAAAGCCAAGCCTAAACCAAGCGAAAAAACAATCGAGATCTTTTTGACAAACAACCCCAATCAAACAGTCAGTATAGGAGTTAACCTATCACCTCCCTTACGAGAGGCCTTAGTCGCCTGTCTGTAATGACACTCGAAAGTCTTCGCATGGACTGCAGAAGACATATCTGGCATAGACTCGTCGGTCATAGCCCATAAGTTAACCGTTAATCCCGACTTCAAACCGGTTAAGCAGAAGAAGAGGGTATTTGAATTCGAACGCCAACGCACCATCTAGGAAGAGGTTCAGAAGTTGTTAGCAGCAGGATTCATCCGCGAAGTCAAGTATCCCGAATAACTGGCTAACTTTGTCTTGGTAAAAAAGGATAATGACAAGTGGAGAATGTGCGTAGACTTCACCGATCTCAACAAAGTGTATCCAAAGGATAGTTATCCGCTCCCAAACATTGACAAACTTGTGGACAACTCATCGGGACACCAACTTTTGAGTTTTATGAACGCCTACTCTAGTTATAACCAGATCAGAATGACGCCTGAAGACGAAGAAAAACCAACTTCATCACTGAATTCGGTTCGTACTGTTACCGGGTCATGCCTTTTGGTCTGAAGAATGCTGGAGCAACTTTCCAACGGCTGGTCAATACGGTCTTTAAAGACCAAGTAGGAAGGAACGTCGAAGTTTACGTCGACGACATACTTGTAAAGAGCGTTATAGCAGAAACTCATGTCGCAGATCTTGAAGAGACCTTCCAGACCTTAGAACCATACAACATGCGGCTAAACTCAGAAAAATGTACTTTCGGGATCGCTTCCGGAAAGTTCCTAGATTTCATGATCACCGACCGAGGGATAGAAGCCAACCCCAAAAAAATACAAGCAATATTAGACATGAAATCCCCCAGACACTCAAGGAAGTGCAATGCCTGACTGGTTGAATAGCGGTCCTAAACCGATTCATGCTAGAGTCGGCGAAAAGTACAAGCTCATATTTAACGCGTTGAAGAGATCCCGATAGTTCGAATGGACGTCTGAATGTCAAGCAGTCTTTGAACGATTGAAAGAATATCTGATACAACCAACTGGCATCAATGGACCACCTGGCCTCCCAGCTCTACACACTGTAATATATAAACACTTTAGCCGCAAAACTATAGATAAGGTTCCTCTGTGCCAAACCATATATCTATATGTGCTACATGACTCAGACTATTCAAAAGATCACAAATATATACATGCCTCAACAAGATACAAAGGTCAAAGATGAGCAGGGATCTAAATCCCTCAAGTCAAGTGTCTATCTTGAGCTTCCCTCTCATCTCCCAGTTCACCTGAAAATAAGGATATCGGGGTCAATTTAAGCTGAGCAAGTACACAGAGAACCAAAGGCATGCATGGCAAGTAAGTATCAAGATATCAACATCATCATACAACAATGTAAACTTAGCAAACGTACGAGAAATGCATATAATCACCAGCATTCTTAAGAAAACAATATGATTGTCACTTATAGAGATATCATTTTTTTTTCCATATTCAGTGTTCTAAATAACTCAATAATTAAAGAAAGGAATAGAATTTCGAATCAAGTTAGTGCATGAGGGTCTAGAAGAGGAAGCCAAATTTTTGGTATTTCTAAATAAAATCTAGGTCTTTTGGGGTTAAATGCCTCAAATACTTCACTTGCTTCTAATTCTGCCCTCGTAGAGAGAAGAGATACAACCATAATTCCTCAAACTTCGCCCACAGGCTTCGCACAAGCTTTCAGAGGAATTTTTCATGCCATCACTTCCTCTTTACTTTTTTTTATGTTTCTCATAAGATAATCACTACCATTTATCAAAAATATTTGCACTAGTTTTACAGTCAAACATCACAAATAAGCAATTTGTATAGTTAGCCCACTCATAACATTCCATTGGACTATTTCAATGAGTTATCAACATAAACAGGTCTTAATAAAACTGTCATATCTTGAGTTGTAATACCAGGATTGAGATAAATCCAATTGCCACACAAACTTAAGACTTAGGACTACAATTCTCATATTCATAGCTAAATTCAATTCCGATTACACAGAGAACCAATTCAAACAATGTTGTAGTTCACTGTTTACAATACTTCTTGTGCAGTCACAGAAAAAGTAACATAACTTCTTCTGCACATATCCGAATGAAGTGATTCTAGTGGCCATTTAAATATAAGAGATAGAGCTATAATTTCTATGTTTAGGTCTCAGCCTAATTCATCCTAGAAGGCAGTTAAAAATCGCAGCAAAGATCAGCATAGAAATAGGGCAAAAAACAGAGTAATTTCTCTGCAAAAATATGTAACTTTGAAAATTCGCCAAAAATCCATTTTTTAATGAAATCATGCAAATTATATGTCATTTTAAAGCTACAAAAGTCTAGTTTCTCCAAGAAAAAACCTCACATGTTTAGGGCTACGCAGAAAATCTATAAATTAAAAACCGAAGACTGGTCAGGCTGTCCAGCATACAGAATTTTTAGGTTTTTCATCTAAGAACGAAATTCTTTTTTTCCTAAATCATTTCCTCTGTGTTCCAGCAACATAATCCTATCCAAAAACATGTTCTAAAGGATTATTAGGTATCAATTTAGTAAATACATGCAAGGTACTTGCCTTTTTTAAGCTTGAGAACCAACTTTGATCTCCTATGCATTTCTTCCTCCAAATTCTTAGCTTTTCATGTGTTTTTCAGCTTTTTTTACAAGTTTTCTACCCTTCTTTATGTTAGGGATACTTAATAGTTGGACGGAGGTTGCTGAATCTAAGCTTAAATTGCTGTTTCCATGGGGTTAGGGTTGAGTTCTTGGAAGGGAAAGAAGAAAAACGGGAATGAATAAAGATGAAGAACATCTCTCACTCTCACCCTTTTTCATTTCTATCCTTAGTGGTTTGTGGGTCCCCCAAGGAAGTTGATGTGTCAAACGTGGTTGCCATGTGTTGAGAAATGAAATGTCATGGTGTCCCTTTAGATTACACATGTCATTTATGGGTCTCACACCAAATCCTTTGTGGGTTCCACACCAAACCCTAATTCGGTTCTAATTCCGGTCGTTCTTATTCGTTGGTATGTCCCGTTTGTCTATACCAATTTTAATATACATGATCTATAATTAAAATCATAACAAAGTAAAGCATGCATCGCACATAAAAATTCATAAATTTTACCATGGTGTAATGCAATAATTTCAAATGCATTCAGTAAAATATGAAAATGAATGTTTTAATATTTTCTCGGAATGAGGCCTTACAAGACCTACCTTGGTGGATCGTATCTGGGAGTTTCAAACTACTGATGATGAGTTGAAGAGCATGATTGAGAAAATTCACAAGGGAGAAGGTGGTGAATTTAGAATTCGGAATGACGGAATGGCTATGTATAGGAAACAGAATTGTGTTCCCAAGAATGATGAGTTTCAGAGAGCTATCCTTGAAGAGACACATTTCTCAACTTATGGGATACATTTTGGGAGTACCAAGATATACCAAACCATCAAGAAAATTTATTGGTGGTCGGGATCAAAATGAGAGATAGTCGAGTTTGTAGTTAAGTGTCTTGTGTACCAACAAGTCAAAGTCGAGCATCAGAAGCCAGCTGGCGTCCTCTAAACTTTACCGATTCCTGAATGGAAGTGGAAACATATCACCATGGATTTCGTGATAAGAATGTCATGTACTCTAAGACGCCATAATATTATTTGGGTGATAGTAAACCCACTCAAAAAGTCAACCTATTTCCTTCCAATTCAGAACATCTACTTTTTAGAGAGATTAGCCAAACTATACATCAATGAGATCATGAGACTTCACAGAGTTCTGGTGTCCATTGCCTCGAACTGTATTCCCTGATTTATTTCACGATTTTGGCCAAAATTACAAGAGTCCTTAAGGACTAACTTAAAGTTCAGTACCACCTTCCATCCTCAAACCGATGAACAGTCGGAGCACACAATTCAGACCTTGAAAGACATGTCGAGAGTATGTGTTTTGGATTTTCTAGAGAAGTTGGGATAAGTACCTTCCATTGATAGAATTTGCCTATAATGATAGCTATCAGATAAGTATCGGGATACCACCCTATGAGGCTTTATATGGAAAGAAGTGTCAAACACCATTATGTTAGGATGATATTAGAGAGCAGAAGATTGAAAATGTGGAATTGATAGAGACAACTAAGAAAAATGTGAAGATAATCCAAGAAAAGATACGGTAGCCCAAGATCGACAAAAGCGTTATGTCGATAAAAGGAGATGACCTTTGAAATTTGAAATAGGAGACATGGTATTTTTAAAGATTTCATCTCCAAAAGGTGTAATCCGATTCCAAAGAAGAGAGAAGTTGAATTCTCATTACATTGGCCCTTTTAAGATTATTGAGAGGATAGAAAAGTTGGCCTACCAATTGGAGTTATCCCCAGATTTGATAAAAATCCATGATATATTTCATGTCTCAATGTTTAAAAAAATATCTACTAGATACTTTGCATGTTTTAGTGACTCCACCACTTGAACTAAGGGAAGACTTGAACTTTGAAGTTCAACCCATAGCCATTTTTGATCACCAAATCAAAGAGTTACGGAACAAACAAATCCTTATTGTTAAGGTCCAATGGAAGAGTGATCGGATCGAAAAAGAAACTTAGAAGCTTAAAAATGCAATGCGAAAACAATACCTCCATTTATTTAGTGTGTGATTTTGTGTTTAAATTTTGAGGATAAAATTTATATTTAGAGGTTAGGAATTGTAATACCAAAAATTCGATATTTGAATTTTTCCTATTTGTTCTTTCATGTAATTTCGAAAAGATTCGAATTTGTATTGGCTTTAATGCATCGAAAGAAATGTTATAAATCTTTCTTGGAGTATTATGTCTTGCTTAGAATGTGAGGGTGTCACACCCCGAACCGGCGCCGTGAACAGCTGCCCGTTATCCCGGATATTGACTTTCTATAACCAAACAGGCAGAACCTCCCCATAAGTCGAAGGTCCATCCAATACCATATATCAACCTATCACATATAAATATACATAAGCCAATCTAGCCATAATCAACAATCTCCTCAGATCCTCCAATCCCTGTCAACCATTCAGAATAATGTAAGGCTAATAACAGTCCTGCACCAGACCTCTACTGCCATGCCCCCATCAAAGGCATAAACAGTCGCCAGTTACCCGTCCTGTGATTTAGAGGTGGCACCGAGCGAACCTAGAAGACACTTCTAAAACATGACGCGTTTCCCAAAGTAAATGTACATAATAGTACAAATTATGCCTCAATGCAATAGAATATAATTGAGAGTTTAAATAAGATACACATACATTACATACAGTCATCCTTTTTTATACACAATGGCCTATCTATAATCCCAGTACAAAAATATACAATTTCATTTGGCAAATCTTTCCCAATATCATATTGAGTACCTAATCAACAGCCTCGATCTCGAACAAAAGTCTCGTGCGCTAATAAGTCTCAACGCGTCCCACTATAACTATCTCTGTACACAACAGAGAAGTGAGTATCAAGAAAGATATCCAGTGAGTGGGAGGGTATACATCATGTGTTTAATGTGTCGGTCAAAAATGGAGTGTCAAAGTTCTCAATAATTTCACATATTGTAAGAAATCATGTATAATGCTCAATTTATCATAAATCATTCTTTTCACATACATTTCAAACATATATGCATCCATGTCATCAAATCATGCTAGAATAGAGCATGCCAAAATCAGTCCAGGCAAGGGTCGATCGCGATCAATGACAGGCGCATCAGGGATTTGTATGCAATAGGTTAGAAAAGCACTCTACCCCGACGTTGGCGACGGACCTCATCAGGTGCTAGACTACAGCGCACCATAGCCCTCCCCCTTATGGGTTCAACCTGACTAGTATCGTGTTGAATCACAATATATTTACCATTTTCCGATGTCATGTGGGATACCTTCCGCAGAATCGTATCGGGTGCAAATATGGATCACCCTACACATGCATCCTTCATAGCTACGGAATGAAATTTACCCATCACAAAGTTATCATCATCAAATCAATCACGTGCCATGCCACATTTCTCAAGCAATGTCAATCATTTCCATAAGGATGATTTCATAAAACGTGTATATATCAAATGCAATGGCACGTTTTCATATTTTAAAACTCGTTTGGATGCATTTACAAGGCGTAAAAACATGTTTGTGGACACTCCATAATTCATAAAAAAACCATTTCATAATTCATTCACAATTTCACGTCACATATTCATTAAATCATGTTTGTGTCAGAAAACATTTTAAAACATGATATTGTGAATTAGACACATAATATAATAAATCTCACTCGCTATATACAGGAGGGTACGCCACTCCCGACACAAATCTCGAGGCATATAAAATGCTCCTCTTAATATCACCAACGAGGCTCTATAAATATAATGTAGAATGTGTGTCACTAAAGAGATCATATGATGCGTGTATGATGATGTAAATATGATACAACTATAGTTATAGACAAACCCAGGGCTTTTCAATATCAAATCTCACATCATTCTCGAGAATCGACCACAAGCTCCTCAACCGGGGTCAGAATTGGGAAATTACAATTTCTATGGTTGGCTCACATAAAAACTCACACTTTTCGTGTTAAACTTATCTCCAACATCTCGGTGGAAAATTCCTTATAGTCCACATTTTCAAACCAATCCAAATCTCATTCTTCATTCTGTCCAGTTTGAGCAAATTTCCCATGTCTCACAATCTACTCATGCAAATACTCTGATGTTTGACTATGTTATAGAAAAGCCACAGGGCTACAACTTCCTAGTTGGGAACTTTCTCGGATTCCTAGTGCAAGTCCATAAAATAGCACCAATTTTGCCCACATTACGTTCCAGAAGTCTATTCTGACCAATTTTAGTCCAACCCTCACAACTTTTAATACCCAACTTCAATTTACCTAAAATGTTTAAAGTATTTAGAAGACACATAACCCTACTTCTTTCATGTTTTGGATTTCTCCCAATTATGCCTAGAAGTGGTCTGAAATGGACCACCAAAGTCTCTATTCAGTTTTGGTCGAGAAGTAGAATCCTTTCTGCACAGTTTTGGGAGACTTTGTATAACTTTTGATTCTCTCATGCAAATTGGCTGATGTTTTCACAGTAGGTGGCTAAGAGGGATATCTATAATGTTTCTTCTTTGAGATTTTACAAACAAGGGCTGGAAAAGGGTCGTGCAATGCTACTGATTTTAGTGTTAAAAAATGGATGACCCTTTGACGAGTTTTAAAAGAATGGTTGTAACTTTTGATACCGGGGTCAGATTGAGGTGATTCTTATCTCGTTGGAAAGATAAGACATAGATCTACATTTATCATAAGTAAGGCTCAAGCCAATTCATACCGGAATACACTTCAAAATCAGGGCCAAGTTCATAGCAGAACAGAACAAAACAAAATATGATTCTACAGAACACCTATCTTTGAAAAATCATAATAAATCCAATTTAATTCAGAATGTGATGAATCATATCTCATTTTAAAGCTCTGAAGGTCTAGTTTGATGTGTAAAAATTTCGCTCAATTCGCCTTTGTGCAGAAAATGCTATAGCTAAAATACCACAACCAGGTCAGAATGTTTTGATTTCAGAATTTCTGTTTTCCTCCTTGATTTCCAATTTCGGCCAACCCTAATTCCCTCATCAAACCACTTCATTTTGGTCTCAAATTAATATATGTTATACTATGGAGTATGGAGGGTCTCATACCTGAAAATGGAGAATTGGAACTTGAAGAGACCACAGAAATTTGGTCTTGAACTCTCAACTCCCTCCTTGGATTTCACCAAGCAATCCTTCTCATTTGGCCTTGATTTTTGGATATGTTATATTAGGACTAGAGTAGAGAAATACCATGTAAAGACATTTGGGGGTTGTGAGAAAAAAATCAAGGGTTCTTCAAGGAGCAAATTTTTGGCCATGGAGAGGAAGAATAATAGAAGCTCTTTGTTTCTTGCCTTTTTGCCTCTCACGGTTTTTGAAGAATGAAGAACTAAGTGTTTCTTAAGCTTAGTTAAAGAAGCTCTATTCAATCCTAGCTATTGATCATTTCTCAAGATAAATTCTTGACCATTGGATCACTCTCTCTCACAACAACCCTCTTGTTTTCAATTAATGCATTGTCTCCCCAACCACCATGATCCAATGGCTCCAAATTTTGATCCAAACCTTGGGCAAATCCTCACTCTTGATTAAATTTTAAGAGGGCTTACTTTTTTACTCAATGGAAAATGTTTTGTCTCCCACTAATTAAGATCCAATGGTTCCAAATTTTGATTCCATTTCTAAGTTAATCCTCACCCTTGAATTTACTTTTTCAAAAGTAAATAAAATAATAAATAAATAATATATATATTTAAAAAAAATCTCTTCTCTACCTCAAATTTTCGTCCATTCATCTCTCTCTCTCTACACACTTATTTAAATATTAATTTGGGAGAGAGAACAATTATTAAATTTGCCCCTAAGTTTTTATAAATTTTGATTTAATCTCTTGACTTATAAAAATTATAAATTGCCCCTGAAAATTTTCAAAATTTCAAGTTAGACCCAAAACCTCATTTTAGGCCTAACTTAATTTATTATACGTCAAAACGTGGTCGTTTAGTCATGCCGGGGCTTATTTCTGTCCGATTAGGGTTTTTCGGACGATTTTTCAGAAATCTCCAATTTGGCTCTACGAAACACGATTCACTTATATTTGAGGTGTCTATAAACTCTAGAGTCATTTTCATTACGTTTGGACCCTCTATGGTTATTTTGAAAAAAATTAAAAAATTTTAATTCTCGACGATTGTAGCCGAAATTCTCGAAAACAATTATATCGGAAAAATTTCTGAGTGAATTTTGGGCCATGAAAACATAATCAATAACATATATACATCGAGGAGAGCACAATATGAAAGATACCGAAGTGTCGGTGTTATAGAAGGAGTGTAAGGAAGTGATGGAAGTTTGATTTTTCTAAGACTTAGGTTTGTTAGGTCAACTTATTATCTTGCTTGGTCAACTTACATTATGAAATGTAGGGGACAAGTTCACTTGTGTAGTGTCCAAGTTGACTTACGGGCAGATGTTGATGGTTCAGGTCGACTTGTGCAACTAGTAAGTCAACTTGGTTTGTTTGCAGACTAGACTTCTACGGCTTGGATTTCACAGGTCGACTTATTATAAGTCTGGGTTGACTTAATACTTGTGTTATAACGAAATCAAGTCGAGTTACCCTATGATCAGATCGACTTGTCTAATTTCAGCATTGGGTTTTCTAAGTCCTTTTTTCCTCAGGTCGACTTGCCTAGTATTCAGGTCGACTTGAGACTTGGATTTTAGATCTATAGGTCGACTTGCTCATGATACAGGTCAACTTGTCCAGACGAATTGTAATTGTTTTAAGAGTATAAAATGACCAAAAATGACAACCAACCCAATTAACACTCTTGAGTCATGAAGAGCAAAATGTTAAATGATCTTACCACTATTAATAGGCTTGAATCAAGCCCTAATCTCATTCTTTCACTCACCATCGCACGAACTCACTCTCTTTCTGTCTTTGCCTCTCTCGTTTATCCTTCTCTCTCTCTCTCTCTCTCTCTCCCCATCTCTCTCTCTCCCCTTTGAAATCGATCGTTTCCAAACTCATAGACTCAAGCTTCCAAACACTCAAGCAAACATCTAGAAGATCAAACCTAGAGAGAAAACTAGGTTTTTTAGTGAGAGAAAACCTAGGGGTTTGGTGTTATTTCAACTTGGAGACGAAATTATCAACATAAATAAAGGTAAAACTTCCTTCTCATCTTGGATTTGAGTTAACCTTACTTATTTTTAAGATTTAGGTTGAGATTTGTAAAATGTGAAATTGAAAATTTAGATCTAGAGTTTATGAATGTTGAGATTTGGAAAAATTGTGAATGATAATGGCATATGGTTGTACATGGTGTTTGGTTGATGGAGTTAGAACATAGATTTATGAATTTTGGTAATTAGGGTTTGTGTTATGTTGAGCAAAACCGATTAACCCTAGTTTCATAAGTGATTTAATAATTAATTGGTGTTTATTAATTTAGGTTTAAGGCATTTGGGACCAAATAGGAATTGAATTTCGTTGTGGATTAAATTGACAGTGTTTACCCTTTCAAGAGATGGGTGAATGCATGATTATGATTTTGAATGGGAAAATCATTTTACTTGATTTTACAAATGCTTAAAAAATGGTTTTCAAATTGGTTTGTGATTGTAGAGCATCTCGAAAGAGAGTTTGGAATGAAATATGCATCTATATGTTGAATTCAAAGTTGTGGCATATTTGTTGATCTATGTTGAATATGTTGGTATTGAACCCATGATTTGAGAATGGTTTGAACAATGTTGGCACATTTGATACATGTTGTGAAATTTGCGAAATGGTGCATGAATGCATGACCTAATGGCTATAGTTATTTCCTTTTACAGTACGGCCTGACAGGGGACGTGGTTGGGGGTTTATATGATTAGGAGGTAGATGCACTCGAGAGGTGGCTCTGAAGTCATCCCCTTGGATTAGCCTAGTAGCATCGCAGGGGAGACTTGAGCCAACGCCAAAATTGAGGGTATTTGTGAATTAGAAAAATATGAAAATGTTTGGCGATTCTGCCTTTGATCACGATAGACTATTATCGAGAACTATAATTTTAGTAACTCCATGATTTTGAAAAACATCTTAATATGATTGGATGCATATGACTTGTTCTTTATGATTTATTGAATCTTATTGAAACTTCATGTTTGATGACTAACCTTGAAAATTTATGGATGCGACGATACGATTTTGCATTAATTGTTTGATATGTTCACAATCATCCCTCATTTACTACCATAACATGTTATCACTCATTAAGTATAGTATATATTCACCCCCTACTTCCATTTTTACAGAGAAAATTTAGTTGAGACACATGGTCGTTTAGTGTTGGACTTGGGGTGACCACCTTCACAAACTTCTTTTTGGTATAAACTTTGATCTAGTTTTTAAGGTATTGATAGATTGACCTGAGGATGACATTTTTGTATAAAACTTACTTGAAAACTTATTCTAAAATTTGTATTTTGATTTTGATTGAAATTTTATATTTTATATTAAGGACTTTCACTTTTCTTATTATGAAGATTACTTGAGAATTGTTTTCAATTGTTTTGAATTGTATCCCTTAAGTATGGACTTTGTTTTATGAATTGGATGGGATTTGAGCAGCTGGTTTGGCTTATGGTTTCATTTGGAATTTTGAATGGCTCGTGATATTTTGGAACATAGGGTGGGTCTCACATGTGTTTCAGGGTAGCACGGTGGTTGTCGCATACCGGGACCTACGAGTCGGGGCAGGACAATCTAGATCTTCTTTCTCATTCCATTCTTTATCTGAAAATAGACCATCAATCCCCTCCTCTTGTTGTTGATGGTTTCCTTCATCAACGTGGGCTACCTGATAAACATGTGGTCCTTAAAGTTATTTTTAAAACCCTTAAAGATATTTTCATCTTTAAAGTCTTCCAACCCTTTTTTTAGTCACTTTGTTTGGTCATAAGATTTTGAATTGTCATCATTATCAATTTCTTTTAGTTTTCTTTTTCTTATTAATTTTATCCCAATGTTCTTTATAAGTGTTGTTTGTCTTGCTTCACTTTGACTATTTGCTTTTGCTTCCACTTGTTCAACCCTTGTTATAGACCCACAAGCATCATCTCCCTGTCCAACATTATCTTGATGTGATCCAAAGTTCTCCCTTTGTGACATAAGAATGCGACAAAATTTGCTTACTTTGTACTCCCTTTTCTACATACAGGTTAATTTCAAACTCATATTCATATGTTTCTAACACTTGATCGCTTCCTCATTGTTTATCTCAACCACACCCATATCTATGCTACAAGTTGAAAGTTTAAAGCACATTTGAACTTCACATGCCTCCTCAGCATCCAATAAGTTAAACATGTTACATAGCTCACACCAAGATAAATTTTTTCTTGAAAAGCTATTAAACACTATAAATCTCTTTCTGTGTACTTACACGGTATAATAAGTTAGATTCTCATAAGAATTTCCGTCCAAAATGAAACTTAACATCTACCATTTTAAACTTAACTTCATGATCCAATATTTTACCCATTTTTTCTACAAAATAATCTATATAAAGATAAAGGAAAAAAATACATGCAAAGATTAATATATTAGCAAACAAAGTAACAATTTTTTTTTTTAAATCAATACACTACATTTAGGATATAATAAATAAATAAAATTGCTTTTTCCGTGACTCAAAATTCATATTTTGAACTCATTGAAATCCTAAATGTGCTTTATAAAAAGAAAAAAGAAATTCTTACGCGATAGTGACCTCGATCTAGCCTTCCCACTGGGTCCCGTTTAAATCACTCTGAAAGTCTCCTACCCATCTCGCCTTCCCACTTCAAATTCCCATCCACTAAAATGATTCCAAAGGGCAAAACTTTTCCAATCACTCAAACCCCACCTACTAAAATGATTCCAAAGGGCAAAACTTTTTCCATCACTCAAAGGAAAAACAAAAGTTTTTTTGGGTCAAAAACTCCCCCCTTTGATCTCACCTCCAAAATATTTGTTCTTTCTGTAACACCGACGCTGCGGTGTTCGTACAAGTATTCATGTTCACGAAATTAAATAAAATATTTCGCAATTTATATATAGAGAGAGAAATTTTTAATTATATTAATTTTCGATTTTGGAGTATTAAACTTAAATTTTTAGTATATTTTAAATGCTGCGTCCGTAATTCGCAGTAAATCCCAATTCTACGAAATTTATATTATAGAGAAAAGTGGATATAATAATATATATATTGATATTTATTAATTTATTTAAATTTGTATATAAAAAAAAAAGTGGGACAAAACGCAGCAAAACGTTGCGTTTTGCCCAAATGAAGATTAGGGCTAAAAGCCCTAATCTTTCCTTCTTCTCCCTCTTCGTCTCTCTCTCATTCTCTCCCGCGGCTTCCTCGCGCCTCCGCGGCTTCCTCCGCCGCCGCCGCTGATCGCCGCCACCCATCGGCGATTTTGACTACCTCGTCTCTCCCTCACAGTCACTCTATCTCTCATTCTCTCTCTCGGCTTTTCTCTCAGTCGTTTTCTCTCACTCCCTCCCACTCGCGATTTTTTTTTTCGCTATCTCTTCACCGCGGTCCTCCACCGCCAACCCGTCGACCACCCGCGACTGAAACCTTTCCCTCCGGCCGCCTGTTTTCTCCCCCGCGCGCCCCCTTGATGGCCGGGTCGCCTGTGCACGCGCGAGAGCAGCCCCTCAGCCCCCGCGTCTCGCCTCCCCGCCTGGAGACTACCCAGCACGCCGACTACAGCGCGCGACAACCCATGCCCCAGCGCGCGGCTGCTGTGCTGCTTTGCCTTGCTCACTCACTCGAGCAGTCTGCACTCCTCCGAGAAACCCTAGGTGAGGACCAATTCCTAGCCCTAGTTCTAGGGTTTTGAATTTTCTGAGTAATTAGGGTTAATTACTAACATTTGCTCCGAATTTGAAACAGTTACAAGTTGAGCTTGAAACCACTGGCGACTAGAAGCTAGGTCTGCAAACCGAGAAACCCTAGGTGAGGTAAAATACAAATTCTTTCGATAAATTGGATGAATTTATGGTAAATTAGAGTAAGAATGCATTGTATATGTTATGATGTATATTAGATTAGATTTGAATGCGTTATCTGACATTATACGTAATTGTTTAGGTTAAATAGAGGATTTTATATGAATTGGGTTGTTCAGGATGATGGAATCATATTGAGTTGATTAGAATGGTTTCTCTTGAAGTTTAATTTGATGTATGCATGAGAATAATTGGAAATTTGGGATTTGAGTTTAAGAAATTATGTAGTCTTTTCATTATAAGTTGTCCTACATATAGGCAATCAAAATACTAATTCCGTATGATGAAAATAGACTTAAATACCTTGAAAATGACATATGGTTTGAAGAAATCGGATGAGAATCGAAAAGTGTATGATTTTTCAAAAATTTTCCAGTTCATAGGAAACTTATTTATTTTAAGCGTATTTCCAATTTTGATTGGTTTTAGGATTGAATCTGGCTTGATTTTGATTTGATTAATTGTTTATAAATGGAATGAAAGTGATGAAATGAGAATCTAGAAAGGTGATTGTGTGAATGTTTGATTTAAGTCTTAAATGAGCACATATTGAGGGGAGAAACCCTAAGGAAACATGTACCGAAAAATGTAGAACTTTGAGTATGAAATTTGATGGGTTTTAATGTGATTTTGAGTGTTAAAATGTGGATTTGATGCACTTGTGTTTTTGGCATTGAAGTGTGGTGTGTTATTGGATATGTATATGTGAAATTGAGGCCAAAAGTGTAAGGAATTATGTATGCTGAATTTTGGATAGAGGTTAGTGAGCATGTGGATATAAAAATGTCTTGATCGAATCCATTGGAGAGATTGGGAATGACTCTAGTAAGCAAGATGGAGGCTTATATGTGTATGTAATAAGGTATAGAAAGTGTATGCATATATATGGTGATATTGGTGTGTTAAAGTGATATGAAAATGTACAATTGTAAAGAATGAGCAAAAGCATGTGTTTGTATTTATATGATAAATGTATAGAATTGTATTGGGGTATTGAAGAAAAGAAGATAAAGAATTTTGAATAAAAGTGTGTTGGTGTATATGCTGACTCTTATGTGCGGCGAGAGATTGGATTGGTGTGAGCTTTGTGTAGGATTGGTTGAGTACCATCACTTGAGTCTTGTGGACATGTTGTAAGCATGAACAAAATATGAAGAGTTAAGGTAGTGGCTTAAAAGACTTGACTTGACATTGGAAATTTGAAAGTGAAGAACATGCATTTTAGCCAATTGAACAGCATGTAGTCTTTTAGCATAACTTTCTTTACACAACTCCGAATAACATGAGGTTTTCTGCCTTAGACACTAGACATCTTTTGCTTTAAAAATGAAATAAGAAACCCCTTGATTTGTAAAGGTGTATTAGAAGTTATAGCCTATTTTCTATAACTGCGCAGGTTTGAAACTTGCTGATTTTATACATGCGTAAGTGTTGGATGTCTTGATCGAGGGGAGCATAGTTTCGACACTTGTTGTGCATTATAGGGAGTGATTGACCCTCCCGTATACAGTGAGTGGGTTTTATTTCAATGTTTTCGTTTAATATGTAAACCCTGCTTTACAACAGTTTGATAAATGAGCATGATTTATCATGTGCTTAAAATGTTTTGACTGGTGTTGGAAATGATTTTTGTGAACCGATGGAGTGTCCAAAAATGTGGTTGAATTATGAAATATGCATTTATGTGGTTGAAATGTAAAATGTGTCATTTTATGATATATGTTGTATTTGGTTTGTGAACCTGATTTACGGCACATGTTTGATATGATATTGATATTGGCCTTGAGGGCTGTGATATGTATTGTTGATATTGATATTGGCCTTGAGAGCTGTGATATGTATTGTTCCGTAGCTACGAAGGACACCGTGAGAGGCGCTTGGGTGGCGTCCGGATATGCCTAGGCCTGGGGTATCCCACGAGTTGTCGAGATGATATTTACGACACGGTACTAGCCAGGTTGAACCCGAAAGGGGGAGGATTTGGATACACTCTCCAAGTCTAGCACCTGCACGAGGTTCGTCGCCAATGCCGGGGTAGAGAGCACTTTAAATAAAAATCGCATATAACACCCCCGGTGCGCCTGTCATAGGTCGTGGTAGATCTCTGCCGGGACATTTTCGGCTGACAGCTCTATGATTTTAATGACAGTGTTTTGAATGCATATTTGGCTTGATAATGCGTGCAAATGATATATTGTTGAAATGAAAAGCATGATGATTTGAAATATGATTTGTATACTTATGCTTTGACACTCTAGTTTCACACCCCATATTACACGATTGCATTGAACCACTCGCTCACTGAGTATTCTTCCCTGAATACTCACCCCTCCTCTTTTCCTCCCCAGACAGGATTATGGTGCTAGGGCAACGCATTTGGCTCTAGAGGCTCGATAGCTTGATGATGGATTTGGGTGATTCACGACGGTGAGATTTTAAGTTAAATTTGAAAGATGAATTTCGTATTTTATTTTGACCCTGCGAGGTCTTGTTGAGGTCCTTAGTTGGCCGTGTACTTATTTTGGGATGACTGTATAATTTGTATATATTTATTTGCGAAACTCTCATATTTTATTTGCATTGAGGCAATTGTACGTATTTGAATAATACTTGGAAAAATTATTGTAAATTGTATAAATTTAGGTTCGCTCGGTGTGGCGGCTGCTCATGCTCTAGTCGGGCATGACAGTAGAGATCTGTGGCTAGGGTTGTTGATAGATTTTATAGCCTTGCGTTGTTCTGGATGTCGGCTTTGGGAGTTGTTGGTTTTGGAGAGGCCGGGATGGCCATTTGATTTATTTTCAGAATGATTTTGAATTATACACGTTTATACAGGTTATTTGTACATTGGGAGACCTCCGATTTATGGGGAGGTTCTGTCCGATTTTCTGTAGAAATACAGCCGGTATCCAGGGCAACGGGCGGCTGTTTACGATTCCCGGTTCGGGGCGTGACACTTTCCTTCTCTCTCTCTCTCTCTCTCTCTCTCCATGGAGAAACAATGTCTCTTTAGGGTTTATAAAACAATAACATTTTAAAAGAGAGTATAATGAGTATTTTACGATCCCCCGTTACATCTCCATTAATTTTGAAATATTTCATACATTTGTCACACTTTTCAAAAACACAAGGGGTTAAGTGGATATTTTTTTACTATAGAGGAAATATGTGATTTTCGGTTAAACCACAGCGGGAAAAGTATAATTTATTCTATAAATTTTGATGTCAAAAAATCTAAAATTAAATCACTACAAGAGTGTTCATGTCTATTTCTTTTTATAAAATTTTACTTTTATTACAAAATCCTTAAATCAACCATAAAATTAAAAATTTAATGACACCATTAAATGAGCAAAATTAAAAATTGCCCATCATAATTTAAATTATCAAATATGACAATATTAAATCAAATGTGAACATCCCATAAAAATTTGGCATATATTTAAGCTTTTCCGAATTCGCGATTCGTGGTTCCTCTCTTATATTTTGTTTTTCCAAAACGTAGGGAATTATTCCAAGTAATTATCACAAATCCAGAAAAAAAATGAAAAAAGGGAGAATGTCCAAAACATGTCCTAGCTGACGATGAATATAACATGGTATGGCAGACACACACTCTCTCTAACATGGACTCATGATGGTGATTTTAGTAAGGCATTGACTTTGATGTCTCTTAGAAAAATTAAAACTAAATTTAATTGAAATTATATAATATTTAAAAATTAATAATTTGGTAACAATTTTAATTAATTTTATAAAAAAAGTATTAACTTCTATTATAAAATTTTTTATGTAAATTATAAAATCTTGTATCTTTATTAAAATATTTTATTTTATTTAAAAATATTATAAATAAAATAAAAATGAAGACATATTAAGATTTGCCAAACATGCTATTTAAAACTAATTGGCTAGACTTTCTTGAAAGTTGACATCCAAAGCCAGAAGTGTCGGCTAAATGTCATACGTTAATCCCAAAAATGTAAGGAAAGTCCAAGGGGTATACCTTAAAGAAATAGATACGGGTAGGATACCTTTTAAATTATAAAATTTTGATCTTATTGAGTGGCATGAATTATGATGTCGGTGCTCTTGCCCTCGATGACTTCTGTAACAACTATGATTATTAATTAATCATAGTTAAAAATATTAATTAGTGGTTAATATATTAGTTTATAGTTAATATATGTGGTTAAGTCGTTAGTAAAAATAGTATAAATAGTAATATCAAGACATGTATTGGTATTGAATTGAATGGAATTGTATTGAAATCTCTATTTCTCCCTTTTGGTATTCTCTTTCTCTCCCTCTCTAGTCTTTCTCTCTCTATCTCATTCTCTCTAGTCTCTCACTCTCTCTCCACTTTCTATCCCTCTTTATACATTTTTCCATCTCTCTACGGTGGATTATTACAAATTGGTATCAAAGAATACGATTCTTGACATAATCAATGGCGGAAGATGATTGGTTTGAAGAATATAAAAAAGAACGAGAGCTTTATAGACAAGAATGGAAGAAAAAATGGGAAGAACACGATAAAAGAATGAACGCTCTCACGGCAAGTATTAACAACAAATTGAACATTTTATTGAAAAAGTTTCGTATTTATGAGAATATAAAAACTTTGGTGGAAAATGAGTAAGAAAATGAAAAGAAAATGGAAAGCAATGAAACAAATCAACCAGCAAATGAAACAATAACAAAACCCATGGAAGAAGAAGGTATTGATAGATTTTTTGAGTTTTCCATCCTATCTACTCCTAGTAAAGAAATGTTGAGATCTACTCTTAGTAAAAAAATGTTAAATGTAGAAGAATGGTCACAAATGACTAAGAAAGAACCTATTAATGGTAATTTCTTGTCAAACCTTACAAAAGTTAAAATTTTGATGTTCATCGAGAAAAATTCTTTACTAGAAACAAGATTTCAATTGTCCAAAAAAGAAGTTGTTGATAGTGGATTCTTGTCAAACTCTCCAAAGATTAAATTTTCATTATTCGTTATGAAAAATCCTTCACCAAAAAGAAGTTCAAGAAATGTCTCTCTCAAACTCTCTTATCTCTATTTTTCTCTTATTACTGTTCATACAACTCAAGTCATATTGGTTGTTTGTATTCATCACATTATCTTTCAACATAAGTACAAATCTTGATTCAAGATTCATAGATTCAAATCTCAATTTTTGATTTTCCATCCTTGAGGATAAGGATGTTCTCAAGTGAGAAATATTGTAACAATTATGATTATTAGTTAATCATAGTTAGAAATATTAGTTAGTGGTTAATACATTAATTAGTAGTTAATAGATGCAATTAAGTAATTAGTAAAAATAATATAAATAGTAATATCAATACATGTATTGGGTATTAAATTGAGTGAAATTGTATTGAAATCTCTCTTTCTCCCTTTTGGTATTCTCTTTCTCCCTCTCTAGTCTTTCTCTCTCTTTCTCATTCTCTCTAGTCTCTTTCTCTCTCTCCACTTTCTATCTCCCTTTCTCTTTATACATTTTTCCATCTCTCTAGACTGGATTGTTATAGCTTCTTGTGTGACTTATGTGGTAGCATTGTGTTACAACCCCAATGATTGGAAAACTTGGGTAGATAACTAGGAGAGTTGGCAGTTGACTGATGGAGGGTGGTAGTTGACGGGGAGAGACAGTTGACTAGAAAGCTTGGGTAATCAACCAGAAATAAGAGAACGGAGAGAGATAGAGATAAAGAAAGAGATAAAGAGATAGAGATAGAGAGAGAAAAAAGCTAGAGGGAGAGAGAGAGAAATAAAAGCAAAGGGAGAGGGAGAGAAACAGTGGGACAGGTTAGAGAGAACAAATTTCATTTCATTTCTTACTTTCTCATTTGATCCTATTTCTTTTATACAAGTTGATGATCTATTGCTTAACTACTCTAACCACTATTATAGATCAATTATTACAGTTGGAACTAATCAAAAATCGGTGGAACAGTTTACAGTTTAGATATTTTATTTGTTAGGTTTCAGCTACTGATAGGTTGTTACAATTTCCCTCCCCTTCCAAGAAACACCTTGTCCTCAAGAATGAAAAACAGAAAATGGAGTTTAATAAGTTGACTGCAGTGATAAGAGAGTCGACTGTTGATGATGGGTGTTGAAGATACAGTAGAATTTTTTTTTTTAATTTCATATTCTTTTTTTCTTCTTCTTCTTCTTATATTTTGTTTTCTTCTTTTCGTTTTGTTTCTTTTCTTATCTTCCACTTCTTTGTTGAGAGGATATAGTCGGTTGAAGAGAGCCTTATCGGAGTGGGTAAACCCATGAAAAATTTGGGTGTAGATGGTAGCACTTGGAAGGTTGTTTGCAGTTGTATTGGCATGTCCCTTGTTAAATGGATATTAAACTCATCTATTTGAATCACCTGACTATAACCACCACTTGCTACAACTCTTTTGCTTAAATTTGGATCTTGTGAAGGTTAACATAGGCAGGTAACAACCTTTTTATCAAGAAGGGCACCATGAGCTTGACAGAGACCAACAATGGCAGTAGACTTGCCTTCCATATTCTTTTTCCAATTGCGTCTGTATTCCATCGACATTTGCACAACATTTCTGTACCTCAACTTCTTGTTTAATCAGTTGGCTTCCATGGATTTTGATATTGTTTTTTTTCTATCATTTGATTTGTTTTGCTATAATCTAATTTTTTTTTTTTCATTTTTTGGTTCCCTTTATATCAAAGTTTTAATTTCTTCATTGATACCAAACATTTTAATAAAATGTTAAATCTGTTATCAATGCGTGCCATAAGAACGTCCATGCTTTTATTTCGCTCCTCTATTTTATTCTTTCATCCTTGCATGCGAAACTCTTGTTCCTTTTCATATTCCTCAAATCAATTATCTTTCGTCATTGATACTGTGTGATGCCAATAAATAGTTGCTCTGATACCAATTTGTTATAATCCCAGTTAGCTGGGAGAGTTGGCAGCCAATTGGTGGAGGATGGTAGTCAACCGGGAAAGTTGATCAGTCGACCAAAAAGCTTGGGCAGTCAACCAAAAAGGAGAGAACAAAGAGAGATAGAGATAAAGGGAGAAATAAAGAGATAGAGATAGACAAATAGAGAGATATAGAGATAAAAGAAGCTAGAGGGAGAGAGAGAAATAGAAGCAGAGGGAGAGGGAGAGAAACAGAGGGAGGGGTTAGAGAGAGATTAGAGAGTAAGAGAGAGAACAAATTCTATTTCATTCATTACTTTCTCATTCGATCCTGTTCTTTCCATACAAGTTAATGACCCATTGTTTAACTATCCTAACCACTATAACAAATCAGTCATTACAATTGGAACTAATTAAGAATCAGTGGAATAGTTTACAATTTAGTCGTTTTATTTGAAAGATTTCAGCTGCTGGATAGGTTGTTACACATTACCATCGCCTTCCAAGGCCTTTGGTTCTATATGACCTCCTTCTCTCTTTGTGGCCCAATGATGCCATATGGTTACCAGCTCAAGGAAAGTGAGATATCTATGTTATTCAAGAGAGAATCAGGTCCGAGGTAAGCTACTTGCCAATGTCCAATTATTTGGACTCATTTTTTGCATTTTGGTTCTTGTTGTTGGGTCTTATGGCTTTTTTTATCATTGATATCCGCATTCATATTTTAACAAATCCGCTTTGAATCACCAAATTTCACAAATATCAAATAACAAACATCCAAACTCTTGAAATATCACCAAACTTTGCAAATATCAATGATCAAACTTTACAAATTCTAAAGTCCAAAATCATCAATCAATACTCCAAAAATAAAATTATGAACAAACATATATCACAAAAATTTAAAAAAAGTTATAAAATTACAATTAATAGATATTTAAGTTACCAAGTTAGAAAATAATACAAGAGAAATATCGATATACACAAATAAGACAAAATACACTAAGTACCGCATCTAGGTCGTCTAGCATTTCTTCGCGGTTGATGTCTAGTGGGAACTAAAACCGAAGTCTGATCTTGCATACCATCATGACTCTTAGAGAACTGAAGCACGACAGTCGTACTATCCTCTAAATAATTATGCCTCCTCCGCCGCTGATAAACATTAAGTCGTGGAGGCTCACCCGACATAGCGTCGTCATGCTCCTCGGAGGCAGGTGTCTGTGTAAACGTCAAGGTGGGTATAGGAGTCGAGTACGAATACATCTGAGTGTCCATATGCTCCTCGAATGCTGGCATTTGTGTAAATGTCGGACTCGGTGGAGTCAGATGCGAATATATCTGCGTCTCTATATGTTCCTCAAAGGCACCCATAGCACCAGCAGTAGAGGGAACGTCTGGATCTATATATCCGTGTATAGATGTCGAAGGATGATCTCTCCGAGGTGCTGTATGTCCGAAGCACTACAATGTGTCACATATGCCATCTCTGATATAACCAACTTGAGGATCCATTTCTGGGACAGTGAGAACATCAGAGGCTACTAAATGGAGATCCTCGAACTGGTAGCACTGTAAAAAAAATATATTTGTAACTACAGATAGTAAAGAATAAAAGTATTATAAAATGATCAAATGCTTATGACTTACCATGAATGTCACGTTGTCTGCGGTCGGCCGAAAACCTTGCTGATATCGATGTGCAAGACTACCAATCAAGATGCATGTTATTTGTCGATACCAAGCCATATAACCAGGTGTCATCATATTATCATCATAACACTCCTCTCCGATCACGACATAGTTTCGACGGTTATCCCATACTTGTAAGTATGCCGCATGCTCTATACTCCAATCACGACCAGATTTTTCACGTCAGTCAATGCGATGCAACTCCATATCTGTGTGTACGGGAATATGAATATCCTGTCGATAACCAAACTGACATAAAACTCTCACAGGATAATAAAACTCAACAACCTCGAATCATATAAGCGGCACACTTGCTCGCCATATATCGCTCTTGACAAGATAATAATCAGGTAATGCTCTAATGTCGGAATATGAATATAGCATCAAGAGAAACTGAAAAAATAAAATTGGGTTAGTTAGTTTTATAAATATTACAAGTAGTGCATAAACTGATAAGGGAAAGGAAATTTACTCACCCCACCGTCCCTCATATGATCAAGCTGGTCTCGATATGATCGTAGCACAAATTGTCCCGTACGCACATAGCTACGAGGAACATCCCAACTAATAAAATATGATTAGAGATTAAATTAGATAAAGTTAAACAATATCATAGTTTCTGATAAATAATTACTATTACGTACTAAGATCCTCGAGGACCGGTCGGCATGTTCGGAGCAAGAGGTTGTGGATCAATGACGTGTCGTCTAGTAGAGGTAAACATAGTCACTTTCTCTCATGTCCAGAGCTGAAAATAGATCAAAAGAAGGTAAATAAAATACATAACATTTTATATAAAATTATTGATGCGAAACAATTAAGAAAATAGAGATGAAATACCTGTAAAAGTAGTACTGGTCCTGAAAATCTGTCTAACACCATCAAATGAAGCCCGACATATATTCCTGTAGAGTGTCGCTACTGCTGCACAAACAATGTCGCACGTGGATCGCGTAGTCGTCGGTCGAGAGGAGAGAACTTCGCGCAAGTGATTGCGCTGTGGGGGAGGCGCGGGCCTTTGTAGTGCGTAGTGGCGCGCTCTGGATTCGCACAAGTTATTGCACCCTCCTAGAGCGCGCAACTGCTTGCGCACTCTTAGAGTGCGTAATAGGTGGATATTTTTTTTTTCTCCTTTCATTTTAGCGAAGGTGGGGGAGGCTAATGTTGCGTTTATAGAGCGTGAAAATCTCTTTTTCTGGAACAAAAAAACGTTCTATTCTTTTAATTTTTATTTAAAATATTATTATTTTAGTAAATTCTTGATGTTATGGAAGAAAAAAAAGAAAAGAAATGATAGAAAAAGATTATTAAGAGTACAGGGTGACGCCATCTCAAAATCCAGCCGTGGTCAAACTGAATGTCGATCCAATGGTCATTGTTTTCGGACCGTTGGACAAAACTTTCGATTAAAATGTCTTGAGAGGAGAATCGGACTTTTCTGAGAGAGAGCGATGTCAGAGAGAGAGAGAGAGAGAGGAGAGACGTCGGAAAGGTAGCGAATCTGCAAGAAAAGCAAGGTGAGAGAGAGAGAGAGAGAGAGAGAGAGATCGAGATCGGAAGTGTAGCGAATCGGCAAGAAAAGCAAGGACAATCGCCACTTCACCCGTCTCCGTGAAGAAAGCAAGGAGAGAGAGAGAGAGAGATCGGAAGTGTAGCGAATCTGCAAGAAAAGCAAGGGCAATCGCCACTTCTCGCGTCTTCGTGAAGCCAATGTTGGTGTTCTCATCTAATGGGTAATCTCTCTCTCTCTCCTCTGTGTTTTCTGGAGTAGATTCCCGATTTGCAGTTCCTGTCCGTTTTCTCTGTCTCTCTGTCTGTCTATTTGTTTTCTTTGGAGGAGACTCACGCGTCCTCGGGTTTCAAATTTGGGAAGGAATAATCAAAGAAGAAGAAGGAAGAAGTTTAATACCGGGAGAAAACGATGCCGTCGAGACTGTTGAGAATCCATTTTTTGCCACTTTAATCATTCAATTCCAAGGTCTCTCTCTCTCTCTCTCTCTCTACATTTCATAAGGGTTTCTTCTTTTCTTTTTCTCAAGATCAGATTTAGGGTTTCGATTGATATCTGATTTGATCCGAGACTCTTCTTCTTTGTTTTCACATGTAAATGATCAGTTGTTTTTTTTTTTAAATAATTAATTCAAATGGAGGTAGGTTACATGTAATGTGATGTGATCCATTATCAACGGAGTGTTGGAGATTACCATATCAAATCATATGTTGCCAAAGTCTTATATCCTGTAATGTAATGATATCGTAGGTGAATGTAATGCCACACCCGTCAAACTGCCATTTCTAAGGTAAGAACAACTTCAGCAGACATGGCCGTCTAGTATTCTAGCAGCAGGTACCGAGACTTTCTGCTATTGTAACCAGTCCACTTGGCTGGTATGAGGCAAGTCATTACACCGGTAGAAGTCGAATATTCCTCCATGACAATCCTATCACATGTATATAATTTCTAATTATGGTTTCCGAAATCTGAAGCAGTTAATGGTTAGGGATTTTTCTTTTCTTCTTGAAGTTCTTTGTAGAAAATCATATGTTTCCAAAGTCTTATATCCTGTAATGTAATAATATCCTAGGTGAATGTAATGCCACACCCGTCAAACTGCCATTTCTAAGGTAAGAACAACATCAGCAGACATGGCCATCTGGTATGCTAGCAGCAGGTACTGAGACTTTCTGCTATTGTAGCCAGTCCGCTTGGCTGCTATGAGGCAAGTCATTACACCAGTAGTAGTGGAATATTCCTCCATGACAATCCTATCACATGTATATAATTTCTAATTATGGTTTCTGAAATCTGAAGCAGTTAATGGTAAGGGATTTTTCTTTTCTTCGTGAAGTTCTTGTAGAAAATAATATGTTGGGTCCTGTAAATTCATCATATGAGGTTGGGCTCTACAACAGTTGATTCTAGTGCACAAGGCAATTGGTGCCTTTGTGACTCATTGTGATTCTAGAGCTCTGGGGTTCCATTACTTACTTGGCCTCTCTTTGCTCCCAAGCTTTGAAGTTGGTGTCAGTGTCAGTGCTCAATCATCTGCTAGATTTGGTGGTGAGACTGTGAAGAGTCAGAGAATCGAGAAGGCAATCAATAGGGTAATGGAAGGTTATGAAGCAGAGAAGATTAGAAGCAAGGTTAAAGAGTTTGGAGAATCGGCAAAGAATGCTGTTGAAAGAGGAGGATCATCTTGCAAAGAATGCCTTGAGTTTTGCATAATCTTACTGTTTCATTTTAGATGGCTTGTGGTAACATTGTAGAGAATAAAAAATTTACAGTTTTTATCTTTTTTCTGTGGTAAAGTTAAAAAAAAAATATATTGTTATTATTATAAACATTATAAATCATAAATCATAAAGTTAATAGTTATTTTTGCGTTAAGTCATTTGTGTTAATCACTTGAATTCAACGTCGTGAATTCAACCTTATTATTCAATATACGGTATTTTATTCGTACTTCCTATGTTGGTGTTGGAAAATGAATGCATATCTTAACTCCTTTTGCTAGGTTGAGCCATGATTTAAGTCTTCTAGAATCGTTGGAGTTCAAGCAGAGAATAAAACACATTGTGGATATTATCAAGGAAGTGAATTAGGAGGATATTGATCCTGACATGCTTACAAGGTTTGTTCGTCTTCTTGGTTATATTTCTCTATTGCAACTAGAGATGATGAAAAACATAAGGAATAGAACTAGTTCTTATATTTTTCTAATGCATCACATTAGCATATGAGATTTCTATCGTAGAGTTTAGAATTGCTAATTTTTTGAATTCCACTTGCAGTACATTCCTTAGTGACATTGTTATGCTTGTCTGATCTTCGATGGCCGTGCGTGACCGAAGTTCTGAAGTTCTTGTTTTGAATTGCTAAATGCAAAATGCAGGTTCTTATCACCCTCTCTTTGTTTCTTTAAGTATAATAATTATGTTTTCAACTGAATAACTGTTTATTCTATGTAATTGTAAAAGCTAGATAATAAGGATTGGTGTTCGGAGGTTGAGACAGAGAACAGAAAATGCATGTTTCATGTCAAAATGATGGAGTTCTTTACATTACGACAAATGATGAATAAGGATTGCGTTAAGTCAAATATTATGGGTCCCATCAATTCATCATCTTGGATTCATCATGTGTTATGTTTCTCAATAGCATTTCTATGTTGCAGGTTTTCAGAAATCAGCTGGGTGAAATGAATGCAGGTTTGCTGGAAGACATTTCCTATATGAACTTGGCTCTCCCAGGTCTAAGGTTGCCTGTGAGAATCTTATTATAAGCAAATATTATGAGGAGAGGCAACTTTTTTAGCGCGAAGACAATTGTTTCTTTTTTTTTTTTTTTTTTTTTTTTTCTGATAAGGAAAGTTGAAAAAGAAACACAACTTCAGCTATGGTGCAGGCGGTTCAGTTATGGTGTAGTCTCTTGACCGTGGGTGAAGTAATTTTGTGAATGTGGAGTAAGTTTATAAATGGACCGAAGTGCACAAGTGTTCTATCCATATTTGTTTAGAGCTATGATTTGGAATGATAGTTTGAGGAAGACATGTAGGGGGAAATAACTAAAAAGGGTAGAGGTGGAAATTAGGAGCATGCTTGTCACAATAAAAATTGAAAACGTTGAGAGCTAGCTATGAGCAGGTATTGCTTTAAGCGAAGTGGCTTATTAAAATAAAGGACTACCTCATGGCCCTAATCTTTTTAAATCCCGATTTGTAAAGCCACAGAGTTATTAAGTGCTAGCTATAAATCGGTATTGCTTTGACATATCTGTGGTTACAAGTAGAAAAGCGAGGATGACAAACTGCTGGTGCTTTTGCGGTTATTAAGTCACCATGTTGAGTAATGCAACTTTGATTACTCTCCACTACACATATTTTCAAGTAGATAATATCTATTTCATTTATATTTCAACAGTAAGTACCCTATAGAACATATTCTTGATTTTTATGTCGATATTGTAACGTACCCATTAATATTTTTTTTAATTTTTTTTTAATTTCTTGTGTCGCTGCTGCTGCCGCGTTGGGTTAGTTTCCTGCATGGCTACCTATCAACCATGAAATGTCTCGGAAGATTTACGTCAAGTTACATCTAGTTTTTCTAATAGCTCATTTTATCTATTTGTCACCGGTCCTTCAGACTTTCTCATGGTTGTGAGTTTTTTCTGATTTTATTCTTGTACTAGATAGGGTGGACAAGAAGGGAAGCCATCAGCCATCACAAGCAGTTGCAGTTACATCTTCATATGTATAGTGAACCCATTAAAAGAGCCTCTGCTTGTCACAGCCTTAGGTGATTATTTTGAAACCCCTTTTTCTGATGCTTTGAATGATCGAATTCTAATCAATATTTTGTGTAAATTTGAGCAGATGGAGTCAGGTTGTTGCAAGTTTGGGCCATACAAATTGGACGAGAATTGTGTGTTTTGTGTCACTGATTTTTCCTACGCAATGGTCAATCTCTGCCCTGCTTGTCCTCGTACTTGTTCTTTTCCTTTTATGATCCTTTATCAAATTTTGTTGCAGAATTTGATATGATCATTGGGATTTAATAGAATGCTGTTTATCTTCAAGGATAAAATCTTTTTAGAAATTGAAACACTGTTTTTTGTGTATGTGTAGGTGAACAATCCAAAATTTAGAGGATTTTGGGTAATTTTAGTTCTCTCTGTGTTTAGAATATCTCATGTATCCCAAAGGTGTTGATTTTCTGATTCATATCGATCAATTGCAGAAGCTTTCTGTCATATGTTTTTTTTTTTTTTCAAGCTCTATAGTGATAGATGTATAAATAGTGGGGGAGCTAAGGAGAGTAGCAACACTTACATATATAGTTGAACAAGGATCATTTGTATGGTGGACCACTGCAAGCATCCAATTGAGATTTGGCTGTTCCTTTTCTAATCTCATTGCTCTATGTCACGGTGCTTGTTCAGTAGTTTATCATTTGATTTTCAGCTTTTTCTCTATCTTAACAAATTTACTAACTTCCTTTTCCTTTGTTTCTTTTGCGGGTTATATCCTTTTCCTTTCAATCTAGGTGTTTGTTATTCCATTGTCAGCCTTGGCTAGCACTTAAATAAGCTTTGCGGCCATTGATATTGAAGTATAAGCATACTTATCTAAACTTCAAGGCCATGTGATCTTGCAGTTCTATTCTTGCAAAACTAGTATAAATTGTATATTTTTACAGGACTTTTTTTTTTTTTTTATATATATATATAAGAATGTAGAATCACTGACACGGCGAGTAATCAAACTATCTCTGCTTCTAATGGGTAATCTCTCTCAAACTAGTATAAATTGCATATATTTATTTTTTTCTTAGCCAATGTTGATGTTCTTATCCAATGGGTCTCTCTCTCTCTCTGTTTTCTGCAGTAGATTACCAATTTTCAGTCCCTTTTTCTCTATCTATGAAAATCGGCACAGCTTAATCTTGAGAAATGTCCACAGCCTCTATACCGTAGCCCTTTGAAACCCCCAGCGAAAATTCAGACCCTAAGTCTCTCAAGCGGAAACTCAGAGTAGAAGGTTTTGTTTCATATTTGGAGGACTTTACCTGTCTTTTTTCTCTGCCTCTTTCTCTATCTATTTTTCTTTTCAGGAGACTCATGCAATTTAATCAATTGTTATCATGTTTGGGTTTCAAATTTGAAGGGACTCATGGAAAGGGATCAAATATTTGTCTCATTCAATTGATCTCTTTGCAAAGCTTCATCCTTTGAAACCCCTTTTTTGATGCTTTGAATGATTGAATTCTAATCAATATTTTGTGTAAATTTGAGCAGATGGAGTCAAGTTATTGCAAGTTTGGGCCATACAAAGTGGACGACAATTGTGAGTTCTATATCACTGATCTTTCCTATGCAATGGTCAATCTCCACCCTGCTTGTCCTGGTACTTGTTCTTTTCCTTTTATGAACCTTTATCAAATTTTGTCTCAGAATTTGATATGATTATTGGGATTTAATAGGAATGCGGTTTTTCCTTGTGCACGTGTACGTGAACGATCCGAAATTTAGAGGAATTATTTTGGTAATTTTCATTCTCTCTCTGTTTAGAATATCTTATGTACCCAAAAGGCGTTGATTTTCAGATTCATATGGATCGACTGCAGAGGATTTCTGTCATATATGTTTTTCAAGTTCTATAGTGATAGATGTACAAATAGTGGGTGAGCTGAGGAGAGTAGCAACACTTACATATATACTTGAACAAGGATCATTTTTATGGTGGAGCACTGCAAGCATCCAATTGAGATTTGACTGTTCCTTTTCTAATCTCATTGCTCTATGTCAGGATGCATTATTTAGCAGTTTATCATTTGATTTAAAGCTTTTTCTCTCACATTTTGACAAATTTACTAACTTCTTTTCCTTTGTTCCTTTTGCAGGTCATATCCTTTTCCTTTCATTCTAGGTGTTTCTTACTCCATTTTCAACCTTGGATAGTACTTAAATAAGCTTTACAAGCATAGATATTGAAGTATAAGCATACATATCTAAACTTCAAAGCCATGTGATCGTGCAGTTCTATTCTTGCAAAACTAGTATAAATTGCATATTTTTAAGACGCAGCTCCCCCTCCCCCCCAGTATGTAGAATCACTGAACTTGCTCTCCCAGGTTTGAGGTTGCCTGTGAAAATCGATGTTTCATGTCAAAATGATGGACTTCTTTACATGATCACAAATGATGAATAAGGATTGCATTATGTCAAATATTATGGGTCCCATAATATTATGAGATAATAAGTTTCACATGTTAGATAATAAGGATTGCGTTAAGTCAAATATTATGGGTTCCATAAATTCATCATCTTGAATTCATCATGTATTATGTTTCTCAATAGCATTTCTATGCTGCAGGTTTGTAGAAATCAGCTGGGTGAAATGAATGCTGGTTTGCTGGAAGACATGGCCTGGATGAACTTCGCTCTCCCTGATTTGAGGTTGCCTGTGAAAATCTTATTATCAGCAAATTTTATGAGGAGAGGTGGCAACCTTTTAGCATGATGACAGCCGTTTCTATTTCTTTATTTTTTTTGATAAGGAAAGTTGAAAAAGAAATACAACTTTAGTTATGGTGCAGGCGGTTCAGTTATGGTGTAGTCTCTTAACTATGGGTGAAGTAATTTTGTGCATATGGAGTGAGTTTATGAATGGACTGAAGTGCAGAAGTGTTCTATCCATACTTTTTTTGAGTTACGATATGGAATGATTTTGTCGATGGTTAGAGGAAGACATGCCGGGGGAAGAGTCTAAAAAGGGTAGAGGTGGAAATTAGGAGCATGCTTGGCACGATAAAAATTGAAAACGTTGAGAGCTAGCTGTGAACGGGTATTGCTTTAATCGAAGTGGCTTAGTTAAATAAATGACTATCTTTTGTCCCTAATCTTTATAAATCCCCATTTGTGAAGCCACAGAGTTATTAAGTGCTAGCTATGAAGGGATATTGCTTTGACATATTTGTGGTTACAAGTAGAAAAGCAAGGATGACTAGCTGCTGGTGCTTTTGCAGTTATTAAGTCATCATGTTGAGTAATTCAACTTTGATTACTCTCCGCTGCACGTATTTTCAAGTAGGTGATATCTATTTTATTTATATTTGAACAGTAAGTACTCTAGAAAGCGAATTCTTGATTTTTATGTGTATATTGTAACGTACCCACTGAAAAGGTAATTTTTTTATTGCTTATGTCACTGCTGCTGCCTTGTTGGGTTAGTTTCCTGCATGGCTTCCTATCAACCATGAAACATGTATCAAAAGATTTACTTCAAGGTACAGTCTAGCTTTTCTGATGGCTCATTTTATCTCTCTATCACATCTCTTTCAGGCTTTCTCATGGTTGTGAGTTTATTCTGATTTTATTCTTGTGCTAGATAGGGGGGAGAAGAAGGGAGGCCATCAGCCATCACAAGCAGTTGAAGTTACATCTTCACATGTATGGTAAACCCATTAAAAGAACCTCTGCTTGTCACAGCCTTAGTCAATTATTTTGTTGTGTTGACAGTATCTCATGCCATGGGAATTGCTGCTGCTGTTACTTTGACATTTGAAATTCTTTCTACAATATAAAAAATTGCAAGGAAATGGATTTTCACAAAGAATAGATCGACATGGCTTTTAATGTATATTTGCATCACATAGAGGGCAAACCTTAGCGCAACGATGGAGTTGCTCCTTTTTTAGTATGTTGAATCATTGACATGAAGAGTGATCAAACTATCTTTGCATACTAATGGGTAATGTCTCTCAAACTAGTATAAATTGCATATTTTTTTTCTTAGCCAATGTTGTTCTTCTCATCTAATGGGTACTCTCTCTCTTTTCTGGACGTAGATTCCCAATTTGCTGTCCCTTTTATCTATTTATGAAAATGGGCACAGCTTAATCTGGAGAATAGTCCACAGCCTTTAAACTGTAGCCCTTTGAAAGCCCCAGTGAAGATACCCTAACTCTCTCAAGCGGAAGCTCTGAATAAAAGGTTTTGTTTCATATTTAGAGGACTTTACCTGTCTGTTTTCTGTCTCTTTCTCTATCTATTTGTTTTCTATTGAGGAGACTCACGCAATTTGATCAATTGTTTTAGTGTTAGGGTTTTCGATATCACAGTAATTATGGTTTCTGAGATTTGAAGCAGTAAATGGTTAGTGATTTTTTTCTTCTTGAAGTTCTTTGTAGTAAATAACATAATGGGTCCTGTAAATTCATCATTAGAGGTTGGGCTCCACAACTGTTGATTCTAGAGCACAAGGCAATTGGTGCTTTTGTGACTCATTGTGGTGAGAACTCAATCATAGAAGGGAGTAGCTCTTGGGTTCCATTACTTGGCCTCTATTTGCTGAACAGTTTGTGAATAAGAAGTTGGTGACCCAAGTTTTGAAGCTTGGTGTTAGTGTCAGCGCTCAACCATCTGCTAGATTTGGTGGCGAGATTGTGAAGAGTGAGAGAATTGAGGAGGCAATAAATAGGGTAATGGAAGTTGAAGAAGCCGAGAAGATTAGAACCAAGGTTAAAGAGTTTGGAGATTCGGTAAAGAATGCTGTTGAAAGAGGAGGATCATCTTACAAAGATTTGAAGGCTGTGACTGGAGTTAAAATATGAGTTGCCTTGGATTTCACATAATCTTTGACTGTTTCATTATTCATGGTTTGTGGTAACATTGTGGAGAATCAAAAATTTAAAGTTTTTATCTTTTTTTTTTATGTGGTAAAGTAAAAAAAGAAAAATTATTATTATAAAATTATAAATTATACATTTAATAATTATTTTTGCATTAAGCCATATGCGTTAATCACTTGTATTCATCATCTTGAATTCAACCTTATTATGGGTTAAAGAAGTCCCGAAAGATAATAAGGATTGCGTTAAGTCCATAATAAATTTAGGACAAGATTCAGTATTTTATTTGTACTTCCTATATTGGTGTTGGAAAATGAATGCCTGTTTTAACTCCTTTTGCTAGGTTGTCCTCCTTCGTGAAAGTGTGTTTCTGAGCCTTGATTTAGTCTTCTAGAATCTTTGGAGTTCAAGCGGAGAATAAAACAGATTGTGGATATTATCGAGGAAGTGAAGTGGGAGGATATTGATCCTGACATGCTTACAAGGTTTGTTCATCTTCTTGGTTATATTTCTGTATTGCAGCTGGAGATGATGAAAAACATAAGGAACAGAACTAGTTCTAATATTTTTCTCATGCATCAAATTAGCTTATGAGATTTCTATCGTAGAGTTTAGAATTGCTAATTTTGTGAATTCCACTTGCAGTACATTCCTTAACAACATTGTTATGTTTGTCTCATCTTCGATGGCCGTGCTCGTTTCGTATTACTGAATGCAAAATACATGTGCTTATCACTCTCTCTTTGTTTCTTTAAATGCAATAATTATGTCTTCAACTGAATAACAGGTTATTCTATGTATTTGTAAAAGCTAGATGATAAGGATTGGTGATCAGAGGTTGAGACAGAGAACAAAAAATGCATGTTCCATGTCAAAATGATGGACTTCTTTACATTACAACAAAAGATGAATAAGGATTGTGTTAAGTCAAATATTATGGGTCCCGTAAATTCATCATCTTGAATTCATCATGTTTTATGTTTCTCAATAGCGTTTCTATGCTGCAGGTTTTCAGAAATCAGCTAGGTGACATGAATGCAGGTTTGGTGGAAGACATGGCATGTATGAACTTGTCTCTCCCAGGTTTGAGGTTGCCTGTGAAAATCTTATTATTGGCAAATTTTATGAGCAGTGGCAACTTTTTAGCATGAAGACAATTGTTTCTATTTTTTATTTTTTCTGATAAGGAAAGTTGAAAAAGAAGCAAAACGTCAGTTATGGTGCAGGCGGTTCAGTTATGGTGTAGTCTCATGACCATGGGTGAAGTAATTTTGTGAATGCAGAGTAAGTTTATAAATGGACTGAAGTGCACAAGTTTTCTATCCATATTTTTTTAGAGTTAGGATGTGGAATGATTCTGGTCATAGTTTGAGGAAGACATGTAGGAGGAAAAATTTAAAAGTGGTAGAGGTGAAAATTAGGAGCATGCTTGTCACAATAAAAATTGAAAACATTGAGAGCTAGCTATGAGAGGGTATTGCTTTAAGCGAAGTGGCTTATTAAAATAAGGGACTACCTCATGGCCTTAATCTTTTTAAATCCCGATTTGTAATGCCACAGAATTATTAAGTGCCAGCTATGAGTGGGTATTGCTTTGACAAATTTATGGTTACAAGTAGAAAAGCGGGGATGACAAGCTGCTGGTGCTTTTGCGGTTATTAGGTCACCATGTTGAGTAATGCAGCTTTGATTACTCTCCGCTACACATTTTCAAGTAGATAATATCTATTTCATTTATATTTCAACAGTAAGTACTCTATAAAGCAAATTCTTGATTTTTATGTCTATATTGTAACGTACCCATTAAAAATGAAATTTTTTTAATTGCTTATGTCACTGCTGCGGCCGTGTTGGGTTAGTTTCCTGCATGGCACCCTATCAACCATGAAATGTCTCGGAAGATTTACTTCAAGGCACATCTAGTTTTTCTAATAGCTCATTTTATCTATCTGTCACCTGTCTTTCAGACTTTCTCATGGTTGTGAGTTTATTCTGATTTTATTCTTGTCCTAGATAGGGTGGACAAGAAGGGAAGCCATCAGCCATCACAAGCAGTTGCAGTTATATTCATTTGTATAGTGAACCCATTAAAAGGGCTTCTGCTTGTCACAGCCTTAGGCGATTATTTTGTTGTGTTGACAGTTTCTCATACCGTGGGAATTGTTGCTGCTGTTACTTTGACATTTGAAATTCTCTCTTCAGTATAAAAAATTGCAAGGAAATGGATTTTCACAAAGAATAGATCGAAATTGCTTTAAAGTATATTTACATCACATCTGTTCATCTATTGTTGCTTGTTTCACCAATTATGTTGTTCCTTCGAGGTTTGCAGGTGTAGCATAATCTTTGGTTTCTGGGGGAAATTGCAGTAAAATCCTTCAACTTAAGCAGCTCCACTAAACCATGAAGTCATGTTGTCACTTTGTTCATAGTCATGCTCAAAAATCACTGCAAGTCCAAACCAGCACGCTTGGATCTCGTTCTGTGTCTCAATTTTATCTTCAACTCCAATGATATTGATATGATTGCCAATGCACTAGAGCTTCTCTCTGACCTGCACATTTGCATTTCCTCAGTGTCATTGCACCATGTTATCGCACCACGTCTCTATTAACCTTCTATTCCCATTGACTGCACCAAATTCTGTTCATTGATGAATAATTGTATTCTTTCTGTGTTGTAGGAACTCATTTATGCTTTGTGTTTTGAGTTGGCTAAAGCAGTTGCCAAGTTCTCCAATGTGTGGAGTTCTTTTGGAGATTCACTAAAAGTTGTGATTGATTGGTTCATACTCAGGTATAGTTCGAGGAACATGCGCTCCAATCTTTGTAAGGTACTTGACTACGTTATTAATATCTTGATGTGAACCATCTTGCTTCTAGATCCGGTCTGTATATAAGATGTGCATAGAAAATCAAGGGCAGATAATCTTCAAGATTTTAGTTCATGAAAAGGTGACATCATTGTTAGAATTAGAATTTGTTTTTCCTGGTAGAAATCAAGGACATGGAGATAATTATTATCTCAAGGGTAGATAATCTTCAAAATTTTAGTTCATAAAGTAATGACCTTCAATGCTAGAATCGGAATTCGCTTTCCCTTGTAGAAAATAAGGATATGGAGATAATTATAATGTAATAATATCATGCCAATATATTTGGCATTCTATCAACTTTGTTCGAAACCTTAGTAGCTTATAATAATCTTATGCCATATAGAATTAGATTTTATGAGTAATCTCCATAAGCATTTGCCTACGATGAAAATATTTTTCAATAGCAAGTTAATAAGTTTCAAACCACTCTTAGATTTAGGTTTTGAGACTTGGTCCCAACTTACAAAGTTATCCCACTGGCCAAACCATTCCTTCACCATGGGAAATACCTTTTTTCATTCTCAATGTCTATCGGGCCCTATATGAATATTGGAGTGAGAAAGAGTGAGAGAGGGAGAGATTTTAGAAGTGAAGCGTCACTCTCTTCTTCTCTATCCATGAAAATAGGCAAGGGTTCATGTTTATACCTTGTATTCTCTCTCTCTCTCTCTCTCTCGATCTCGAATCTTGAAAGTGCAAAGCATAGAAACATAGATAAAGAATGCTCCACCACTGTGGCTTTAAGACCGTTGAGGAATTCATCTGTCTGTTTCTTTTTATTTTTTGTTTTTCTGTTTTTGTTTTATTTTTTATTTTTTTATTTTAGTTTTTTTCCCCCTCTGAAGGAGACTTGCAATTTGAAGAATTGTAGTGTTAGGGTTTTAAATTTGAAGGAACTCATAGAAAGAGTTCGAAGTTGTGTTTTATTCAATTGGACTCTTTGCAGTTAAGATTTAAAGATTAGTGGAGTTTAAAAAGTTTTTGTTCAATTGGACTCCATGTAAAGCGTTAAAGAGTTTTTAGGATTGCACTAATAATAGTTCCTGTTTAGGTTGACATTTTTTTTTAAAATTTTTTTTTGAGCTTTTCTTTCGTATATAACATACGAAAAGCTTGGCAGAATTTGATGGCATTTTATTCTTTGTATTTTTTTCAACCAAGTGGTTGGTTTAAGTGAGAGAAAAGACTCGGGGAATTAAAATAGGAGCTAGGGCTTTTGTTAGTACTCTTTCTTCACCCATCTGGTCAGCTTCCTCTTTTTTCTCTGCCCTTGCCCCCATTGAACCTCTAGTAACAAAGCTCTTTTGTATTTCTTTTATTTTTTATTTTTAGCTTTTATCCCCTTTCCTTTCCCCTTCCCCTGCCAATACCATCTCATGGATGGCTTTTGAAAAATCTTTTGAATTCTGCCATACTTCCTATCAGTCCTTTAGATTTTACTTGCTACATCAAATGAAAACACCTTTCCCACCCTCCCTACCCCACGTTTTGTATCGTAAAGACAATTGTATTTATTTATTTATTTCTCTGATGTGGGAAGCAGAACACTAATGAATGCTTCAATAATGGTGTATGCTGTTGCCTGTGTGTGCAGAGTAATTTTGTAGGACTGAACTACATCAATGGTCTAACCATATCTTATAGTTACCGGAAGGCAAGAGGTGGAAATTAAGAACATGTTCGTCGTGGCCCTAATCTCCAAAAATCCCCATTTGTCTAGTCACAAAGATGCTAACCTATTTGATCTGGTCAAGATTGTTGTTTCCCAAGTGCTAACGCCACCACTCTTTCATGGATCGTAGAAATCCTAGCAGTTATCATTCATCCATCATCTCCTTCTCTGTTGTTCAGGTTGGAGCACCATTGCCAACGAATTGAAAAGTAAGTGTTTGCCTCTACTAAGTCAGTTTATTGAATAATCTCGGTCGATCAATGTGATTTTTTCTTAGTTCCACCCCATTATTTTCGTAAAAATCCTAGCAGTCTATCACCAGGTTGGAAGCACTAGTGCCAACATATGGGGAAGCAAGTGTTTGTCTCTCCATTATCATTTCATTGAATAATTTTCATTTCATTGAATGTGATTTTTTTCTTGGCTCCACCCCCATGCTATCGAAAATGACGATCGTTTTCTACTTGAGTGACCAAAATAAATAGTTATTCTGTGATATATCATTTTTTCCCCCCGATATTTCAGAATAGTGTATTTCTTGCTCTACTACCTAGTGTCAAGCAACATATCATTGACAACTTTAAAATAAATAGTTATTCTGCGAAATACAGGTGCTTATCACTCTCTCTTTGTTTCTTTAAATGGAACGATTATGTCTTCAACTTAGTAGCTAGTTATTCTATGTATTTGTAAAATCTAGATAAAATAAGGATTGGTGTTGAAATGTTGAGACAAAGAGAACAAAAAATTCATGTTTCGTGTCAAAATGATGGACTTCTTTACATTACCACAAATGATGAATAAGGATTGCGTTAAGTCAAATATTATGGGTCCCATAATATTATGGGATAATAAGATTCACAGGTTAGATAATAAGGATTGCATTAAGTCAAATATTATGGGTCCTGTAAATTCATCATTTTGAATTCATCATGTATTATGTTTCTCAAAGCATGTTCTATACGGCAGGTTTGCAGAAATCAGCTGGGCGAAATGAATACAGGTTTGCTGGAAGACACGGCCCGTATGGACCTGCTCTCCCAGGTTTGAGGTTGCCTGTGAAAATGCATGTTTCATGTCAAAATGATGGACTTCTTTACATGACCACAAATGATGAATATGGATTGTGTTAAGTCAAATATTATGGGTCCCATAATATTATGGGATAATAAAGTTCACAGGTTAGACATTAAGGATTGCGTTTAGTCAAATATTATGGGTTCCGTAAATTCATCATCTTGAATTCATCATGTATTATGTTTCTCAATAGCATTTCTATGCTGCATGCAGGTTTGTAGAAATCAGCGGGTTGAAATGAATGCCGGTTTGCTGGAAGACATGGCCTGTATGAACTTCGCTCTCCTAGGTTTGAGATTGCCTGGGAAAATCTTATTATCAGCAAATTTTATGAGGAGAGGCTGCAACTTTTTAGCGTGAAGACAGTTGTTTCTATTTCTTTATTTTTTCTAATAAGGAAAGTTGAAAAAAAAACACAACTTTAGTTATGGTGCAGGCGGTTCAGTTATGGTGTAGTCTCTTAACCATGGGTGAAGTTATTTTGTGCATACGGAATAAGTTTATAAATGGACTGAAGAACACAAGTGTTCTATCCATATTTTTTTAGAGTTACGATATGGAATGATTCTGTCCATAGTTAGAGGAAGACATGTAGGGGGGAAGAAACTAAAAAGGGTAGAGGTGGAAAGTAGGAGCATGCTTGTCATGATAAAAATTGAAAAAGTTGAGAGCTAGCTATAAACGTGTATTGCTTTAAGTGAAGTGGCCTACTTAAATAAATGACTATCTCGCGGCCCTAATCTTTTTAAGTCCCCATTTGTGAAAACATAGAGTTATTAAGTGCTCACTATAAATGGATATTGCTTTGACGTATTTGTGGTTACAAGTAGAAAAACAAAGATGACTAGCTGCTGGTGCTTTTGCAGTTATTAAGTCACCATGTTGAGTAATGCTACTTTGATCACTCTCCGCTACACGTAGATAATATCTATTTTATTTATATTTCAATAGTAAGTACTCTAGAAAGCTAATTTTTGATTTATTATGTCTATATTGTAACGTATCCACTGAAAAGGTAAATTTTTTATTGCTTGTCACTGCTGCTGCCTTGTTGGGTTAGCTTCCTGCATGGCTCCCTATCAACAATGAAACATGTCTCTAAACATTTACTTCAAGGTACAGTCTAGCTTTTCTGATGGCTCATTTTATCTCTCTATCGCCTCTCTTTCATACTTTCTCATGGTTGTGAGTTTATTCTGATTTTATTCTTGTACTAGATAGGGTGGAGAAGAAGGGAGGCCCATCAGCCATCACAAGCAGTTGAAGTTACATCTTCATATGTATAATGAACCCATTAAAAGAGCCTCTGCTTGTCACAGCCTTAGTCAATTATTTTGTTGTGTTGACAGTTTCTCATGCCATGGGAATTGCTGCTGCTGTTACTTTGACATTTGAAATTCTTTCTACAATATAAAAAATTGCAAGGAAATGGATTTTCACAAAGAATAGATCGACATTGCTTTTAAAGTATATTTGCATCACATCTATTCATCTATTGTTGCTTGTTTAACCAATTATATTGTTCCTTCGAGGTTTGCAGGTGTAGCATAATCTCTGGGTGCTGGGGGCAATTCTAGTAAATCCTTCAACTTGAACAGCTCCACCAAACCATGAAGGCATGATCCAATGTCTGTAAACTCTCTCTCCCTCTCTCCCTATCTTTGTCACTTTGTTCGCAGTCAAGCTCAAAAATCACTGCAAGTCCAAACCAGCAATCTAGGAGCCGGTTCTGTGTCTCAATTTTATCTTCAACTCCAGTGATATTGATATGATTGCCAATGCACCAGCGCTTCTCTCTGACCTTCACATGTGCATTTCCTCACTGTCATTGGACCACATCTCTGTTCACTTTCTATTCCCATTGACTGCACCAAATTTTATTCATTGATCAATAGTTGTATTCTTTTTGTGTTGTAGGAACTCATTGATGCTTTGTCTTTTGAGTTGGCTTATGTGGTTGCCAAGTTCTTCGATGTATGGAGGTATGCTTTTGGAGGTTCCCTAAAGGTTGTGATTGATTGGTTCATATTTAGATATAGTTTGAGGGACATGCGCACCAATCTTTGTAAGTTACTTCTACGTTATTAATATCTTGATATGAACTATCTTGCTTCCAAATGCAATCTGTCTCTAAGATGTGCATAGAAAATCAAGGGCAGATAATCTTCAAAATTTTAGTTCATGTAATGGTGACATTCATTGTTAGAATTAGAATTTGTGTTTCCTGGTAGAAAAGATGGACATGGGGTAGATGATCTTAATTTTAATTGATAAAATAGTGACCTTCATTGTTAGAATTGGAATTCATTTTCCCTTGTAGAAAACAAGGATATGGAGATAATTGTAATGTAATAATATCATGCCAATGTATTTGGCATTCCGTCGACATTGTTGAAACCTTGCTTATGATAATATTATGCCATATAGAATTAGATTTTATAGGTAATCTCTATAAGCATTTGCCTACAATAAAAATATTTTTCAATAGCAAGTTAATGAGTCTCAAATCAATCTTAAATTTAGGTTTTGAGATTTCCCAACTTGCCAAGTTATCCCGCTGGCCAAACCTTTCCTTCACCGTGGGAAATAACCTTTTTTTTTTTTTAACTTCTCGATGTCTCTCAGACCCTATATGAATATTGGAGAGAGACAGGGTGTGTAAAGTTTCAGAGAAAAAATTGCAGAAAGTAAAATAAAGGAGAAGAACTTCTGGTATAAGTTTTCATTCTTTCTCAGAGCTAGCTATGAACGGGTATTACTTTTAGCGAAGTGGCTTATTTAAATAAAGGACTACCTCATGGCCCTAATCTCTTTAAATCCCGATTTGTGAAACCACAGAGTTACAGACTATCCCATTTAACCGAGTCAAGTTCGTTATTGCCATGCTTTAATCCCACCACTCTTGCCAAGATCATAAGAATCCTAGCATTAATCATCTCTTTGTCATCATCTCCTTCTCAGTGGTTTGGAGTTCACTACCAGATTAGAGACTGCCATCATCACATCTAGAAGTAAGTGTTTGTGTTTATTTAATTAATTTATTCGATAATTTTCATCTTATGTTTATAATAGAATGTGTTTTTTCTTGGTTCTATCATGTTATACTCATATGTCATAGTGCTTATTTGATTTGCTCAATCACATGTTGGAACTTGATGGACATGGATTTTCAGCCTAATTTCCAGAGTGAGCAGGTATCATTTGGTGCTCATTGCATCACAGAAACTTGTTTATATCTGTTCAGTAAGGGACCTGAGTACAAGTGCTCACCTCTGTATTTGCCTACTAAAAGGCGAAGTGTCTCTTTCTCTCGATTTGCAATTTTCAAGATTTAGACGATGTTTCACATCACATTTGAAATTTTCTGGTAATCCACTCTTTTCTGAAAATTCAGACCGAGAAGAATTGACTTGAGTTTTAGACTTTTTATCCACTCTTTTCTGGTAATCTGACTTTATATGATTGGTTATGGAAAAATAAAAATATATATTCAGCATATTCCCTAGTTTTTGTGTCCAGTACTTTATATATGTTTCTTTTTCATTTTGGGTTATGGTATGTGAATTTAATGATTGACCTTAATCAAATGTTTCTCCAACATCTTGTAGGCTTTCCAAAAACTTTGATACTCTTGTGGAGTCTCTTGTGCAATGAAAGTAGCTAGTCTAACAACTTGGAGCAATAACTCTAAATCAGGTATCTTGCTCTCTCTCTCCCTCCCTCCAAATAAAATTTGCAATGAGTTAAATGATTATGTGATGGTATACTGGCTGATATCTGTCGGGTTCAAAATGGCTGTGACTTTTAAGTTGTTTTGTTGTACTTGTTCACTAGGCCAATTTTGGGGCCTTTTGTTGTAAGTATGTAATTGTTTTTGTTTTTAAATTACTTTAGAGTTCAACTACATGTTCAGAGTTTGAGTGGCTTGGAGATTCAACGGCAAGTTGTTGAAATTTCTGCAGAGGTTGGGAAATGCAGCAGGCGTGCGACAAATCTACTTGTGACCATCTGAGGATGAACTTGTTGGGGCGATTTCATTGTGTGGATATCAGTAAGTATAGTATGTGATGGTTTCTTTCTATTTTTTCTTTTCATTTTATGTTTGCATCATGTGATGATTGCATGTCTATTCACGTTTCGGTTCTGCTCTCTTAAACAAATTGAAGCAAATGAAACTCTTTAAAATCTGAATTGGTTTTGTGTTGAAATCATTGTCCCCTTCATGTCTACTTTAGCTGGCAACCAGCCAAATTGAACCTTATAGGTAAATAGAAGCTTTTGGTCCAAAAAGCAAGAGGAAAGATTACCCTTGGGAAAAGTGTTATGTTACTTTACTTAATGTAACTTTAATCATGGTGCTAGAATTTGGATAATCTTGACTTATTTCCATCCTTTTGGTTGTATTCTCTAGATAATTTTAGAATATTTGATTTTAAATCAAGATAACAAATTAGTGAAATAAAATTCAAGGGAAAACTATGATAAAATTGGAAGTTGTGATTATATTTGCAACAAGATAGGAAATACCTTAGCAAGTTAGATTTTTAAGGACATGGAGTAAGATTTTAAGCAAATTCATATATGTTGATGGAATTAGGCAATATCATTGTTGTGACAATGACTGTACAAATTGATTCATTTAACAAAATTTTTCTAAAGTGCATTTCAAGAAGTATATGCTAGAACAACTAAAAATCTATACATTTGTTGCTTGTGGAATAAAAACTATACTTTGAATATTAGCAAGTTAGATTTTTGAGGACTTGGAGTAAGATCTTAAGCAAAGAATTGTTGTCGGCTAAACATTGTTTTTGTTGGCATATATATTTTTTGGATAATTTTAATAACTTTTGAGCATAAAAATGGATACACACACACACACACGCACACATGCTTAATTTTGGATTATGGATTTGAGCATTGTCTTTGAAAGTTCTTGTTTGACCTATGCTTAACCTATATGCATAGGATACAATATCAATTTTAGTACTTGCATATTGAAATTTTGTTATGACATAGTGTTAATGTTAAGAATTATGTTTGATTAGACTTGATTTATGAAGAGCGGTTCTTGTGACGATCTTCAATATTAGAATATGATGGAGTTTGTTATGCTTTTATTTTCTTGTATGCATGAGATTCCAATGATTGCAATTTAGTTGAACGATATTCTTATAGCTCACCCTTTTGAGTTAAAGATATACCTAATTACCCTTATTTATTTTGAGTCTAGTATATTCATGTTTGTGCAAATACGAGTCTTATAAGAGCTATAGAGGTCTGTGATTGGGTAGGCCTAATGAAGATGGCTTTTCTATTTGGTTTAATATCTGAGGCCATGAGAAATTTCATAATTTTAGGGATTGAGAACCAAAAACTATCTAAAGGGGGTTTAGGGGATGAGGTTTGGTTTATGATTGGCAATTAGGGTTTTATTTAAATTGATTTTTGAATGTAAAAATTTTGTGTTTGATAATTTGTTATTTAAATTGAGCATGCAGTTAAATTTACGAATGAAAATTCATATTTCTTAATGAAATTGGGACCGATAAATTGATTCATTTAACTAATCTTTGCTAAAGTGCATTCTAGGAAGTATATACTAAAACAACAAAAAATCTATGCATTTGTAGTTTGTGTAATAAAAATTATACTTTTAATATTTGCTTTTCTATTTTTCTTGACTTCTTTGGTTTAAAATACATATTTAATCTTGTGTTTTCTTATTTATTTTACTCTATTTTTTTGATTATAATGTTTATTAGGTGGATCTAAAACTATTTTTTGGGTGAGTTTATTAACTTTTTATGCTTGGGAGGCAAAAATGCACTTAACTTTCTTTCTTTTTTTCTTTTTTTTTCTTTTGAAAAAGAATCTATATTTTCATTATGATCTTTTATTGTATTTATCATATACTACACTAGTATATTATACATCAATGTGTTTTAGAATGACATTATCTTCAAATATTATATGTAAGTGCTCAATTAATTAGGTTTAAATTCAATGTTTTTTTGGTATTTTTAATATTTTGACCCTATTTACAAAAGTTAAGTTTAGACAACAGAAATTTAATGAGATTTTTAATAGAAAAATTAATAGTATAATAATGATAAAACAAAACAACAATCAGAATCTTAATCCCAACAATTGGGGTCGGCTTTCGAATAGATGTATATATACGCAGTCTTTCGCTTGTATTTTTGCAAAGAGTGTTTCCACGCCTCGAACCCATAGCAACTCAACCGTTGTATCAAGGTTCGTCAAAAAGAAATTTTTTTTTGTTGAAATAATGAATGCTGTAATCCACAGCATTTTCCAATTTCAGCAAGTCTTAAAAATCTTGATCCATTCTCTTGAAAATCTTGATCCATTCTATTGACCGATTTAAGAACAATGTTTTCAAGCCTCTCGTGATGATGATGCCCACAGAATAAAATCAAATGATCAACTTCCTTCCTATAATAATGATAAAACGCATGATAATAATTTAATGGTATTTTAATATGCTAACTTAAAGGGTAAATTTTACTTTCAAAGCATATATATTGATACAAAAAGAGAGTTTTTGTAAATATTTGTTAAATATTAATCCCTCTAAATTCTTTTGCCCTTTATATACATGCCTGACACAATAAATATTATAAACAATTTTGAATTATATAGAATTATGAGTAATGGCAACGTGTATGTCCAAAGCATTTATTTATTTTGTATAAATTTTTAGATGATTTTGACCTCTACAATTAATAGAATTTTAGTGGTAATTTTCTAATTTAAAAGTGGCCTTTTGAGGTTGAAGATGTCAAGAGTGTGATTTTTCATATGGAAATAAATAAGGTGCTTAGCATTATTGGTTTTACTTTTGTGAATGAATGTCTTCTCTCTCTCTTTCAGAATGTTCCATTGATGAGAGAGATCTTAAACTTGTTACTTTTGAATAGTGCTTACAAAATCCTAGCTAAGGTCTTGGATGTGGATTGAACAACATAAAAGCTAACCTCATCTCTCATTAGTTCTTCTTAATATTACTATAAGAATGATAGGTCTCATTCGTCTATTGGCATCTGTTCGAATAGAACTTTTAGTAGGAATCTCTTGCAATTGTAAATTAATTTTCAACCATACTTATCCCTTGGTAGATCTTTTTCGAAAATCTTCCATGTGAAGAACAATATGACTACAGACAATTTCAATAATCTAACATGGATCTTAATAAGTTATCTAATCTATCTTCCTCAAAAGGCTGGAATTAAGGACTTTGTTGGATTCTAAGGGATATGATGTTTGGATGGGACCATCTCTCTAGTCCTGGTGCATGCGTTGCCCTTGCTTTATAGTCTTTGTAAAGTATGCCTCTCTACCTTTCCTTCTTACCGTGATCTTTATTAGTGTGAAAACAATGTTTTCTTATTTTAAATAAAAAGATTAAGAAGTTTGCATGCAGGACAATTCATTTTTTTGGGGGCGATTGGATTTTGGATCTTTAGTATTGAATATTTTTGTTTTGGAAAATGATAGTGATTTTCTTGAGATGGGATGCTTGTCTGTGGTGCTCTCTCTCTCTCTCTTCAACCCCTAGAAGACCTAGATCCGCTTACCTCCGACGTAGGTCCGTCCTCCAAAGCCACAAACTTGCTGGAAAATTCCGAATCTAATGCTCTCTCGTTTGAAAAACTCAGATCTCTGTCTCTCTCTCTCTTTCCCTCTCTCTCACAGCCTCCCTCTACCCGGCAAGAACTCCACCTTCCTTGCCTCTCCATTTTCTGTCGCCTCTTGCTGACCCCGCAATACTCCCACCCTCTCCCCTGTTCGTTGTCACGTCTTGTTGACCCCCCTGTTCTCCGCCTTCTGCCTTCTTGTTGTCGCCCCCTGTTCTCCGCCTTCTATTTTCCCCTCGTTCTCCGCAAGAACTTCGACCCTCATAACATTAAGAACTTCCTCTTTTCTCCCTGGATCTCCACTTTTCCCGTCTCAATTATCCTTATCAATATTATTATTAATATTATTATTACTATTATTAGTAATATTTTTTATTATCATTATTATCTTTACTATTACATTGTTCTACTACCTACACTAATATTATTATTATTAATATTATTATTATTACTATTATTAATATTATTTATTATTATTATTATTATTATTATTATTATTATTATTATTATTAATACTATTATCATTATTATTGTTATTGTTATTGTTGTTACAATTACTATTACTATTTCACTATTACCACTAGTATTATTATAATTATAATTATTATTATTATTATTACTACCACCGGTAGTAGTATTATTACTATTAATATAACATATATTATTATATATATTTTTTATTTTATTTTATTTCATTTTTTAATATATATATTTTTTTAAATATATTATTATTTGAAGAACTCCGCCACGATCGGTCCAAACTCGGGTAAAGTAATGGAGTTATGATAGGTCGATAGCGTAAAATTTTTTATCAAATGAAAAAATGAAATACAAATATAGAAAAACTTTTGAAGCATTTCCTCCTCAACGGCGCACTACATTGGATCCCCAATATAGTAACAAGTTAACAAGGGACCCTAGGGTGTAGGTTAATAAGTTAGTTAATAAGTTAGTGCATGAAGATAGAATTCGTCTAATCACTTGAAACATAGGATCTTTGACCAGCAAGTTAAGAGAGAGGAGAAGTAATGAACAGATGAAAAATTCATACCATGTGTTTTCAAGAAACTAAGTGGGTGGGGGAAAATGTTAAAGTAGTAGAGTCTTATGATCATAAACTTTAGTATACAGGTAAGGATAAAACTAAGAATATGGTAAAAATAATTATACATAAGGATCTATTAGAAGATGTAGTTGAGATAAGAAGGAAAGGGGATAGAATTATGTTTATCAAGTTAGTAGATGGAGAAAATGTAGTTAATATGGTCAGTGTATATACGTTCCAAATAGGTATATATACAATTATTAAAAAATAATTTTGAGAGGATTTAAATGAATTTATATAAACCATACCTAGTGGAGAGAAGTTATTTATTGGAGGAGAATTAAATGGATATGTAAGAGAGAGGAATGAAGGATTCGAAACCGTACATGGAAATTTTGGATTTGGTAATAGGAATGAGGTAGAAGGTATCATTTTAGAGTTTGCCACAATATTCAATTTGGCACTCGTAAACACCTTCTTTAAAAAAGAAAAGTCACTCATAGTTACGTATAGAAATGGATCTAATACTAGCCAAATAGATTACTTTCTCACTAGGAGAGGTGACTTGTAAGGATTGCAAGGTTATACTAGGGGAAAGTGTAGCAACTCAGCATAGACTTCTAGATTTAGATATACGTGTGCTTAAAAGGCAAAAGAAGTATCGTCCATTTGTGGAGTCAAGAATTAAGTGGTGGAATCTGAAAGGAGAGAAGGTGATGACTTTTAGAGACATTAATTCAAGCGGCAAATTGGTCCACTAATGATGATTCGAAAACAATGTAGAAAGAGATGTATGCTAATATTAAGAATATAGGTAGGAAGGTTCTTGGTGTATCTAAGGCTCAGGTCCCAATAGGCAAGGAATCATGATGGTGGAATGAAAAAATTCAAACTGTTGTCTGAACCAAACGAGAATGTTATAGAAACCTTAAAAGTAATAGTAGTAGTGATACATATGAAAAATACAAAAGTACAAAACAAGAGGTGAAAAAGATTATCCACGAATCAAAAAATAAGGTGTATAACAAACTATATAAGAGATTGGAATCTAAAGACGGAGAAAGAGAGATCTATAGAATTGCTAGTTTAAGAGAGAGAAAGGGAAAGGATCTAAATCGTGTTAGGTATATTAAGAGTGAAATCAATAGTATACTTGTAAGGAACGAAAACATAAGATAGCGTTGGATTATTTTGATAATCTCTTTAATGTTAAAGAGTATAATAGATACAGAAAATATCGAGGTGCCTATAGAACAGGTTAATAGAGATTTTAAACGTAAAATTCGTCCCCATGAAGTCATGGAGACCTTAAAGAGAATGAAGAATAATAAAACCATAAGATCTGATGACATTCCCATTGAAGGATAGAAATATTTGGGTGAATTTGATAGATTAATGTTAACGATTATTTTCAATAAAATTTGGCAAATCAAGAGAATGTCTCAAGCATAGAGGGAAAGTACACTTGTGTCACTATATAAGAATAAATGAGACATACAAGATTGTTCTAATTATAGAATTAAACTTAAGAGTCATATCATGAAACTATGGGAGAGTGGTAGAGCATAGATTGAGATTAGACATAAATGTGTCTCAGAATCAATTTGGATTTATGCAAAAAAAATCCATCACAGAACCAATCCACTTGTTAAGACATTTGATAGAGACAGATACAGAAGAGAGACTTGCATATCATATTCATCGATCTAGAAAAGGCATATTATAGGGTTCCTAGAGACATTGTGGTGGGCGCCAATGAAGGAAGCGATCTTTTTGAAATACATTAATCTTATTAGAGATATATAAGAGAGATGTGTAACCAATGTAAGAATTTGCGAGGGTCTGAGCAATAGTTTTTCTATTAATATTGTGTTCCATCAAGATTCGGCATTAAGTTTTATCCTTTTTGTAATAGTGATAGATGAAATCACAAAAAATATTCAAGATAAAATATCATGGTGTATACTTTTTGTAGATGATATAATGTTGGTTGATGAAACTAGAGAGGACATTAATGCTAAATTATAGTTATTGAGGGTTACACTGGAATTCAGGGGGTTTAAATTGAGCTTGTCGAAAATTAAGTATATGAGATGTAAGTTTAGTGACAATTATCAAGATGATGAAGAAACGATTAGGTTAGATAAGATGTACCAAAAAGTGAATGTTTTAGATATTTTGGTTATATTATTCAAAATGATGGTAATATAGATGGGATGTGAATTATAGGATTCAAGTGAATTGGATAAAATGGAGAAGGGCATCTGGAGTTCTTTGCGATCGCACGATACCACTGCATTTGAAAGGAAAGTTCTATCGAATCGTGGTAAGATCTGCACTATTGTATGACACTAAGTTTTGAGCTATTAAATAACAATAAGAATAAAAAATGGTTGTAGTAGAAATGAAGATGTTTAGGTGGATTTATGATAAAATTAGAAGAGAAAGAATTAGAAAAGAAGAGATTCGTAATAAGTTGGGAGTTAGTTCAACTGTGGATAAAATGCGAGAGTGTCGTCTGAGGCGGTTTGGACGTGCAAAGATGATCCAAAGATGCACCAATTAGGAGGATCGAGAATTTAAATATATGAGATTTAGTAAAACAAAGAGGTAGACCGCTGAAAATTTGATACAACTTATCCGTAAAGATATTATAGTTAAGGATTTAGATGAGGAGATGGTTTTGAATAGGAATGAGTGGCGTAGGAAAATCCGTACAAATTAAATCTATATCTTTTTCCCTTTTTTTTTCTTTCCTTAATCTTTTTCACATTTGTCTCTCAAATGGCCGATCCCAATTATTGGGATTAAGGCTCATGTTGTTGTTATAAAGGATACTTGTCCGTGGGATGAGAACAAGATTATAAAAATAGTCATAATTGGGCTGCCTTTGTCAAGAAAGAAATAATGTTATTTGTGTGAGATACTAGAAACCTGCCTTTAGATGTATCAAACTTCACCAGATTTGAAGCTAGTAATGGCTCCTGTTTTTTCTTGGGGGCAAAACGATTGGAAATGGAGAAGTAAGTTCTTGTCTACTTTCTTCTTCTTGCATGTATGATACTTTCGTTCTTCATGGTGCATTTAATTTAAATTTCATCATTTTTTATGTATATTATCTTAAAAGGTATTTTTTTTTGGGGGGGGGGGAATCTTAACAATAGAGAGATCACAAATCTCAATTCTATTTTAGGGTATTTGCCCTTTACTATAAAGGGAACTTGTTTATTCTTAAAAGCTAGTGATGTCTCTTGGGAACTTGTTTATTCTCCCACTATAAAAGGACTACTCCTCTTGTTGTAGGCAGGTCATATATATTTTTTTTATATATACGAAAAGAATATATACCAAAAAAAGAAAAACTACACAGTATCGGGATAAGCCCTGAGATACCTGAAGGATCAGCAGGCCAACATGGCCTTACAGGCAAAAGAGACCAAGTCCCAGTCGCAGCTGGGGAAAGAACTATGCTAGCAAAGGCCGCAATGGTACACGGAGGAAGATGGCTCTCTCCAACCCTCTGCTTATTCCTTTCTATCCAAATATAGTAAACCCAAGCGCTAAGGAGGCATTTAAAGACCCTGCTCATTCGGAGGGGATGTCTCGGTAAGGAAAGCAGAGTCCCACGAATACTAGACCAAGAGATAGGAAAGTTACTAGGCACATGATGAGTCATCGTAAGACGCCACACCTCTTCGAGAAGGGACATCGGAAGAAGAGGTGATCAAGGGTCTCTTTCCGGTTAGAACATAAATGGCAAGTCGAGGAAGACGCAACTCCAATCCTGAAAAGGTGATCGCTCGTCTGCAGTCTCTCCATAAACAGAAGCCATACAATGAAGGCGAAATGCGGAATCGCTCCTTGAAACCAAACCAAATCTGACCAAGGAATGTGGCTATAGGAACATTTGAGGTGCCTCCATGCTGAGGCAATGGAGAACTCTCCACTAGAAGTGATCGTCCACACATTCCTGTTGAAACCAATGGAGGGGAGATTGGAATCCGAGATATACTCTCGAATACTATCAAAAAAAGTTCGCATCGATCTTGAAATCCGTTGCCCCTGAAGATACTCCCAACCAATGGTCGCTGGAAAATATATCCTGAACAGAACCGGAGTCTCTAAAACCAGACCTCTCCATTGCTTGTCTCCCCAAGACCTCTGTCAAAGGACCTGTGGAGAGCCAAGAGTCGTACTAGAAAATATGACTACCATCACCCTGCCTATAAGCCACAAGCTCCCGAACTAAATGACAAAGAGAAAGGAGCTTCCTCCACATCCAAGAGCATCTCTACGGAATTCGAACATACCAGAAATTACGACATCAAAGAAGATAAGTCCTCACCCAACGACTCCAAACATTATCCTCTGGGTTGGAAAGGAGCTGCCATATATGCTTAAGTTGAGCTGTCCTATTCCACTCTGTTACCCTTTTCAACCCTAAACCTCCCTCCTTAAAGTGGCAAACAAGGGACCAGGCTACCTTGGTTTTATAGCGGTCTAAGGATGCACAAACCCATAAAAATTGAGACATAACCTACTCTAACTCCTTACAAACTGCTTTCGGAAGGAGGAACATCGAAGACCAATAAGTCTGAATGGAGAAGAGAATTGAATCAACCAGCTGCAACCGGCCGGCGTAGGATAAATGACGACTAGTGCAATGCTGAATCCGAGCCGACACCCTCTGAACAAGCTGAACACACTCCGTAGTAGAGAGTCTGGTCGACAAAAGAGGAATGCCTAAGTATCTGACAGGAAGACAACCATGACGGAACCCTGAAATCCTCAAAATATCCTCCGCACTCTCTGCTCAACCGCCCCAAAGAAGATCTCACTCTTCTGAGGGTTCATACGCAATCCAGAAAGAGATCCAAAATGAGTCAAAACATCTAAAATACACTGCACAGAGGCTAAACTGCCCCGAGAGAAAAGCATAAGATCATCTGAAAAACAAAGGTGGGACAGAGTCACCTCATGGCATCTTCAATGATACTCGAAGGTCGGCCCCTCAGTGACCCTATGCATCATGCCCTAGAAAACCTCCATAACTATCACGAATAGTATGGGCGACAACGGATCTCCCTGACGAAGCCCTCTCGAACTCCGAAAGAATTCCGTCAATCCCCCATTAACAGATATAGCAAAACTCGCTGTAGACACTCGTCATAATCCTATCAACAAGCCAGGAAGAAAAGCGAATACACTGCCCAGCTAGTCTGAGGAAATCCTACTCAACAGAATCATACGCCTTGATAATGTCTATCTTTATCGCACGAGGAGAGCCGCGATTTAATTGATAACCATGAAGAAGCTCATGAACCAGAAGAATATTATCTCCAATTTTTCTACCTCTCATAAAAGCAGACTGCTCATATCAATGATGCTCGACAAATTTGATTTACTCTTGTTGCAATAACCTTGGATATACACTTATACACTGTGTTACAGCAAGAAATCGGTCTAAAGTTCGTCAATGAGATCAGGTTATTCCTCTTCAGGGTAAGAGAGATGATAGTACCATTCACTTCCTTCATAAAATTCCAGTGAGAAAAGGAATCCATGACCGCTAGTGACATCAGGACCCACTGTATCCCAACTATCACCAAAAAACTCCGCGCTATACCCATCCGGACCCGGAGCCTTATTCTCCCCAAGGAGAACATAGCCTCCTTCACCTCATCCACCATCACCGAAGATTCCAAGGCCTGAATCTATCACGGAAAAACTCCGCGCTATACCCATCTGGACCCGGAGCCTTATTCTCCCTAAGGAGAACATAGCCTCCCTCACCTCATCCACCATCACCGAAGATTCTAAGGCCTGAATCTGTATTTCTGATAAAGTACCTCTAATTCTAGAAGCAATAAATCTAGCATCCAACTGATCCACCCTAGGCTGGCTCGTAAACAAACCCTTGAAGTATGATACAGCCTCTCGCCTAATATCATCCCAATCAGAAATACGAGTGCCATCCTCCCGGACTAAAGAGTAGATAGAATTCCGGTTTCGCCTGCTCCTAACCATACTACAAAAGAATGCAGAAATCCGAGTGCCATCCTCTCGGACTAAAGAGTAGATAGAATTCTGATTTCGCCTGCTCCTAACCATACTAAAAAAGAATGCAGTATTCCGATCACCCAACTGGAGCCATCGGATCCTAGCCTTCTGCCTGTGCATGCTCTCTTCCATCCGAGCTAGACAGTGATAATGAGAAGTAGCACACCTCTCCTCCTCCCCTAATCCATTCTCCGGACCACTCGATAACAACTCTCGCTGGATCTGAAGAAGTCTTTCTCGGGCCTCCTACACTCGGACAGACAAATCGCTAAACTCCTAGCGGTTTAGTTGTCTTAATTTCCGTCTCAACCCCTTCAGTTTCTTGTAAAGGCGATACATCGGGGTTCCATAGTACATATCCTCCCAAGCCTCCGAAACTATCTTACGATATCGGGGATGCTCTATCCAGAACCCGAAGAACTTAAAGGGCACCTTACGATGCTGCTCCTCCCTCTGAATTCTAACCACACATGGAGAATGATCAGAATCACCGGACGGAAGAAAAGCAACCTCAGAGAAAGGATAAGAACTTAATCAACTAGCATTAACTAACACCCTATCCAGTTTCCTCAGGATCGGATCTTCAGATTGCCTATTCCACCAAGTGAAAAAGGCCCCAGAGTACCTCAGATCCTCCAACTCCGCCTGTTGCATACATTCATCCAACACACAATCAGCAACAAACCATCCAGCTCTACCCCCACTCCTCTCAGATGGACATCTAATGGCGTTAAAGTCTCCAAGAACACACCAAGGGGTGTCCATCCTCTTACCCACAGATCTCAGGAAATCCCAAAGAATACGCCGGTCTCCTGCCATGTTAGACCCATAGACGATCGTAATTTGCCAACACAACTCAGAGCGGATAGTCTGGACCCTAAAATGAATCCACTGTCTCATAGGACAGCATATCCACCCTAACTTCCATCAGATCCCATCACAACCATATACGACCAGGAGAGTTATGAGCATGAGCTATAGAATAGTGCTAGTGGGGTAGTAGGGACTGTTGAATACAAACCTCATTAGTAACTCTCACCCGAGTTGCTATGAATCCAGCTAGCTGCAACCGATTCTGCATCACAAAATTACTCGCTGCCCTGATATGAATAGGGTCATTCAGACCCCTTACATGCCAACAACCTATCATTTGGAACGAAAAGCGAGGGGCACACCCCTCAGACAACTCAAGGTCCCCCCTTCCTCCCCTTCCTATTCTTCATAGTCCGAGGAGGATGGGAGAAGGAGGAACTCGAGGGGAAGAAGATAAGGAACAAACACTATGACCACGACCAATCTCCACAATGTCATCCAAAGCACCATGACCTGAAGTCAGAACACACCTCTGAATAGGTGTAAAACATGTTGGAGCAGTAGAGCCTCTGGGTGTTTTTGGTCCCCCATCAACAATCTCTCGATTAATGATCTCTACATGCGGGATAACTGGGTCCTGCTTTGCTCCCTCCTTAGGAGCCTCTCTGGCGAACCTTCTTTGCATTTCCTTCCTGCCCTATCTTCCCCCGGCGTCTGCGTCTCCTACTATAAGTCTGGAAACCCTCCTCATCCGTCCTCGGAGCAATAGAGCTATCCAATACGGGAGGGTCTTTTGGGCACTTAGATTGGCACATTGTGCAACTTAACCCACAGAGGAATTCTCGTGGGTTCAAATTCCATCGTACTCATGCCCATAGTATATCTACGCACAATGAATGGAATACCAAAAATCTGCCAATGACTCCTATCCAAGATATCCTCAAAATGGTCATCAGAGTTAAATCTCAACATAAAACAGTCCGGTCCAACTAGAGTCACGTCAGATAGACCCCATTTACCCCACATTAACCTGGCTACACGCTTAACCTCTTTGTATGGCATCCGCCGCCTAATGAGGTTTCCAATCAAGCAGCAGTGATAAGGGCGAGTTCCATCTTCTACTAAAGGTGAAGGAATAGACAACCTACTACTTTCGGTGTCTGGATTCAATCTCTCCAGCAACACAGGCTTCTGAAAATCCTTTCTTTCCAAATGGTCCTTCTCCCCTCCTCCCAATGCGGGGGCATAGGTTTTTGGTGAAGGGGAACGGTCCCCAACACCTAAGCCTTCATCCATCCCAAAAAATGCTAGAATTAATTTTCAAATTGATCTATGCATGTCTGGACATTCCTAGTTAGAGAGTGAAGTGGAGTAAATGGGACAATGATCCCAAACCATCAAGGAAAAAAATGTATAGGATAAAAACAAGATAAAATGGAGAAAAATTTAAAGACAATTAATTCGAATCTTTTTCAATTAATATCTGAATATGGATCTAATTAAGAATAATTTGACCATATATAAGCAAAATATTTTGTTAATTGATCTACCAAACTATAATCATTTTAACACAAAAATTATTGATGCATGGATATATTGCAAAGAATTAACACACCCACAAAGGTAGCATTTAGAGATTATAAGCGATAGAACTAAAAGGGAAGGCTGGCATGATATACATTTAAAGAATATTTTAACATATTTATATTCATTAAGTGAGTTATTGAAGGGAAGAAAAAATTTGAAGGTACCATTGTGCTATTAAAATTTTAATACAATTAGTATTTTATTTAGTTGTTAAATTTCATGAATTAATTAAAGAATAAGTTTGTTATTTTGGTGCTATTGAAGGTATTTTTTACTTCACAGATAATTGTCCTTTTTGACTCGAATAGAAAGCCTGCACCGATATGTTTGTCCGGTCTTCTTGGATGGGAAACTAGCAAAAACCCAACCGGGACTGACCCGATAGGGGGACTCTGACGCTCAAGTCAGGAAAGATAATAACAAAAGTAAAACTGAATACAACTGAGAGAATATGACCCCGGTGGTCTCTGTCATGTGATGTATCGGCCGAGTGGATATCGAAACCCCGTGTGCGTGTAGCATGTATGCGTATTGCACAGTAAGTATTATGTATGTTGCATATGTGAAGTCATGTGATGCAGTATAAAAGCATACGTATAGAGTCATACCTCTGATTGTGTGTAGGGTCGGTGTAAAAACCACACCTCCGGTGGTCTCTGTCATGTGATGTATCGGTCGAGTGGATGTCGGAATCCCCGTGCGTGTGTGTAGTATGCATGCGTATTGCACAGTAAGCGTTATGTATGAAGACATATCGTATGTCGCATATGTGAAGTCCTGTGATGCAATATAAAAGCATACGTAAACAGTCATACCTCTGATCATGTGTAGAAACGGTATAAAATCGTATCTCTGACGGAATATGTTTGGGTATGTAACCCCCTTCTGACTGATATGTAGAATCGACTATCGAGTCATCTAGGATTGGGCATGGAGCCTTACCTTCGTTCATGTATGGAATTGAGTATAGAACCCTAACTTTGAACGACATGTAGAATTGCCTCCCTCTGGTATATAAAAACTGAGTCCCCTCTGAACGTTGTCTATGCTTTGTATTTATAGTCTTCCCAAAGGTGTAGAAAATCCTAGTTTCCTTTTGTTTGAAATCTTTTAAAATTGTTAGAATTGTAATTAAAGATTTCTGAAAGGTTTAGACTTTTTTCAAGAAATATGGAAAGATTTGACCTTGATAGTGATTGCTTTCCTTATCAGATTACCATACATGATTTTGGAGACCTATCAAATAGGGTATCATCAGTTGAGAATCCATTTTTTATCACTTTAATCATTCAATTCCCAAGTGTCTCTTTCTCTCTCTCTCTCTCTACATTTCATAAGGGTTTCTTCTTTTCTTTTTTCTCAAGATCAGATTTAGGCTTTCAATTGTTATCTGATTTGATCCGAAACCCTTTTTCTTTGTTTTCACATGTAAATGATCAGTTTTGTTTTTTTTTTTTTTTTTTTTTTTTTTTTTTTTAAATAATTAATTCAAATGGAGGTAGGTTACATGTAATGTGATCTGACCCATTATCAACGGAGTGTTGGAGATTACCATATCAAATCATATGTTGCCAAAGTCTTATATCCTGTAATGTAATGATATCTTAGGTGAATGTAATGCCACACCCATCAAACTGCCATTTCTAAGGTAAGAACAACATCAGCAGACATGGCCGTCTAGTATTCTAGCAGCAGGTACTGAGGCTTTCTGCTATTGTAACCAGTCCACTTGTCTGGTATGAGGCAAGTCATCACACCAGTAGTAGTGGAATATTCCTCTATGGCAATCCTATCACATGTATATAATTTCTAATTATAGTTTCCGAAATCTGAAGCAGTTAATGGTTAGGGATTTTTCTTTTCTTCTTGAAGTTCGTTGTAGAAAATAATATGTTGGGTCCTTTAAATTCATCATATGAGGTTGGGCTCTACAACAGTTGATTCTAGTGCACAAGGCAATTGGTGCCTTTGTGACTCATTGTGATTCTAGAGCTCTGGGGTTCCATTACTTACTTGGCCTCTCTTTGCTGAACGGTTTTTGAATGAGAAGTTGGTGACCCAAGTTTTGAAGATTGGTGTCAGTGTCGGCGCTCAACCATCTGCTAGATTTGGTGGCGAGACTGTGAAGAGTGAGAGAATTGAGGAGGCAATCAATAGGGTAATGGAAGGTTATGAAGCGGAGAAGATTAGAAGCAAGGTTAAAGAGTTTGGAGATTCGGCAAAGAATGCTGTTGAAAGAGGAGGATCATCTAGCAAAGATTTGAAGTCTTTCATTGATGAGTTGAAATATGAGTAGCCTTGAGTTTTGCATAATCTGACTGTTTCATTTTAGATGGCTTGTGGTAACATCGTAGAGAATAAAAAATTTAAAGTTTTTATCTTTTTTCTGTGGTAAAGTAAAAAAAAAAAATTATTGTTATTATTATAAAAATTATAAATCATAAATCGTAAAGTTAATAGTTATTTTTGCGTTAAGTCATTTGTGTTAATCACTTGAATTCAACCTTATTATTCAATATATGGTATTTTATTCGTACTTCCTATGTTGGTGTTGGAAAATGAATGCATATCTTAACTCCTTTTGCTAGGCTGAGCCATGATTTAAGTCTACTAGAATCTTTGGAGTTCAAGAAGAGAAATAAACACATTGTGGATATTATCAAGGAAGTGAATTGGGAGGATATTCATCCTGACATGCTTGCAAGGTTTGTTCCTCTTCTTGGTTATATTTCTCTATTGTAACTAGAGATGATGAAAAACACAAGGAATAGAACTAGTTCTTATATTTTTCTCATGCATCACATTAGCATACAAGATTTCTATCGTAGAGTTTAGAATTGCTAATTTTGTGAATTCCACTTGCACTACATTCCTTGGTGACATTGTTATGCTTGTCTGATCTTCAATGGCTGTGCGTGACCGAAGTTCTGAAGTGCTTGTTTTGAATTGCTAAATGCAAAATACAGGTTCTTATCACCCTCTCTTTGCTTCTTTAAGTATAATAATTATGTTTTCAACTGAATAACTGTTTATTCTATGTAATTGTAAAAGCTAGATAATAAGGATTGGTGTTCAGAGGTTGAGACAGAGAATAGAAAATGCATGTCTCGTGTCAAAATGATGGAGTTCTTTACATTACGACAAATGATGAATAAGGATTGCGTTAAGTCAAATATTATGGGTCCCATCAATTCATCGTCTTGAATTAATCATGTATTATGTTTCTCAATAGCATTTCTATGTTGCAGGCACAGATCAGCTGGGTGAAATGAATGCAGGTTTGCTGGAAGACACTGCCTATATGAACTTGGCTCTTCCAGGTCTAAGGTTGCCTGTGAGAATCTTATTCTAAGCAAATTTTATGAGGAGAGGCAACTTTTTAGCGTGAAGACAATTGTTTCTATTTTTTATTTTTTTCTGATAAGGAAAGTTGAAAAAGAAACACAACTTCAGCGATGGTGCAGGCAGTTCAGTTATGGTGTAGTCTCTTGATCGTGGGTTAAGTAATTTTGTGAATGTGGAGTAAGCTTATAAATGGACCAAAGTGCACAAGTGTTCTATCCATATTTTTTTGAGCTATGATATGGAATGATAGTTTGAGGAAGACATGTATGGGGAAATAACTAAAAGGGGTAGAGGTGGAAATTAGGAGCATGCTTGTCACAATAAAAATTGAAAACGTTGAGAGCTAGCTATGAGCAGGTATTGCTTTCTTATTAAAATAAAGGACTACCTCATGGCCCTAATCTTTTTAAATCCTGATTTGTAAAGCCATAGAGTTATTAAGTGCTAGCTATAAATGGGTATTGCTTTGACATATTTGTGGTTATAGTAGAAAAGCGAGGATGACAAACTGCTGGTGCTTTTGCGGTTATTAAGTCACCATGTTGAGTAATGCAACTTTGATTACTCTCCACTACACATTTTTTCAGGTAGATAATATCTATTTCATTTATATTTCAACGGTAAGTACTCTATAAAGCAAATTCTTGATTTTTGTGTCTATATTGTAACGTACCCATTAAAAAAGTAATTTTTTTTTAATTATTTCTTATGTCAGTTCTGCTGCCGTGTTGGGTTAGTTTCCTGCATGGCTCCCTATCAACCATGAAATGAGATTTACATCAAGGTGCATCTAGTTTTCTAATAGCTCATTTTATCTATCTGTCACCTGTCTTTCAGACTTTCTCATGGTTTTGAGTTTTTTCTGATATTATTCTTGTACTAGATAGGGTGGACAAGAAGGGAAGCCATCAGCCATCAGCCATCACAAGCAGTTGCAGTTACATCTTCATATGAATACTGAACCCATTAAAAGAGCCTCTGCTTGTCACAGCCTTAGGTGATTATTTTGAAACCCCTTTTTCTGATGCTTTGAATGATCGAATTCTAATCAATATTTTGTGTAAATTTGAGCAGATGGAGTCAGGTTATTGCATGTTTGGGCCATACAAAGTGGACGAGAATTGTGTGTTTTGTGTCACTGATCTTTCCTACGCAATGGTCAATCTCTGCCCTGCTTGTCCTGGTACTTGTTCTTTTCCTTTTATGTTCCTTTATCAAATTTTGTTGCAGAATTTGATATGATTATTGGGATTTAATAGAATGCTGTTTATCTTGAAGGATAAAATCTTTTCAGAAATTGAAACACTGTTTTTTGTGTATGTGTAGGTGAACAATCCAAAATTTAGAGGATTTTTGGTAATTTTAATTCTCTGTGTTTAGAATACCTCATGTACCCCAAAGGTGTCGATTTTCTGATTCATATCGATAGCAACACTTATATATATAGTTGAACAAGGATCATTTGTATGGTGGACCACTGCAAGCATCCAATTGAGATTTGGGTGTTCCTTTTCTAATCTCATTGCTCTGTCACAGTGCATTATTTAGTAGTTTATCATTTGATTTTCAGATTTTTCTCTATCATAACAAATTTACTAACTTCCTTTTCCTTTGTTTCTTTTGCAGGTTATATCCTTTTCCTTTCAATCTAGGAGTTTGTTATTCCATTGTCAGCCTTGGATAGCACTTAAATAAGCTTTGCAGCCATTGATATTGAAGTATAAGCATACTTCTAAACTTCAAAGCCATGTGATCTTGCGGTTCTATTCTTGCAAAACTAGTATAAATTGTATATTTTTACAGGGCTGCTATTTTTTTTCCCTTCCTTCTTTTTTAAGGATGTAGAATCACTGACACGAGGAGTAATTAAACTATCTCTGCATCTAATGGGTAATCTCTCTCAAACTATTATAAATTGCATTTATTTATTTTTTTCTTAGCCAATGTTGTTGTTCTCATCCAATGGGTACTCTCTTTCTCTCTCTCTCTGTTTTCTGGAGTAGATTACCAATTTTCAGTCCCTTTTTCTCTATCTATGAAAATCGGCACAGCTTAATCTTAAGAAATGTCCACAGCCTCTATACCGTAGCCCTTTGAAACCCCCAGTGAAGATTCAGACCCTAGCTCTCTCAAGCGGAAGCTCAGAGTAGAAGGTTTTATTTCATATTTGGAGGACTTTACCTGTCTTTTTTCTCTGCCTCTTTCTCTATCTATTTTTCTTTGGAGGAGACTCATGCAATTTGATCAATTGTTATCATGTTAGGGTTTCAAATTTGAAGGGACTCAAGGAAAGGTATCAAATATTTGTCTCAATCAATTGATCTCTTTGCAAATCTTCATCCTTTGAAACCCCTTTTTTGATGCTTTGAATGATTGAATTCTAATCAATATTTTGTGTAAATTTGAGCAGATGGAGTCAAGTTATTGCAAGTTTGGGCCATACTTAGTGGACAAGAATTGTTTGTTCTGTGTCACTATCTTTCCTACGCAATGGTCAATCTCCACCCTGCTTGTCCTGGTACTTGTTCTTTTCCTTCTATGAACCTTTATCAAATTTTGTCTCAGAATTCGATATGATTATTGGGATTTAATTGGAATGCTGTTTATCCTTGTGTATGTGTACGTGAACGATCCGAAATTTAGAGGAATTATTTTGGTAATTTTCATTCTCTCTCTGTTCAGAATATCTCATGTACCCCAAAGGCGTTGATTTGCAGATTCGTATGGATCGACTGCAGAGGCTTTCTGTCATATATGTTTTTCAAGCTCTATAGTGATAGATGTACAAATAGTGGGTGGGCTGAGGAGAGTTGCAACACTTACATATATACTTGAACAAGGATCATTTGTATGGTGGAGCACGGCAAGCATCCAATTGAGATTTGACTGTTCCTTTTCTAATCTCATTGCTCTATGTCAGGATGCATTATTTAGCAGTTTATCATCTGATTTACAGCTTTTTCTCTCACATTTTAACAAATTTACTTAACTTCCTTTCCTTTGTTGCTTTTGCAGGTCATATCCTTTTCCTTTCATTCTAGGTGTTTCTTATTCCATTGTCAACCTTGGATAGTACTTAAATAAGCTTTGCAACCTTGAATCACTGACACGAAGAGTGATCAAACTATCTTTGCATACTAATGGGTAATCTTTCTCAAACTAGTATAAATTGCATATATTTTTTTTCTTAGCCAATGTTGTTCTTCTCATATAATGGGTACTCTCTCTCTCTCTCTCTATTTTCTGGAAGTAGATTCCCAATTTGCTGTCCCTTTTATCTATTTATGAAACTGGGCACGGCTTAATCTGGAGAATCGTCCACAGCCTCTAAACTGTAGCCCTTTGAAAGCCCCAGCGAAGATACCCTAACTCTCTCAAGCGGAAGCTCTGAATAAAAGGTTTTGTTTCATATTTAGAGGACTTTACCTGTCTGTTTTCTCTGTCTCTTTCTCTATCCATTTGTCTTCTATTGAGGAGACTAACGTAATTTGATCAATTGTTTGAGTGTTAGGGTTTTCGATATCACAGTAATTATTTTTTCTGAGATTTGAAGCAGTTAATGGTTAGTGATTTTTTTCTTCTCTAATTTATTTTCTTCTTGAAGTTCTTTGTGGTGAATAATATTATGGGTCCTGTAAATTCATAATGAGAGGTTGGGCTCCACAACTGTTGATTCTAGAGCACAAGGCAATTGGTGCCTTTGTGTCTCATTGTGGTGAGAGCTCAATCATAGAAGCGAGTAGTTCTTGGGTTCCATTACTTACTTGGCCTCTATTTGCTGAACAGTTTGTGAATGAGAAGTTGGTGACCCAAGTTTTGAAGCTTGGTGTTAGTGTCAGCGCTCAACCATCTGCTAGATTTGCTGGCAAGACTGTGAAGAGTGAGAGAATTGAGGAGGCAATAAATAGGGTAATGGAAGGTGAAGAAGCCGAGAAGATTAGAACCAAGGTTAAAGAGTTTGGAGATTCGGTAAAGAATGCTGTTGAAAGAGGAGGAACATCTTACAAAGATTTGAAGGTTTTGACTGAAGAGTTAAAATATGAGTAGCCTTGGATTTCACATAATCTTTGACTGTTTCATTATTCATGGTTTGTGGTAACATTGTGGAGAATCAAAAATTTAAAGTTTTTATCTATTTTTTTTGGTGGTAAAGTAGAAAAAGAAAAATTATTATTATAAAATTATAAATTATTCATTTAATAATCATTTTTGCATTAAGCCATTTGTGTTAATCACTTGAATTCATCATCTTGAATTCAACCTTATTATGGGTTAAAGAAGTCCTGAAAGATAATAAGGATTGCGATAAGTCCATAATAAATTTCGGACAAGATTCAGTATTTTATTCGTACTTTCTATATTGGTGCTGGAAAATGAATGCCTATTTTAACTCCTTTGGCTAGGTTGTCCTCCCTTGTGAAAGTGTGTTTCTGAGCCTTGATTTAAGTCTTCTAGAATCTTTGGAGTTCAAGCGGAGAATAAAACAGATTGTGGATATTATCGAGGAAGTGAAGTGGGAGGATATTGATCCTGACATGCTTACAAGGTTTGTTCATCTTCTTGGTTATATTTCTCTATTGCAGCTAGAGATGATGAAAAACATAAGGAACAGAACTAGTTCTAATTTTTCTCATGCATCAAATTAGCACATGAGATTTCTATCGTAGAGTTTAGAATTGCTAATCTTGTGAATTCCACTTGCATACATTCCATAGTGACATTTTTATGTTTGTCTCATCTTCGATGGCTGTGTTCGACCGAGGTTCTCTCTCTCTTTGTTTCTTTAAATGTAATAATTATGGCTTCAACTGAATAACAGGTTATTCTATGTATTTGTAAAAGCTAGATAACAAGGATTGGTGATCAGAGGTTGAGACAGAGAACAAAAAATGCATGTTCCATGTCAAAATGATGGACTTCTTTACATTACGACAAATGATGAATAAGGATTGTGTTAAGTCAAATATTATAGGTCCCGTAAATTATTCATCTTGAATTCATCATGTATTATGTTTCTCAATAGCGTTTCTATGTTGCAGGTTTGCAGAAATCAGCTAGGTGACATGAATGCAGGTTTGGTGCAACACATGGCATGTATGAACTTGTCTCTCCCAGGTTTGAGGTTGCCTGTCAAAATCTTATTATTGGCAAATTTTAAGAGCAGTGGCAACTTTTTAGCATGAAGACAATTGTTTCTATTTTATATTTTTTCTGGTAAGGAAAGTTGAAAAAGAAACAAACCGTCAGTTATGGTGCGGGCGGTTCAGTTATGGTGTAGTCTCTTGACCATGGGTGAAGTAATTTTGTGAATGCAGAGTAAGTTTATAAATGGACTGAAGTGCACAAGTTTTCTATCCATATTTTTTTAGAGTTACGATATGGAATGATTCTGGTCGTAGTTTGAGGAAGACATGTAGGGGGGAAAAATCTAAAAGGGGTAGAGGTGAAAATTAGGAGCATGCTTATCACAATAAAAATTGAAAACATTGAGAGCTAGCTATGAGCAGGTATTGCTTTCCGCGACGTGGCTTATTAAAATAAAGGACAACCTCATGGCCTCAATCTTTTTAAATCCCGATTTTAATGTCACAGAATTATTAAGTGCCAGCTATGAACCGGTATTGCTTTGACATATTTATGGTTACCAGTAGAAAAGCGAGGATGAGAAGCTGCTGGTGCTTTTGCAGTTATTAAGTCTCCATGTTGAGTAATGCAGCTTTGATTGCTCTGCGCTACACATATTTTCAAGTAGTTAATATCTATTTCATTTATATTTCAACAGTAAGTACTCTATAAAGCAAATTCTTGATTTTTATGTCTATATTGTAACGTACCCATTAAAAAAGTAATTTTTTTTAATTGCTTATGTCACTGCTGCTGCCGTGTTGGATTAGTTTCCTGCATGGCTCCCTATCAACCATGAAATGTCTCGGAAGATTTACTTCAAGGTACATCTAGTTTTTCTAATAGGTCATTTTATCTATCTGTCACCTGTCTTTCAGACTTTCTCATGGTTGTGAGTTTATTCTGATTTTATTCTTGTCCTAGATAGGGTGGACAAGAAGGGAAGCCATCAACCATCACAAGCAGTTGCAGTTATATTCATTTGTATAATGAACCCATTAAAAGAGCTTCTGCTTGTCAGCCTTAGGTGATTATTTTGTTGTGTTGACAGTTTCTCATACCGTGGGAATTGTTGCTGCTGCTACTTTGACATTTGAAATTCTTTCTTCAATATAAAAAATTGCAAGGAAATGGATTTTCACAAAGAATAGATCGACATTGCTTTAAAGTATATTTGCATCACATCTATTCATCTATTGTTGCTTGTTTCACCAATTATGTTGTTCCTTCGAGGTTTGCAGGTGTAGCATAATCTCTGGTTTCTGGGGGCAATTGCAGCTCCACTAAACCATGAAGTCATGTTGTCACTTTGTTCATAGTCATGCTCAAAAATCACTGCAAGTCCAAAACCAGCACTCTGGGATCTGGTTCTGTGTCTTGATTTTATCTTTAACTCCCATGATATTGATATGATTGCCAATGCACTAGAGCTTCTCTCTGACCTGCACATTTGCATTTCCTCACTGTTATTGCAACATGTCATTGCACCACATCTCTATTAACTCTCTATTCTCATTGATTGCACCAAATTTTGTTCATTGATGAATAATTTTATTCTTTCTGTGTTGTAGGAACTTATTTATGCTTTGTGTTTTGAGTTGGCTAAAGCGGTTGCCAAGTCCTCCAATGTGTGGAGTTCTTTTGGAGATTCACTAAAGGTTGTGATTGATTGGTTCATACTTAGGTATAGTTCGAGGAACATGCGCTCCAATCTTTGTAAGGTACTTGACTACGTTATTAATATCTTGATGTGAACTATCTTGCTTCCAGATCCGGTCTGTCTATAAGATGTGCATAGAAAATCAAGGGCTGATAATCTTCAAGATTTTTAGTTCATGAAAAGGTGACATCATTGTTAGAATTAGAATTTGTTTTTCCAGGTAGAAAACAAGGACATGGTGATAATTATTATCTCAAGGGTAGATAATCTTCAAAACTTTAGTTCATAAAGTAATGACCTTGAATGTTAGAATCGGAATTCGTTTTCCCTTGTAGAAAATAAGGAGATGGAGATAATTATAATGTAATAATATCATGCCAATATATTTGGCATTCTATCAACTTTGCTTGAAACCTTACTTGCTTTTAATAATCTTATGCATATAGAATTAGATTTTATGAATAATCTCTATAAGCATTTGCCTACGATGAAATATCTTTCAATAGCAAGTTAATGAATCTCAAACCACTATTAGATTTAGGTTTTGAGACTTGGTCCCAACTTACCAAGTTATCCCACTAGCCAAACCATTCCTTCACCATGGGAAATACCTTTTTTTTTTTTCGCTTCTCAATGTCTCTCAGGTCCTATATGAATATTGCAGTGAGAAAGAGTGAGAGAGGGAGAGATTTTAGAAGTGAAGCCTCACTCCTTCTCTATCCAAGAAAATAGGCAAGGGTTCGTCTTTATACCTTGTATTCTCTCTCTCTCTCTCTCTCTCGAATCTTGAAGGTGCAAAGCATAGAAACATAGATAATGAATGCTCCACCACTGTAGCTTTAAGACCCTCGAGTACTTCGTCTCTCTGTTTCATTTTCATTTTCATTTTCTTTTTTCTTTTTCTGTTTTTGTTTTATTTTTTATTTTTTTATTTTATTTTTTAGTTTTTCGCCCCCTCTAAGGAGACTTTCAATTTGAAGAATTGTTGTCGTGTTAGGGTTTTAAATTTGAAGGAACTCATATAAAGAGTTCAAAGTTGTGTTTGATTCAATTGGACTCTTTGCGGCCAAGATTTAAAGATTAGTGGAGTTTAAAAAGTTTTTGTTCAATTGGACTCCATGTAAAGCGTTAGGAGATTTTAGGATTGCACTAATAATAGTTCCTGTTTATGTTGACATCTTTTTTTTGAGCTTTTCTTTCGTATATAACATATGAAAAGCTTGGCAGAATTTGAAGGCATTTTATTCTTTGTATTTTTTCAACCAAGTGGTTGGTTTAGGAGTGAGAGAAAAGACTTGGGGAATTAAAATAGGAGCTAGGGCTTTTGTTAGTACTCTTTCTTCACCCATCTGGCCAGCTTCCTCTTTTTTCTCTACCCTTGCCCCCCATTAAGCCTTTAGTAACAAAGCTCTTTTTTTATTTCTTTTATTTTTTATTTTTAGCTTTTATCCCCTTCCCCTTCCCCTGCCAATACCATCTTATGGATGGCTTTTGAAAAATCTTTTGAATACTGCCATACTCCCTAGCAGTCCTTTAGATTGTACTTGCTACATCAAATGAAAACACCCCTTTCCCACCCTCCCTATCACAAGTTTTGTATCGTAAAGACAATTGTATTTATTTATTTATTTCTCCGATGTGGGAAGCGGAACTCTAAAGACTGCTTAAATAATGGTGTATGCTGTTGCCTTTGTGTGCAGAGTAATTTTGTAGGACTGAACTACATCAATGGTCTAGCCATATCTTTGTTAGGGTTACAAGAAGGCAAGAGGTGGAAATTAAGAAAATGCTCGTCGTGGCCCTAATCTCCAAAAATCCCCATTTGTCAAGTCACAAAGTTGCTAACCTATTTGATCTGGTCAAGATTGTTGTTTCCCAAGTGCTAATGCCACCACTCTTTCCTGGATCGTAGAAATCCTAGCAGTTATCATCCATCCATCATCTCCTTCTCTGTTGTTCAGGTTGGAGCACCATTGCCAACATATTGAAAAGTAAGTGTTTGCCTCTATTGAGTCAGTTTATTGAATAATATTGGTCACTCAATGTGATTTTTTCTTAGTTCCACCCCATTATATTCGAAAAAAGCCTAGCAGTAATCATCCATCCATCATCGTTTCCTTTTCTATTGTTTAGTCTATCACCAGGTTGGAAGCACTAGTGCCGACATATGGGGAAGCAAGTGTTTGTCTCTCCATTATCATTTCATTGAATATTTTTCATTTCATTGAATGTGATTTTTTTCTTGGTTCCACCCCCATGCTGTAAAAAATGACGATTGTTTTCTACTTAAGTGACCAAAATAAATAGTTATTCTGTGATATATCATTTTTTGCCCTGGATATTTCAGAATAGTGTACTTCTTGGTCTACTACCTAGTGTCAAGCAACATATCATTGACAACTTTTAACCTAAATGCCTTTGACCTGTTTAGGGGAGAGTTTTGAGTTTGTTAGCAAAGTTTTGTCAATTTCTGTTGTGCTTTTTCCACTTCCAATAGAAGATTGCAAGGCTCCTATGATGAGGTATTGTGACCGAATGTTAAAATCCTCCATTATGTAATAGCTTGAGCTTATACTCTTTTCGTAATTGATTGCTACTACAATGAGCCTTGGAAACTTGAAATGGAGGGGAAATGATGTAAAGCCTCAAGCTTGCATTTTCAAGGGAAAATCATAAAATTGCGTATTCTCTATGCAAATATGATATTGTGTACCTTCTGTTCTCTTATTCAAGTATATTTTGGCATCTTACTTTATTTAATTGATAGTTTACTTTTGATTCACACTATTGCTATGTAACTAACAATAGTAAACTCTACGTATGCGCTATTTTCTTGCATTGCTTAAATGGCTACTCTCAATTCTAGGTTCGGGATGATTGTTGACTAGATGTTTGTGGTTATGCAGTTGCTAGTCTTTCTAATCACCTGCCATCATCCGATACCATCAAAATTTATTTCCTATCCCCTAGCCCATATCATCTCCAGGATGGCCTTTGAAAGAAATTTTGAATCGTGCCTATGGTATCGAGCAGTCTCATAAATCTCCTTACTGAATTGGTACTCCCATTCCAAGGGAAAGACAGTCATGTCGTGTAGGGTTACGAGATGAAAAGTTTCTAGTCGTAGTTTGAGAGAGATGCAGGGGAAGAAATTAAGAAGGCTAGAGGTGGGAATTAGGACCATACTTGTCACGTTTAATAGCAGTAGAAATCTAAAGATGTTAAAGAGCTACGTATGAACATGTGTTGCATTAAGCAAAGTGCCTAAGTGAAATAAAGTACTAGCTCATGGCTCCAATCTCCATAAATCTTCAAAATCCATGAAGTTCTTACTGTTGCATTTGTCCTAGTTAAGATCGTTGTTACGAAACTCTAACGCCACCACTCTTGCCTAGATCATAAGAATCGTAGCAGTAATCGCCCCCTCCACCATCATCTCTTCTGTGTTGTTTGGAGTTCACTGCCAGTGGAGGACTACTCTTATCGTATCAAGTCTTGAATCAAATTATTGGATAATCCTCATTTTTATTTTTATAATTAAATGTGATTTTTTTCCCGGTTCTATCCTGTAATTCTCGTGTTATGGTGTTTAACTAATTTAAGCACTAATTTGATTTGCTCAATTACAGGTCAGTACTCGATGGGCATGGGTTTTGCATCATAGAAACTTGTTCATATCTCTTTACTAAGGGGACTAAGCACATGTTCTCACCTATGAATCGTCCAATCGAAAAGCTACATCTCTCTATGCTTGTTCATATCTCTTTATTAAGGGCTAAGCACATGTTCTCACCTATGAATTGACCAATCGAAAAGCTACGTCACTCTATGCTGTCTTTGTGCAATTTTCAAGATTTTGACATTGTTTCACATGATTTTGTTTGTAGTTTCCTAATGCTCCATATTTTTCTGAAAAATGCAGCATAAAAAGAATTGGCTTGAGTCTCACACTTGAAGCATGCAAACTATATTTAACCAAATTCGGACTTGGTAAAATCTAACTTAGTGTCATGTCAATGCTGCGGTTCTTAGTCTTTAATTACATTTGCATGTTGTTTCTTCGAATAACTGTTTCTATGTTCCTATTGTTTTGGTTTCATTCTTTGTTGGTGTTTCAGTTACATAATTGATGTTTAATGTGTCATACTTTGTCGGTGTTCTATGTTTTAGTTACATAATCCGATGCTCATGCTCTGATAGCATAAGTTTAAGCCTATGTTCATGTTCATTACATTCAGAATATATTAACACTTTGGTGCATTGGTCATGCCTAGGCTTAGCATTCTCATTGTTTACTTTATTGATATCAGACCTATCATTCATCTAGGGCACTTAAGACATTTTTAGGGAAAGTTTTTCAACTTCATTATAGGTCAATGACCTTAAACTTGGACATTTTTTTTCTGACCTTCTAGTTTAATTCGTGCATAATCCTTTTTGTTCATGACAAAAAAGGGGGACAGAGTATAGGACAAAACATATGCAATCTCAGTGAGTTCACAAATCATTTTGTGATTGCATTATAATTGGACTAAACCCCATTCCGCTGATGACAAAAAGGGGGAGAGATTTGGATTGTTATAATTGGATTTTGGATATTGAGAATTTGTCATGTTTTATTGAGAAATTGGCTGAAAACACATGCGGTGATTAAGGGGGAGTTGAGGTAGTTTTAATCCAAAAACTTTAGGTTTTTTTGTCATTATCAAAAAAAGGGAGAATGTTACGTATAGGTGTTTTGATGATGAGTAAAACTAGATTAGATAATAAGCAAAAGTAAGCAAATGATGAGCAAAAGTTAACAAACTTAAGCTAGTCAATACATAGGATGAAATGCAAAGAATAGTCAACACATTCCTTTGAATGGTCGACACATATGATAGGTTAACTAACTAAACCATTGTGATAGCCAACTAAGTCCAACCAAACATTGGTATTAGTCGACCACCCTTCAAGTTTAGCCAACTAAACCTATATGTTAGCCAATAGAGTCCAAGAATGCATTAGCATAGTTGACTAAACATTAAATCCAGCCAACTAAAAGACCTTTATAGCTGTAAATTAATCGCTAAGTCTATGAGCCTATTGACTAAAACTTTCCACACTTAGAAATTTTTAAGAACTCTAATAGACTAGTTAACTAATCCATACGAGCTGTCGACAGAACATTTGAATACTTAGAAAGCCCGCCTTTGATCACTAAAGAAAAGTAGACTAAATGTCCTAGAAATGTCGACTAGGTCTATTAAAACTTGAAAGCTTTGACTGGAGGACACAATAGTCGACTAAGGAAGAATATGAGTTGTCTAACCAAAACTTAGTCTGTAGAATGCCAAAATTAGCTGATTGCTGAGAACTAGTTAGTCGACTAAGTAAAAAGAGATGTGAACAATAAAGACATGTGATACGCACCTAGTGAACAGATAGAAAATTTTAATTGACTCATGAACTGAACTTACATACTCCAGTTGACTTAATAGGAACACCAGTTGAGGGATCATATATATATAAATATATTGAAAGGAAATAGTTGACGTATATTTTAAATTAGTCTGCACTTATTTTAGACTTAAAAGTCTAAGAAATACTATAGTCGACTAATGATTAGAGACAGTTGATTAAATCAAGACACTAGTCGACACATGTTTGGATTTAGTCTACACAAAATGTATATAATGAATAATAACACACATTAAGCCGACAAAGATATTCAAATCTTTGACTAAATGATACAATAGTTGACTAATATAACAAAATAGTCGACTAACCACAATTGGATTTAGACAAATAAGTCATCCAAAGAAAGCTAAGTCGACTATGTTTAAGAATAGTCGACTAATCATCAGCAGAAAAAGACTAATAGTCGACTAGGTATAATAAATTGTCAATACCATAGAAACAAAATTTGAATTTCAAATTGAACAATCAACAGAATGCTAATATTAGTCGACACCTTATCTCTAATATTCATTTTTGCATAAAAGTAACAGTGGTTGAGAATATTAAATGTATCTGCTTGAGCCATTAATGAAGAATGTTCAAAACTCACCAACTACAACGGCTCTTTGGATGAATGAAGTGAATGATAATATAAATAGAATTATAGATCTTTGAAAGAAGTAGAGAGAAGTGTCAAAAGAAAAATGAAGTGAAGAACATTCTAAAACTTACAACACTTTGAGCTTCAAGCCATATACTCTATTTTTCGTACTTCTGTAAAATTTTTTCTGAGCTTCTAGTTTGTTACATTTGAAGTTATAGCTTCCTTCACTGTAACATTTATTCTAATCCTGTACAAAAAGTTTAAAAACTAGAGAGAGTTTCTTAGTCTGGGTTTAGAGAGAGAAACAACATATGTGAGGTTGGGTAGTGTCTTTAGGTGAAACACTATAAAGATTTAACTTGTATCTAAAAGCAAGTTGATTATACTATTTCGAAGTAAATAGTGAAAATTCAGGTGGAATCAAGAAGTGGACGTATATTGGATTTGGTGGAACCACTATACTTTTTATGCTTTCTCTATTTTTCATTTTTTATTCAACTCCTTTATCTCACATTCATTTTCAATAAACTATAAAATTTCCAAACCATAAAAGTAGTGTAATACAACCTTTTCATCCACCTCTAGGTTGTATTTTAGTGATGGTTGTTGTGGCAAGCGATGCCAGATCTGCTACGCCAAAAAGGCGTCATACATCGATGACACATAGGCCGAAATTAGCGACACAGGGAAGGAAGGCATAGCTAAGTGTATCACTAAAATCATGTGCAAAGTGGTGCGAATTTTAGCAACATACTTTGCGACGCCAGAATGTATCACTGAGTTTTGCAATGTTAATGAGCATCCCAAAATTCGTTGCTACATTTCTATGCAAAGGCATGAGATTTAACAACGTACTTCACAATGTCCAACCATGATACTAATATCAGTGACACCAAAGCTTGTTAGGGACTTTGTGGCTACTTTGCTGTGTCACACGCCACAAAATTTAGCACGTACTCCGTGACGCCCCATATTTAGTGAAGCCATGTTTGTCACGATGCTTGTGCAAATTTTATGTGCCTAGTGGTGTGAACGTTAGTGAGATATGTGGTGATGCTAGTGAGATTTCACTAAGCATTGCTAATGATAGTGATTCCGCTCTTATCATGATGTACGTCATTAGCTTTTTGCATCTAGTGGTGCAAAAGTTAGCAACGTTGTTGCAACATTGGCATGGCATCTCTCATGTTGCTAATGACAATGACACCCCTCTCCGTTGTGACGTTCATCATGAATGGGCATCAAGAGGGAGAGAGAGAGTGAGGGAGAGAGACGGAGAGAGATAGTGATGCCTGGTGTCGCTTTGCATTAGTGACGTCACACAAAAGCTACAAAAACTGTGTAGCTTTGTGTCACTAATGGCTATCGAGAGGGAAAGAGAGTGAGAGGGCAAGGGAGAGAGACATTGAGAGGGGGAGAGATAGAGAGACGAAGAGTTGGAGAGCAATAGTGACATGCAAAGATGAGGTGTCACACCCCGATCCTAGGATCGACCACGCAACAGCCGCTGCGTTGTCTCGGTACACGAGTAGAATTTCCCCATATATTGAGACTCCGCAAGGCTACAAATTAGTACAATTCTTTCAATACACAATCCATCAAAAATAGGAAAAATCATACAACAATACACATGCAAAGGACCCATCCGGTCCGTCTCTGTACACAGACACACATTAGCACACAATTAGGGAGAGGGTACCTGTATATGCAAGCATGCAGCATGGCCATCCTAGCCATTTCAAAATTCTCAACATAAATAAAGTATTTAAAATACAAGAAATTCCAAATCATAGTCGTAGGATTTTACTAACACTTGTCTGATGAAAACAAGCAGCACAAGTAAGGTCCAAATGGTATGAGATGTACAGAACTTCGTAAAATCGAAAAAATGTATCGAAATTCAATATTTCAAACCAAATGTCCCATTCAAACAATAAGTTTTACCAAAAATGGAATTTAAAAAAAATGAACAAGTTCCAAACAAATTCTAACATAAACTATGTAAGGATTCCATAAATACTTGCTCCTATATATGAAACAAGTATCGATTTAATCCATACCAAAAGAATTATACAAGTCTTCCCTTCTATGGATTTCAGATCAAACCAAAATAACCTTACATCGCTATAATACCTAACACAAGTCGGTGGATAAACCTTCCCAAGCTCCAATTTCTGTCGCAGGCCTAAACTTCCTTTAAAAAATGTTAAAGAGAGGGGTGAGTATTATAAATACTCAGTGAGTGGAGTGCAATGGTATGATTGTGTGATAAATGAGGGGTGAATGTGGGAGAGTCAATGTATATCTCAAACAACATTTTATATATATCAAAACATTTTCAGTAAATCAAGATAATTTACAAAATATGCATCCACATCAAATATTCTTTCAGAAAATCACAAGGGTCTCATCAAAATCACTTCCATCTTGAGTTTGGCCGAATCAAGACGGAAGCCCGTCAAGGGGTTTTCCATTTCAGTATTTCAAACACTACCCCTTTCCTTGGCGTTGGCTAGTACCTCACTGAGGTGCAATCTGGATAGTTCGACTGACAGAGAAGAGGCCGCGTATACCTCTCTCGCAATAAAATCCCCCCACATCACCCCGTCGGGTCGCTCCGTAGAGGGGATGACTATAGCTATTACACGTGCACCATCATTTCACAATCATTCAAATTACAATCAATGTACCATGTTTCATCCAACAAATTTCAAAATCATGCTACAAGTATTTACAAATCAAATATCCAATGCAAATGGCACAGATTCATTTCTAATTACATAGGATATATTCGTAATTCAAATTTCCATTTCAGACATCCCACAATCACAAATAATTTCATATAAAACATGTAAAAATCATTCAAAATCATTTATAAAAGAATTTAAAACTATTTTGCTCATTTATAACACAAAAGACTATTCACTCACCTCTAGGGAGGATATCCACTCCCTGCACCTTATCAATACTCAAGAAATCTCATTTCAAACTCCAATGGATTGTCCTAAATCAATAATAACAATTCTCAAGACATTTCTCCTCCAAATTCAAGGGTTTACAAACTTTCCGATTTTTCAAACAATTTTCTCCGATTTTCTTAAATTAACGTAGCCTTAGTTTCTTATAATTTTCCATTTGATGAATATACATCCCAATTCTACCAATTGCACTTCATTTACATCACATACTATTTTACATTCCAATTTTTCCTAAATTTCCATCTCAATGAAACAGATATCATCAATTAATAACAAAATAGGGTTTGAAATAATACAAATCATAAACTCTAAATCTTTAGCCTGACCCAATAAGATTCTATCATTATCTAACACATTCTCTTATCCTAAATAGTCTAAATTTGATCGATTATTGAAGGCATTTAGAAATTTCTCTCACCTAGGGTTTAACAATTCACAGCCTCAATCGAATGCCTCCTCAGTCCTATCGGTGATCTGCAGTGCCTCCTAACCGAAACAAAGTATAGAAGTTAGTTCAATCACCTAGAAAAATCGAAACCCTAGAACTAGAAATCAGAAATCTGTTCTTACCTACGTAGAGAAGGATTCACAGTCGCCCTAGGGTTCTCGAATGTCAAATGAGCACTGATTTAGGACAGGTCGCCGAAGAGGGATGCTCACACAAAGCATCGCGTGAGCGAGGGAGAGAGTGAGAGGACTCTGTGAGCTATCGCACACAGAAGAGAGAAAGCAGAGAGAGAAGCGGTCGCGCACGGTGGTCGGACGATGGCGAAGTACTTCACCGGTGAGAGAGGAAACAGAGAGAGACGAGTGAGAGTGAGAGAGACGTTTGTATAGAGAGAGAGACTGTGAAAACAGAGAGAAATAGAGAGAGGACCGTGGCTCTGCGATCGCCGGTGAGGGAGAGGGAAGGGTGTGGCGGAGAGAGGCGGAGCGAGATCGAGAGGGAGAGAGCGATGGAGATTCGAAGAGAGAGAGAGATGGGAAGGAGAAAGAAAATGATTAGGGTTTCTAACCCTAATTGAAATGGGGGGATGCAGCGTTTTGAGGCTAAACGCTGCACCTCTTTTTTTTTTATAATATAAAATAAAATAAAATAAAATATATATACATATATATTCATATATATTTGTACCCACATTATATTAAAACTCCAAATTTACCAACAACGGAATGCATTACAAATTTGCAAATACGGATGTTTTAAATATGCCTAAAATTTCAATTTAATGCCCCAAAATCGAAAATCAATAAAATTTAAAAATTTTCTTTTATAATTATCAAGATATTTACAGAATATCTCTAACACCGAATTTTCGGTGTTACAACATGAGGTGTGTCACTAACAAGTGATTTAGTAATGCCTCGAGTTGAGTGGTGTCACTAATGGGTGTAGAGAGAGGGAGGGAGAGAGAGAGAGAGGGAGCCTGAGATGTAGTGCATCGCTAATAAGTTAGCGATACCCTAAGCCCAGCGGCATCGCTAATGGATAGAGAGAGAGAGAGAGAGAGATCATACATTGCCAATGTCGCTAACGGGAGAGATGTAGTGGCGCTATGCTGCAGCGGGCATCGCTACCTTCCATTAGTGATGTCGGTGGTGATGCCCTGCCATCATTAATGCCTTAGTAATACATAGTCAAAGCTATCATTTCATCGATCTTGTAATGCCCCGATATCACTAGGGGCATCACCACCTTTCCTAATCACATCGCTTTAGAAATATACATTTGGCGATGGCTGATGTCCTTTTCACTGGGGCATCATAATCCTTGGCAATACACATCGTGACACCTTTTTTCACTATGGCATCACAAATGATGCACTTGGTCACCACAATCGAAGCCTTTGGGCATCGCAATGTCTGTCGCTCATTGATATTTGATGCCTTAACGACTGAAGACCCACCCTGCCATGCAAAAATGCACACTCTCTCAACCCACCTCTCTTTGTTACTCTCCTTCTCTCTTATCTCTATTTTTACCTGTCTCGCCTCTCTTTATCTAGACTCTCTTTTTGTCGGTCTCTCCTTACCCCTGACTCTCTATATCCATCTCACTCTCTCTCTCTCTCTCTTTACCCCTCTCTCCCATCTCTCCCTTTTGCTTTTCCTCTTAGTTTCTCTTTATCTATGTCCCCCTTTCTCTACATCTGCACAAGATGGTGGCTCAGGGTGCTCGACTCCCTATCACAGGGTGGCTTACCCGTTATAGGTTTTTTATATTATATTTGACTTTTTATGGTGTTTGAGAATGAGAGTTTAAGTAATATAAGTTTTTTGCTTGATGATTTCATGATTTTTTAGTGGCAATTTCAATATGAGTTGTTCCAATTCTGATATAAAAGTGTCATCTTAATTTTATTTACATATTCCATTTGATCATTGTTTTTAATAATCTAGTTTTTTGTTTTTTTTTTTTTTTTTTTTTTTTTTTTTAATTATAGTTGCCCTATTTTGAATTATAGTTTTTGTATATTTGATATTTAACATTAATATTTTTGTAGTTTGCCTTGATAATTGCATTAGGGTCATTGTTATGTGTGTGTGCGTGTATATAAATTTTATGTATTATATTGTTTTTATTATTTTTTAACATACACTATTGTGCACAAGTTTGCATAAGATGAGAGTCAAAGCAATAATGTTTGGAGCTCCCAAATATAAGTCAATCAAGCATATACACGATGTAATAAGCAAAACCACAGAAGGGGAAAAAATTTGACTTTATTATGATAACAATAATTTTTATATATTTGAATTATATCATTTTAAACTTTATTTTTGAATTTTAAGACTATTATAAATCTTATTTTATAATATTGTATTAATTAATTTCGTGAGTTTTGACTTAGGAAACTTTGGATTTAATTAAGAAATTTTGGACTGACAGTTAGTATTTTGAGCATAATATTCTCCTCCAATATCCGATTGGGCTGATTCTTACTGCGTTGAAAAGAAGATTTCAAGACCTATCAATCTTGTGAAGAGCCTAGAGGTTGATTTAGGCAGGAATTTATTTGAACATTGGGTTGAATTTACTACTGCAGTGTTGACAAGTCAATGCCATGCTGCAAAATGAAACCTGATCATATTAATGAGAGATTTTCAGAATTCAATTGGTAATAATCTCATGAGTCTCTAAATTCAAGGAAGAAAAAGTTTCCAAAATTTTGCGAAGGCAAGAGATCCTTATTACACAACAATAGCAAGTTTTCAAATCAAACACAAAATCTAGTTTCCTAAAAGCTCACAATTATTAATTCTTTTAAGATTTTTAGTCTTATAAATACTACATCCCTAGGGTGGACAGAGGCATTCATTTCTCTCTCATGATTTTCTCTACATAGATTTTAGGGTTTTATTTATTTATTTTTAGTATGTTTAGTTAATTTCTTTTGTTCTTAGAATATGATGTGTTGGAGGTGGATCTCGACTCCACAGATCTGACTCCTTATGACTCAAATGGATACTCTGTGAAGATGTTTGAAATCTGCAAAAGATCACTAAAGGGTGCTTCAGCGGGGTAGCATCCAATGTTCAAGTCAAAAAGAGTGATTTTTGAATGGAATTAGAATAGACTGAGAGTTGGGGAGAATGGATCTCCCAGCGACTTGTGTGTCGAGTGTTCAATCAAAAGAAAAACATACCTAGAGTTCTGCGTGCCGAAAGCTTTTATATGATCCATTGCTAGAGTCGTGCGGACCTAGGGTGTTGCAACCCCACTTTCCTTGTGAGGTGTTCCGAGAATTTCGAGATTCGATAATCAGAATATTTAAGAGATTTGCAGTCTTTATCGTTTAGGAAATTTGAATACGAGGGGAGATTTCTTCTCTTATCTGTGAGATATACTTCGTATTGAGATAGGAAATAAAGTTGTTAGGCTTAGTAGGGTGTTACCTTTGATCGATAAGGATCAGAGATGTTAGCACCTTAAAAAATGGTCGTAGGAAAGAAGACATTTAGAGGTACCGAACGCTTCTTTGATCAATTAGACTCAATCTCATCGGGAGTTAGCTGAGCGGTTGGTTTGAATAATGTCAACGGTAATTTTATTAAGTTGTTTGGGCGACATAGGCCCACTCGGGGAGATAAATCTCATTGGTAGATCGGGGCAACATAGGCCCACTCGTGTGTAAGCGTATTGACCCCTTTTGCATGATGAGCCTTATATTGGACACTTTTTGAATTGAACCTTTTGAATGAGATCCTATCATTTGCTCCCGATTTGTGGTTTTATTTTGTGAGAAAGGCGTAATGAGTAATGATTTTATTGAAAAGGCACTAAACTTTTAATGTAACAAGTGTCTTTTTATTTTTTGCGAATTTTCTTTAGTATTTTTGATAAAGCCATGTGTTTAGGCGTATTGTATATTTTTGCCTTTTCTTCTACGAATTATTTCTTCATCTGACGAAAATTCTTTCTGAAAAATACTGAAGGGTGCTTCTTCTTCTTATTAGAGCATTTGTGAGTTAGAAACCGTGATGACTAAGGAGGAGCTTAGTGAGATACAGATTGATAGGGCAAGCAAGGCGACCAACAGTTGTGTTTCCATGTATAAGTAGTCAGTGAAATATGATGTAAAGATCCAATATACGGGCCTGCTTACTAAGATGATGCAGTACTAGAAAATTTACCTCACATTGCTCATTCCTAGCACTTGGCACTTTGTGGTCATGATAATTTCCTTGTTAGGGTTTTGTCGCCTTCGCTTTGATATGGAGATTTTGGCGGTTCTTTTTTCGCTGATGCATGTAAGGATCAGGGCTTTACCCACAGTTGGTATTGGTTGCAGACTGGCCCAGATTCTCACTAGAAGTTTTACTATAGTGAATCAAATGACAAGTTTTGGATGCAGAAGTACTTCTTTATGAGGTTTTTGAACAAGGATTTTCTGCCTGCATTGCCAAACGCTGACAAAGAACTATTGTTAAAGGGAAAACCTCCACTTCCTGCTCGTCATTCTCATTTTTTTTAGTCTGTCAGATGCTATTGTGAGTCTGTTTACCAAAACATTTGAGTGAATTCGCTTGTAAACGATCAGAGGTTGATTTTGAGGGGCCTACTAATTGATGAGAGGAGAAAAATCGATAGGCCCATTCTGATAGAGTAGAGAGAGAAGGAACTGGTCGATGTTTTAAAGTTCATGGAGCGCTCATTCTTGGAGGTGATCTTAACTGATAAGCAGGTGAGGCCAAATTCTAAAAGGTTATGTAAGCGTGTTGAAAGGCCTCCTAAGGGAGAGCCATCGAAGGTCTTACTTCCCTTACTGAAGAGAAGAAAAATCTAACTACCCGAACTATCCAGAGATAAGGAGGCACATGAGGAGGCCGGGGAATGAACATCTCCGGTCGTGTTGAGGTGTTCTGAAGAGGAGGAAAATCACGGGGAAATTGAAGAGCATATGTCTTCTACTGCGTTGAAGCATTCTAAGTCTGTGAGAGCAGAGACGGAGGAGATTGGTAGTCAATCGCTCGATGCTTCTTCCTCAATGTTACTGTCCCAATGATACGAGAGGGCCACACATATCCCCATTGTACCTGTCGGTGAGGTGTCTGTTTAGTCTTCTATGGAGTAGCGGAGCTCTTATCGTGAGAGTGCGGGGAAGATAGGCTCCCGACGCTTGTTTCTATCAAATCCTTCGATGTTCAGAAGGACGTGCAGGAGAGGGGATCGATTGCTTTTTGCATAGGAGACCATCGATACAACTGTGTTGATGCCATGGGACGCTTCTTTGATCGACTGGACTCGATATCATCGTGAGTCAGCCGAGCGGTTGGTTTGAATAATGTCAACGGTAATTTTATTAAGCGGTTTGGGCGACATAGGCCTACTCGGGAAGATAATTCCTATCACAGATCAGGGCGACATAGGTTCACTCGTGTCTAAGCATATTGACCCCTTTTGCATGATGAGCCTTATGGTGGACACTTTTCGAATTGAACCTTTTGAATGTGGTCCCATCATTTGCTCCCGACTCATGGTGTCGCTTAGTGAGAAAGGCGGTGTCACGGCCCGACCCACAGGTCGAGTATGCGAATAGACCGCCGCGACTCCTCGAGGCATGGGTTTGCCCTACTCGCACATCGAGGTGATGCAAGACTAATATTATGACTAATATCATGACCCTACTCGATATTCTAAGTCAAATCATACACTAGAAGATTTGAAGAAGAATATTTTCAGAAAATTTCTTTAAAAGATTTGCCTTCAATTTACATATAATATTTATATACGCGGTCCAATCATAAACAAATACGGGTATGAATACTTATCAGGTAGCATCTCACAGTAAAACTCGTGGAATAGTATCTCAATATAAGTCGAGTACAGTATAAGCTGAAAATTTTAAATATGAGGGAGTGAGTATAATTCACATACTCAGTGAGTAAGGTACAAGGACTATAGAATGACAATAAATGAATTTGTGAGAGTGACGAGTCAAACCATCATTTTCAAATTATATTTTATTCATTTGCAACATATCGTATAATTCAAAATAATATGCATCTTTATCATAAATCATGCATCATGGGGTGTCAGTCAGTAATAAAACGCATTCTACCCATAGTTTGATCTAATTAGTGTAAAATCCACCAAGGGGTCACCACAATGTCATAAGAATGAAACACATATATCTTTCTTTTAACCCATTTCCTTAGTGTTGACACGATCCTCACGTGGTGCTCGTCTATTGGATCTGTTGGTCAGAGACAGGAGGTTCAAATCCCTACTTCCGTGTTACCTCACCACGTTACCCCATTAGGTAAACGCTCAATATCTTTGTAGGGAGTGTGCTATAGCCACTATAGACCATCCTATAATCATACACATATGTGATATGTCATCATTCATAAATTTTTACTCGTAAAAACACGACACTATCAAATAATCATAATATCTGGATGCAATTTTTACAAAATATCATTTCAAGACATGTCACAACCACTAAAACATTTCTAAATCACATTTCAAAACTTATTTACTAAAAATCATGATCGAAAACTATTTTTTTCATTTAAAGTCAGAAATAGTTCTTCCCACTCACCTCGACTGGAGAAGGTACGCCACTCCCCTTAACTATCCTCGTTTTCTTGAACGAGTCACCCCTCGTACGAAATATAACCCTATGCCCAAGTTAAACAATACCTATATTTTATCAATTTAATTATTTTGACAATATCATATTGTCGAACTATAAGACGTATGTGGAAATGTTTTCTTTCATAAGGTAAAATCTTAAATTTTCATACTTAGAGAAAAATTCCTACAAATCTTATCACATGTAGGTATAGTAAAATCGCAATATCTTCCAAAATTTTGATTGGATTCAAACGATTCAAATTTTCTCTTAAAGTTAAGACATATATCTTCAATTTTTATGTTCAGACCAATTTCAAATTCTGATCATACGAATTTAGAAAATTTTATAACTTTTTCATTCTAAGTTCATAAAATCAACTCTACACAGTTTTGGAAAAATTTTCATATCTCCCTGTGTGCTTCTCCAATTTAAGTGATTTTTATCTCAAATCGAAGACAAGACATAGATCTAAAACTTTCTAGTTTAGACCGTATTCAGATTTTAAGTGTATCATTTTATAAAATTTCATTTTCATCTTAGTTTCAGTTTTAAAGATAAGACGGAGACCTAAAATTTCATGTTTTAAGTTTCTCTAAATTCCTTATAGAAGATATTTTAAAAATTAACACAAGATACTAGTCGTACATAGAGTATGAAATAAAGTAGGTGAAACGTGTTGAACTTCCAAAAATCACTAAAAATTGATTCCTTCATGAAATGTTTCACATAATGTACCATTTTAAAGTTTAGAAAGCCTAGTTTACATATGAACAAATGGTTTAGATTTTTGATTCTTACAGAATGAGATATCATAACAAGACTACACTAGACTCAAAGCTAGAAATCTATATCTAGCATGCTAGTATGGATACTAATGTAAATATTCATCAAATAATTTAATCCTTGCACATGTTAAGACATTATCTTCTTTGTAAGATCTTTTGCTAATAATATATACCAGCACTCTCTTTGAATTCTTGAATTTTTTTATCACCTTAACAAAATCAAATCACAATAAACATGAATTTCTATAGAGGTGTGAATGGTATGGATTGTGCGAGATGGTTTAAGATTAGGGCGGAGTGCACCTCTCTCACGGCACCTATGTCCTACGATAAGAGGAAAGCTTGAGCAAAGAGGTTGCTCGGTTGATGAATGGAACAAAGGACTCGAGCCAAGGATGCTTGGCTAGAGAGGGAAGGGTTGAACACAACCTTGAGATGAAAATCAAGATCGTGAGCCTATAGAACTTAGGTAGTCAAGACTTGCCTAAGAGCCTAAGTATGAGAACTCTTATTTAGAGAACTCAAATACTTGAAGAAGGATTTGTTATTGTATAAAAGATTATTTACATAGTTTGAGAACAGCCCTATTTATAGGAGAGGGTTGGGAAGACAAAAGGTTTCCAATAATATTCCTAATAATACCTAATAAAGACTACTAATTGCACTCTTAAACACACCTCCTAAATACTAATAATAACACACTCATAATAGGCATTTACACACTTTCTTTATTACATTTATTATACACTTAAGAGGGTCAGGTGAAGGTTCTCTTGGATGGTTAATGCATTTGTAACTCATGACCCTTTGGCTACTAGTGGTTGGCCTTGGTTTTTCGATGTTGGGCTTTTGGTGTTGGTTCCTCGGTGATGAGAGATTCCGTGTTGTTGGTACGATCATGCCGAGCAACTACTTGTCATGCTCATTTACGCGCATTGCGCAAGGCTCTCTTAAGATTTGCAACACAGCCGCAGGCTCACTCGCTGGCCAAACCCTCTAAAGTTTATTCCCCTACTACATTGAACTTGCTTCATATTTCAATGCCGATGATGGTATTGGATGATGAATAATGTATTTGAAAATTTCTATTTTTTGTGCTTTTTAAATTATCTTGGCATTTATGTAATTAAAATAATTTCATTTTTTGATTTTTTATTTACAAAAGATAAATACCATATATGTTATTTATTGTTATTATCCCCACTTAATCAAAAGTATTATGATAAAAATTATTTCTAATTAATATTTAAAAAATAATAAAAAATAGCGATGGATACTGCAGCACCTAGCTGAGCATCATGACAACTCCAAATGAATATCAGTGACATATAGAAGGCGTGGCTAAAGTCCAGCTACTTTTGTGATACCTGCTTGGGCATCGCAAAAGTCTCCAGGCCCACCTTTTAATGAGGCCTAGGGGGCGTCGCTAAATTCCATCCATGTAGCAATGCTCACTTGGGCGTCACCATGTTCTCAAATGACTATGGCGACGCATTGGTCTTTTAGCGACGTCCATCATGTGTCACTAAACTATTGATGCCCATCACGCCCAATATTTGTAATAGTCGATGACGATTCTAATCATGATGCCACGCAAAAGGCATCGTAGATTATTTTTTAATGAAAAAGAATCACCTATTGGCATCATAAAATTGCGTCGCTAAAGTGACTTTTTTTTGTAGTGATGGTAGCGGCAACGGAAGTGGTGGTTGTGGGGGTGGGAGTGGTGGTGATGGTGGTGGTTGTTGAAAATAATACATGACAAAGTGAATTTGGTAAAATATAGGCAAACTATTTTTTATTTCTGATGGTATATGACCCAAATCATGTAGAGGCCGGGTTAGTTAGGCCCACTAATCGACCCTCTCAGTACTCGCAAACCATGTTTCCTTTCGATAACCAACTGCTCGGTATCAGGACTAATCGTTTCACGATACTCGGCACAAGCCACTTGGTTTGCTAAGATAATCTTTGTTTTTCCTACAGATGCGGAGGGAATCTTATGAGGGTAGAAAGGAGCTCTACAACCGTAATTAATAAGGGAAAGAATCTCCACAATCTTCTGGACTTTCCAAATTGATAAGATTTCATGGTCTTTGAGAATCCTGCGATGCGATATCTACAAATCTTGGGATATTCCCATTAGGAAACTAAAGTCTTGACATCTACAAATCTTGGCAAATTCCCATTAGGAAACTAGAGTTTTGACATCCTAATAGCACATGACTCTCACAGATAAAAAGCTATATATACATTGTCAACTAGGCTGCCTAGGTAAGTCCTTGTTTCTCTTCTTAACCTAAACAGAACACACAAGAGCATCCTTGATCTTCTTTCTCAGCCTATTTCTTTTCTTTTTGAAAATCGCTCATTGATTTGAGTATTAGAATCTCCCCTATTGGAGCACCATTCGGCGGTCTTTTACAAGGTAATCTCATCAGGACCATCAGTCAACCATCTAGATCGTTCGAGTCAGTGGAGTCGGTATCTATGGGTTGAACTTGTTTCCAATAGATTGGTGTCGTCCGTGGGAATAGACTGATTTTCAGGTCCCTACCATCACCTTCATTGCCTCGCAATCATGGCGACAGTTAAGAGAAAGAGACTGGCTATCGAATTCGACGATGATGATTTAATAAGGGTCGATACAAGTCGAAATGACCCACTGATTATCATCGCAAGAATAGGGCTTTATCTTGTCAAAAGAGTGTTCATTGATCAGGGGGCAAACCAAGACCTCCTCTTCTAGGATACTTTCCAGCGAATGGGTTTTATTTCATCATATCTCCAACACCCCAATGGGCCCATAAAGGGCCAGAGTGAGAGAGCTCAGTTCTGCGAGAGAGAGAGAGAGAGAGAGGAAGGGAAAGAGAGAAAAATAGAGCAACCGTGTGCGGTGGGGATGGTGATCGGCTGAGCTCGACGGTGAGAGGGAGAGAGAGAGTAAGCGAGATTCGAGAGAGAGATAGAGTGTGAAATAGAGAGAGAGAAAAACAGAGTGAAATAGAGAGAGAGACAGGGGACGAGTGATGACGGTGGCAGCCGTGTGCGGTGGCGGTGGCGACGGTGGAAGGCAGAGAGAGAGACATGGCGGAGTGAGATCGAGAGGGAGAGGGCGATTCGAGAGTGAGTGAGGCGAAGAGAGGGAGAGAGGAGAGAAGAGAAGAGAATTAGGATTTTCTAACCCTAATTCCCAATTAAGGGGATGCAGCGTTTTGGGGCAAAATGCTGCGTCTCCTCCTCCCCCCACTTTTTTTTTATATATATAAATATACCGAAATTCCAATTTAAAACCCTAAAATCAAAAATCAATAAAATTTAAAAATTTTCCTTTATATTTATCTAGACTTTTTACAAAATATCTCTAATACTGGATTTTTGGTATTAAATAATATTTGGCCATAAATTTCGTAACGAATATATTACGACAAAATATTTTGCTATGAATTTTTTGATGAATATTTTGTCACGAATATGAACCCCAAAATGTATAATGCATGTAGCCTCCTCTCCACCTCTCATTGCCCAGCCATATACAATAAATACTAATTGTCTCAAAACATAGTGGAAAGACAACTTAAAAATGGGTTGAAGGGCAATCATTAAAAGAGAAGTACTATATAAAAAGAAACAAAGTGACAATGTCTTAAATTCATTTATTCTTCCCATTGCATCACTGTATTGGTCTTACATGATGAAGGGCAATCATTAAAAGAGAAGTACTATATAAAAGAAACAATGTGACAATGTCTTAAATTCATTTATTCTTCCCATTGCACCACTGCCAATGTCGAATGTCTCAACCCATTTCAACTCGCAACCTTCAGCATCAGCCTGCAGTTTTCCTATCCGCAATGCAACGTAGGAAATATGTCAGATGTATATATTAGCAAAGTTAAGCATTTTAGAACTCTACATAACAGCAGCAATTAGTAGAGTAGCACCTATGGATACCCAGCCATAAAGGGAGAGAAACTTAAAAAAAAAAAAATCACAATCACAAACACAAATACAAACACACATACACATACACCATTTACGCCATGGACCAAGCATTAGAGATGAATTTAGAAACAAAAACCATTTATGCCATGGACCAAGCATTAGAGATGAATTTAGAAGCATAACATTGAAATCCAATTTATGTGACATATCCAATTTGGACCTCATGTGTTACTTCTAGCATTTGCTATTGCTTCATGTTGACTTGTGCAGCTTTATTTAGCAAAGTGTCATTTAGTAATTTCTTGTTTCTTTGCGAAGTACACCAATGCAAAAAAGCATTACGGGAATGGGCTTAAAATTGAAGCTGTTACAATGACCTTTATTTAGTGACAAAATAAGGCAATGGATATATATAGTTCAAAAAAATCAAAGCAATTGCAAGTAGGTAGAGTCATCAATTTAATTAGAGTTTAAAACCCTCAATCATGTCTGCTGTTGTAAACCTTTACTTAGACTGTTGATGACATTCTCATTAGAAATTACCTATTATCTAAAGTTACAAACAAGATAGATTTTCTACCAGGACACCAACATTAAGATCACATAGCACACATAAACAAGTTACAACTCAAAAGCATGGGGATCCAACGATTAGTGTTGATACCTCAGTGCACCTGATTTATCTGAATCCTTCATAGTGCTGTAGTCTAGTTAATTTAATGCACTGTCCTAAGAAGTCATCTATGTGCACAATATGATATATGACTATCTAGGCATTATATGCATGTGTCAATAAGATTGAAAAAGACCCCCAATGATACCAGATTTCCTTCACTTAAACAGCCTATTTCTTTAGTGAATCTATAGAACTAACAAGTGCCTCAATTTCAGAATTCTTTGCTGCCAAAGCTTCTTTCATGCTTGATCCTCCTTTGATCACGTCTTTAATATTGATATTTCTTGTTGCAACTGCCATATCCGAGCGTTATATGATTTACTTAATTCTCTCTATTGATCCACCATTTCACATTGTGAAACAAATCAACAATTAGCTAGTCTGTATGATAAAAAAGAAAGATGCAATTAGAACTTGCATATGGTTGGCAGGTGAAAAATGGTCAAGCTTTTATACTTCTACTGTAAGAAGTTCCTCCTACTGTGCATTTTCAGATTTGTATTCTTGAAGGTGTGATGGAAGCCCAGTAGAGACCTGAACATCGATTTTGATAAGGCTAATAAGGAAACAAGATAGAGTAGCCCATTATCCCATAAAACTAAATCTCAATAGTCATATCAAAATCCCTATATGGCAGAGATAGCAACTGTAAAATTGGAAAGAAAACATAGATTTTACTTAAGGAAACCTTGCTTTTTTTGACTAACCAGTTGAAACTGCAGTTTTCAGTAGTCTGTGAGCCTGCATAGAAACTGAAGAAACTAACAAAAGATAGCCAAGCGAGGAAGCCACATAAGAGATGCAAATGTATAAAAAAAATAGTGCATATCAAGATGATCTTGCCAATTATAAATACTTTACCTCATCAAGATAACTAAGCAAGGAAGCCACAGAGCAAGTACTTTTGCTTTTGGCTTCCCCGTTTTGACTTGAGATCCTTGTCCATTAGTAGCTTCCAAGAAGAAGAAAAAAACAAAGACAAGAGCTAGTTATTTCCATCCGTCAAGAAGATAAGAAATGACAAGAGGTTTATTGCACATACCATGTGGAGTTAGATCAACATCCAAATTCCTGCTTCCAACATAAGGGCCAAAAAGAGAGGAGAATACCATATTGTACATTGTCAAATGAACATCCAAAATACATAAATATCCATGAACACCACATTGTCAAATGAACATCCAAAATATATAAACATCCAAAATACGTTGTCAAATGAACACCACATTATACAAAAGTTGAAACTACAAAAACAAATTAAAAAGAAAAAATCCAAAATATATAAATAGCCATGGATAGAGGTCTTGAAATCCAAAATAAACATCCAGTCAATAATCATAATTCAATGAACAGAACCATCATCAATGTCCTCATCTGGAAGGTCATCATTGGGGCCATCACTTAATTGATTAGTGGGAGGTGGGAAAGGAGGAACCTGAGTGTGAGCGAGATTGAGGTGCTACATTATAAATTGTGTCTGAGACTACAGTGACATAAATTGCTCATTGATGGCTTTGATTTCACCATCCTTTTGAGACTTGAGAGTTTTAAATTGCTCGTTGATGGCTTTCTTTATCTTTTTGAGACTTGAGAATTTCATATTGCTCTTTGACCGCTCTAATCTCTTCATCCTTCTCTACCAGTAGATTTTTCAATTGACTCAATTCTTTGGTCATTTGGTTCTCAAGTCTTGTTCTCCTTGAAGCAGCCACATTGATGGATGAACTTGTACCGGCTTTTCTATATAGCCTTAACAAGGACCCCATCCTGAATATTCTTTCATTTTTTATGCCACCAGTAGCCTCCACCCATAATGCCATATTATCAACCGATGGCTCAGAGGAAGCAACACCATCAACATTACTAGAACCAGCCATTAGAAATTCATCATATTTTTCTTGTATTAACAATAAAGATAAAAAATACACATGAATTCATATATATATATATATATATATATATCAATACCATTAATATTAAAAAACACTTAGCATTCTATTTTCCATAAAGTTCAAAGCATCCTCTCATGCACCTTAATAGTTTTGGCTCGCCGGTTCATGTCTTATCTCTTTTCTGAAATGTATGTTCAAAAATGGCCGTATACGAAGGTTCGATTCCCATTTCAGCTGCCTATAGAATATGAAATTTAGAAAAAAAAAAAGTCACTAATTAGCTTTGTACTAAGATCAACTTTTTGATTAGTGCTTTAGCTTTCACTAATAAATAGCTTGGCTGAGGGGTGAACATAGTTATTGGATTGCTCTATCCCTTAGCAACCTATGATCTAGATCATCCAATCAGAAACATCGTACTATAGCAAACTAGATCACAAAAATTGAAGATCCGAAACTAATATAGGTTTTAAGTAGTTCACTAAGTACAAACCTCATACATAGAAAGGTTTTTATTTTATTTTTATTTTTTTTATTTTTTTTATTTTATTTTTATTATTTTTTTAATCTGGAAAGCAATTATCATATTCTTAATTTGATTTCCTTTCTTTATTGTTTTAGTATTAATTAAAACTAAATTTACTTACATATGTAAAAACTTCCCATAAAAATATATGAAATAAACTGCCACTACAGGTAGCATGCCACATTCACCATACCTAGCACCATAATGAACCATGATCCAATTAAACAGTGGGGGTAAGGATGGCAAAAGCATGGGAGTATCTTTTGAGACAAAGGATATTTTAGCTTCTCAGTGGAAATGTGGGGGGAAGACTTTGAGTGGGCCCTTATCAAAACCATAGTTATGTTGCAGTGGTAGGCTTCTTATCCTGTAGTAATCTGGTATGATGTGGGAAAGAAGGAAATGTCCCTTCGGAGGTGAAAATTTACTTAATATCTTTTGTTAAAAGATGTAAATTGGTATATTTTATTTCAAAAATACATTCTTGTATGAAAGGACTTGGTGACACCTAGTTGATGTAGGTCTGTGGCTAATTTTGTTTATTATATCATTTCAGATAGCTACTACATATACCTGGACTTGCTGAACTTGAATATGATTCTTGGGAAGACCCTGAAATTTGATTCTTGGGAAGACCCTGCTGAACCTAAATATGTATTGTTCACTATTTGTTGTATACAAATTTTGTTGGTATACTTTTTAGAATAAGGTTTCTTATACAGATATTTGGTCTGACTATTGAACAAGTAAAGAAACATGGGATCTCTGTATTTCTTATGCCATCGAGAATGCTGGGGCCATTGCTTTCCTTGGTAGATGTATAACATCGACTCTTAGTGTATTATTACTCTTCTCATATTTATATATATGATATTGCATCCATTTTGAGACACATGATTTGAAATTTCTAAAACTTTACCCTTAAAATCGCTTAAATAAAAAATTTTATCGGTAAACCGAAAACTTTCTCGAAAAGTGTCGGCAAGCCCTCAAATTACTAAAAATGGCTAACGAAAGTCAAAACACTTAAGTATAAGTAAAAAAATTTCAGATTAAAAATCGCATAGGGTCAAATTTATAATTTTGGAAAGTTCAGGGACTAAAGTATAAATATGAGAACTTGAGGGACTAAGTTACAAAATCAGTCATTGAATGACAATTGGAGATCAACCATTGGCCAATCGCACACTTAGTGGCCACATAGGACATTCCACTACCAAAGTTTGAAGAATATTGTTTGTAAAGAACAAAATGATGCATAAAATGTGATTGGAAGAGTTTTTTTAGTGGTTTCTTGTGTCTTCTTTCCTCTTGGCCGAATTTGACACTTCTTTTGCATACATGGTGGTTGCTTGCTGTCACTTCAAGTATATAGAGAAGTCTTGACAAGTGTAGGATGAGATAATGTCACGCCCCGATCCTCGGATCGACCACGCGACAACCACCGCATCGTCTCGGTACACGGGCAGAACCCTCCATATACCGGGACTCCGCAAGGTTATCAAATTTACAATAAATCATCAAACGTATAAGACTCTTCAAAACATGAAATCATATAAACAATACACATGCAAGGAGCCCATCCGGCTCATCCCTGAACGTACAAATACACACATCGGCACACATCGGGGAGTGGGAACCTGTACATGCACGAGTACACAGCAGCACACAACGGGGAGTGGGAACCTGTACATGCACGCATGCGACGTGACCATCCTAACCACTCAGAATTCTCACCACAATAAAACGTGTAACAAACAAAAAGTCCCAAAACATAATCGACGGATTTTTTACCAACACTTACCTGAGGAAAACAAGCCAGTATCGGTAAAATCCTAACGGTATGAGTTGTACAGAACTTCACAAAATCATAGGAAAATAGCAAAAGCCAACAATTATAATTCAAATGTTTCAGTACAGAATAAAACAAATTTTCAAAAATAGAGCAATCTAAATAATAAAGTACAAATCAAAAATCGTCGGATTTTATCAATACTTGCCAATAACTCAGCCAGTAGCAATAAAATCCGCACAGCATGGGATGCACAGTCTTCCCTTTCCATGGTTTGAGAGTTATAAATCTCCAAAAATCCTGCATGAGTCAAATACCTATACAATCCGCAAAAATACTGCGCAAGCTCCATCGAGTAGTCTCCCAACTAAGTCTCCTCTGAAAAAGGTGGAGAGAGGGGGTGAGTATTGGGGAATACTTAGTGAGTGGAGTGCAATAGTGCAATTGTGTTCATAAACAAGGGATGAATGTGGGGCAGTCAAAGCATATCTCGTAAATCATTTCATATACATAAAATCATTTCAATAAATCACATTTCACAAATATGCATCCATGTCAATTATCCTTTTAGAAAATTCTGGGGTCCCATCGAAAAACACTTCCGTCTGAGGGCGGCCAAACCTAGACGAAATCCCGCCAAGGGTTTTTCTATCCAATGTTTCAAAACATACCCCCTTCCTTGGCGTTGGGTCATGCCTCACCGGGGTGCGTCCAGATATAGCCTGACCTACAGCAGAGGGAGACACATCTGTCTTTCTCACTAAATATCATCCAAACCCCAAACCACGCCACCCCGTCGGGTCGCTCCGTGGTGGGAATATGACTATAGTCATCTACGGCACCCTTCATTTCTCAATCAGTCCATTTTTCAATAATGTGCCATGATTTCCAACAAATAATCCATAATCTCATGCCAAAGCAGTTCACAAAGCAATATCAAATATCACATGGCACAAAAGCATTCATAAACACAGTGGATGCATTCATATTTCATAATCCAGTTCAGACAGCCCACAATCACAAAACAATTTATATAAAACATGTAAAAATCTTTCAAAATCATTTTCAAAACAATTTTAAAACATGTTACTCATTCATGAACATAATGAACCATCCATTCACCTCTAGGGAGGGTATCCACTCCCTATTTTCGAAATCAACTCAAAACGACTCCTCTCGAGTCTCCAAAGGTCAACCTAGACCAATCAACACAAATAATCATCAATTAAGACTCTATTAAAGGGTTTTCAAATTTCCCTTTTATTTAAAATAGCCTTAATTTGCACAACCATATTCCTAAACTTTCGTTTCATCAATTTATGATCATTTCCATCACCAACGACTTTAAATTTCTAATATTCCTCAATTTTTACCCATTTTCTCCCGAATTTATAAAATCCTAATTTAATTCATGCCAATTTCAATTCAAATCCCAAGGAAAGCTAACCAATCAAACAAAACTTTAATACTATCTAAGATATTCTTCCATGTTTCGTAGTCCAATTTATATCGAATTCTAGATCTAACCTCAATAATTTCATACAAGCCCTTAGGAAAATACATTTCTTTTGAGTCTCATACATTTCAGAATATATATATATATAATTTCTACCTAAATTCAACAAAAACAATTTGAATTATTGAAGAGATTGAAAATCCCTCACCTAGGGTTTTTCGTGGTTCGCAATCCTCGCTCAGATGCCTTCTCAGTCCATTCTCAGACCTGCAAAACTCTCAATTTAAAGTAAATTTCAGTAATCTAAAGCTATTTTCTAAGAAAATTTCAAAACCCTAGAACTTGGGTTAGGAACCGAACCTTACCTATGCAGGAAAGTGGGTTGCAGTCTAGGGTTTTCAGAGCCTCGATGGTGGTTTGCAGTGAGGGCTCTCGACAGGAGGGACCTACTCGCAGGAATCACCGCGCGAGTGAGTAGTGGAGGGGGAGGGCAAAGATCTCTGCCGTCGCGCGCGAGAGAGACGAAGAGCAACTCCATTCGCGCGTGGGAGAGACGAAACAGAGAGTGAAACAGAGGGAGAGACGAGTGAGTGAGAGACAGAGAGATGGCGCGAGAGAGACGAAGAGACAGTGAGATAGAGCGAGACTAAGAGAGAGAGACTGAGAGATGGTGGCTCACGGTGGTCGCGTAGGGTGGTCGAAACTCGACTGTTAGCGGCAGCAGAAGGGGTAATCGATCGAGAGAGGGAGCGATGGCGAAGAGAGATCGCAAGAGGGGAGAGACGAGAGGCTGTGTTCGAAAGAGGGGGAAGGAGAAGAAGGATTAGGGCTTTTAGCCCTAATCTTTATTTGGGGGAAAACACAGCGTTTTGTCCCACTTTCTCTCTTTTTTTTTTTTTTAACAATATATATATTAAAATAAATAACAATCATATATATATATATAAATATAAATATATTCACACCCCTTTTTACGAAAATTTAAATTTTTATAAAAATGAGATTTATTACGGTTCGTGAACACGACAATTTAAAAATATACAAAAAATTAAAAGTAAGACCCAAAAATCGAAAATCAATAAAATTTTAAAATTTTCTATTTTATTATATAAATGTTTACAAAACATTCGACATCAAGTTTTCGGTATTACAGATAAAGCATGCAAAATAAATCAAGGGTCAAGATATGTTGATTTGGTTTATATAAAGACCAAAACCAACTATTTTATTCATTTTCTCTTCCATTTATCTCACTTGAACGAAATTTTTCGTAAGAAAAGAGAGGATTTCTTGTGTTCATCCAAGCACTTGAGGTGTTGATGTAGAGATTTTATTTTATTTTTTATATTGATGTATATATGTTGCAAGATGTGGTGATCAAGTGCTAAAGAATGGTGTTGGTGATGAATATTTGGATGTCAAGATCTTATTAAAGAGGTAATACATTCTTCTTTAAATATACATTGGATTAAATTGATCCCATGAAGTAAGTTTGTTCAAATAAACTAGCATGGTCAATGAGTTGTAGTGATCTTATTATATCTTATCCTGTGATGATTAAAATTTAGATTGGTTTAGTTCTGATAAAACTAGACTCCCTAAGCTTTAAAATGAGCTATGGTAAAAAATTGTTCATTTAGAAATGAAATTATAGTGATTTTTAGAAGAAAATGTAAAAATCGATGTTATATTTACTGTCCTGTGCACGATCAGCAAATTGATTTAAATATTAAGATACATTAAGGATAGAATTAGGGAAAATGAAAAACATGAAACTTTTAGATCTCTGTCTTATCTTTAAAATGAGATAACATTCATTGCATCGGAGTAGTATTTTGAAAGTTATGATGTTTTTACTAAAACTGTGCAGAAGTAGTCTTAAAATCGAAACTGAGATGAAAATGGAATTTTATAAAATTATACTTTTAAATTCTGGGAATGGTCTAAACTAGAAAGTTTTAGATCTATGTCGTATCTTCAATTGGAGATAAGAAAAAATTAAATTGGAGAAGTACATAGGGAGATATGGAAATTCTCCCAAAACTGTACAGAATTGGTTTTTGGAACTTAAACTGAAAAGGTATAAAAATTCTCCAAATTCGTGTAATGGGAATTTGGAGATGAGTTGAACATGAAAAATGTAGATATATGTCTTAGCTTTAGTTAGAAATTTGAATCACTCAATTCCGAGTTATATCGAGAAAGTTATGACATTTTTCCTAAGACTGCGCAAGAGTTATGTGGTTTGGGTTTGTAGTTAAAAAACATCGCCAGCTCAAGTGAGTTAGTAAAATGTGTTGTGATATTTTAAAATCTTATTTTAATATTTCTTTTATATGGTGATCATTTGGGGCTTAAGAACACTTTCCTAAGGCATTTGTAATCTTCTTTTTTAGTGAAATTCTGCTCATCCCTTGCCAGTGGACGTAGATTTTTTTGACCAAACTATGTAAATTTTGTCTCTTTCTTTATTTAAATTCTGACATTTTATTTTTCTGTTTATTTAAATTCTGTCTTTTGTATTTGTCTATTGGGTTGTCAAAGAGCTCTTCGGTTAACTTCCTATTCATCCTGAGTCGGTCCTAACAAACTGGTATCAGAGCTATTTTAGTTATTTGAGGAAGTTTTTTGACAATTATTTTTTGACAATATGATAATAACAAAAATTGTAGTTGAGAAATTCGATAGAAATATCAATTTTGGTATGTAGTAACTTAAGATGGAGGCCATTTTGGTTCAAGACGGAGTCGATTTGGCATTACAAGGAGTAGAGGATAAACCAGCCACTATGACAGATTCAGAGTTTGCTGTGATAGATTAAAAGGCGAGATCTGGAATTATTTAGAACTTCTTTGATGACGTTTTGCGGGAGGTAGCTATGGAGACCACAACTAAAGCTATGTGGGATAAAGTTAAGGCTTTGTATATGAAGAAAAAAGTTGAGAATAGATTTTATCTGAAACAAAGTTTGTATATATTGCGTATGGCAGAACGTACATCTATACTCTCTTATCTTGATAAATTTGATTCTATTATTATGGATTTGAAGAATATAGATTCAAAAATTGATGATGAAAATATGACCCTTTTGTTATTGTGTCCTCTTCCCCAATCCTTTAAATATTTTCGTGATACTATGATTTATGATAAAGAAACTATTTCGTATCAGAAAATAAAATCTGCTTTAAAATCTAAGGAGCAGATTGATAGGGACATTAATGGGGAAATTGATAGTGGTCAAACTAATTGCTTGGTTGTTAAGCGTAGAACTGATAAAAGAGAATTGGAAAATAGTAGATCTAAGCATAAAAATTTGGTGTGCAATTATTGTCACAAATTGGAGCACATTAAGTCTATTTATTTTAAGTTAAAAATAAAGAAAATGAAAAATTTGGTGAGAAAAATACTAAGATTGCCGATGCTAGTATTGTGACGGATGAGAAAAATGGAGATTTTTTTTGTCTAACCGATGACAAGATAAGGTCTAAAAATGAATAGATTTTGGATTCGGCTTGTTCTTATCATATCTGTCTCAACAGGAATTTGTTTTCAACTTATGAATTTGTTAATGGTGGAATTGTTTTTATAGGAAACGATACCGTTTCTAATATTATTAGTAAGGGTACAGTCCGAATTAAAATGCATGATGTTATTGTTAGGATGCTCACTGATATGTTTCTGATTTGAAGAAAAATCTTATCTCTTTAGGCACTTTAGAGAATTTTGGGTATAGATACACAGTTGAAGGTGGAGTTATGAATGTGTTTTATGGTACTCTTCTTGTTATGAAAGCTTGCATGTCTAGTAAATTATATTCTCTATAGGGATCTACTGTTATTTATTCAGTTGTAGTCTTATCATCAGTATCTGATTCTGACATTTGTTCATATTTGTGGAGACCATCTCGTGTTCGGTTTAAGAAAGGTATCAGGTATTTATTGACCTTCACTAATAGTTATTTGAGAAGTATGTTTGATAATTTTATTTTCTTCCGGAAGTTAAGTAATGGGTCATTTGTTTATTTGATGTTTTATATTGTTAACATGTTTGTTGTTGCCAAAAATTTGTTAGAAATATTCACTTTAAAGTTGCTATTAAGTAGTGAATTTGTTACGAAAAATTTGGAAGCAATTAAGAAGATTATTGGTTTGAAAATTAAAGGAGTTCGCGGAATTAGAGAATTATTCTTGACCGAGAATAATTATTTTGAAAATTTTGGCATAAAAAATACTAAGTTCATGAATACTTCATTTGTTAGCCTCTTTCAGCTATTTGTTGCTTAGTCATTTGAAGAGGAGGATTTGGCACAGATTCCATATTTTAGTGTAGTTGGCAGTATTGTGTGTGTAATCGTTTGTTCGAGCTCAGACGACAATTTTGTAGATTTGTTTATTAAGCCTCCTTCAGTTTACAAGTTTAAACAGTGTTTGAATTTATTTTATTTAGTATCTACTACTGTTGATTAGCCCATTAGGGCTTTTGTGGAGAAGGTGGAGCTGGTTTGATATTTATTAATGTTGAGATTCGTCAAGGTGGAGATTTGTTGTGTCTCATCCCTTGTCCCACATCACCTGGAAAAAGACTTTTGTCGCTTTGCTCAATCCCACATCGCCTAGGGAAAGGGGCATTTTCAAATCACACACTTATATATATGTGGTTTGGGTTTGTAGTTAAAAAATATCACCAACTTAAGTAAATTAGTAAAATGTGTTGCGATATTTTAATATCTCATTTTGCTTTCTCTTTTGTAAGGTGATCATTTAGGGCTTAGGAATACTTTCTTAAGGCATTTGCATACTTCTTCTTTAGTGAAATTCTGCTCCTTCCTTACCTGTGGACGTAGGTCTATTTGACCGAATCACGTAAATTTTGTCTCTTTTCTTTTTTTAAATTCTATCATGTTATTTTCTCGGTTTATTTAAATTCTGTCTTTTGTTATTTGTCTATTGGGTTGTCAAAGAGCCATCCGGTTAACTTCCTATTCATCCTGAGCTAGTCCTAACAGTCTCTAATCCTCTACATGCAGCAATTTGCTGATAGCCAACAGGGTTGTCATTTGTCAAATTCATTAGAACCTGTAACATTAAGGCTAGTAAGGCAATTATTACTACAATATTAAACTAGAAAAAAGCCCATTTGGATAAGTAAATAGAGAAAGATATTGGACACCAGCCAAGGCTTAGTTAATTATGTGTACAGAATTTAAAGGGCGCTACCAAAGAATATAAAGATCTAGAGGACAAAAGTTAAACCTAGTGCAATGCATTTACAATATGTTCATATTGGTGCAACTTAACTGGACCAAATTATAAAACACGCCCCACTGTTCATGCCCATTTATGAAATATGTTGGCCAAGTTTGTACAGATGTATTTGGACCCATGATAGATGATATAGCAATCCTTGCTTAACTACAAAACATTCATTACTACGGATCTAAAGGAAAGTGACTAAACTAGAATATATTAGTTAACTAATGATTATAAAACAAAATGCAATATGAATTCAGTTGATAGATAACTTACATATGTTTTGAACCATGCTAGAAATTCTTCAGCGCATATACAATCAAACTCAATATCAGATAGTTTGGAGAATGAATTTTGAAAATCCTATCATCAAATACCACTTATATATTAACAAAATGTTTGAGTCACACAAAATACATGCATTTACAAATGTATGCTTACTCGAATTATGGTCCCACTTTTGGACAGTTTAATAAAATATATGTATGGGCTACTCGTAATTTTTGACCAGTTAAATAGCTTTCTTTACATGTCCCACTAGGTCGACCAAGATAGTTAAAAATAGAGAATAGCTTCAAATTGGGATTGATAGGAGTCTCATCATTTCTTCTTGCTCTCCGCCTCTTGCATTGTATGTGAGGCTCAAAATAGTATGATGCAAACGTTGTCATTTCTTCCACAATATATGCATTAACAATAGAGGTTTCAACCCATACCTTATTCTTCACTTTTTTCCTTCAAATGATATAAAAATCTAATTGTAACAAAAAGAAGAAGATTATTAAAAAAAACCTATAAAGAAGTAAACATTTTGAAACAAAGAATATAAATATTTCATCTCTTAAATGGATACATCCATCGAAATTGGATGAGACCTGTTACTTTGGTCTCATAAGGCAAGTAAACTAAGAAATGCTCCATGGAATCAAAAAATGATAGAGGAAATATCCTTTCTAAGTTGCAAAGAATGATTGGAATATCTCTTTTTAATTCCTCTATATGTGATTCGTTCAACATTGTTGAACAAATATTATGAAGAAAAATGCTCAACTCTATAATGACACTCCATAAAAAATTTGGTAAAAGTTCCTTTAATGCAATTGGAACGAGACTTTCCATTAATATATGACAATCATGAGTCTTCAAACTTGTCAACTTGCATTCTTTCAAATCGACACATCTTCTGAGATTTGAAGCATATCCATCAGGAGACCGCACCAATTTCAAACATTCACAAACAATCTATTTTTTATCCTTGTTTAATGTATAACATGCCTTTGGTTTCGGTCCCTTACTACTTGTATCCACATCTAGTGCCGACCGATTACAAATAACTCTTATATCTTTTCTTACACTCAAGTTGTCTTTTGTTTTTTAAGGAACATCCATAACATATTTATGATATTATCAAAAACATTCTTTTCAATATGTATTACATCAAGATTATGATGAACAAAATGAGTTTTTCAATATGGTAAATCTTAAAATATATTCCATTTAGTCCATTTATATGTACTTCTATCTAACATTCGTACTATGAGGGTCTTCAACAACAGATGGAAAGATATGCACTCGCTCCCAAATTTGGTCACCGGTCAATCTCGAGGGGGTGGAGGTGCTTTCTCAACCCTATTTTTTATGAACTTAACTCTATTCCTTATAAATGAATGATTTAGCGATAAAAATTGTTTATGACAATCAAAATAGCTAGCATTCTTACCATACTTTAATTTGAATGATTTTGATCTCTCCATATATATCAGACATCCAAAAATCATAGCTGTACTCTATTCAGATAACATGCTATAAGCTGCAAAGTCATTTATCATCCAAAGAAGCGTGGCCTTCATTAGAAAGCTCTCATCCGTATAGGCATCATACGTAGGAACACCTCCATTCTATATTTGTTTTAACTCTGCAATCAATGGTTGCATATAAACATCTATTAACTTTTTTGGATTTTGTGAATCAGGCACGATCAATGTCAGAAACATATAAGGCATCTTCATACATATATCAGGTGGAAGATTGTATGGAGTTAAGATAATTGGCCAACATGAATAAGTTTTTCCTAATTTGTCAAATGGAGCAAACTCATTAGTACAAAGAGCTAATATAATGTTTTGAGACTCTTTCGCAAACTTAGGATATATCCTATCAAAATTTTTCCATGTCTCTACATCTAAAGGATGACATATTAGTCCCTCTTCCGTTTCATGGTTTGCATGCCAAGTCATGTATTCAACAGTGGTCTTAGATGCTTAAAGTCTTTGCAATCGGGGGGTAAAAGGCAAATATAACATTTGCTTGTATGGTTTACGCTTGTTGTTACGACCCGTCCTCCCACTACTCTTGTACCTATATTGATTACAGAATTTACAAAATTCTGCATTTTCATCATCCCTCTAATATAACATACAACCCCAACTGCATACATCAATTCTTACCACTGGAAGACCCAAGTCTTTCACTAGCTTTTTCGTACTGTAGAAATCACTTGACATGATGTGATGACTAGATAATATTTCTTGAATTACTTGAATAAAATTGTTGAAGCAACCCTCAGACATATTATGCTCTACTTGACATTTAATAGTCTCGCCGTCACTAATAACTTAGTGTGACTGTCACAACCTGCCCACAAAGATTCATCTATAGTTTTCAATACTTCCCGAAACTAATTAGACAAAAAAGTCTCATTATTCACATTCTCGTCAACACCTGTTACTTCTACATCCTCTAATGGTGATGTATAACTAGTATACACTTGTTCAAATGTTGGAGCAAAACTAGTACTTGCATGGTTTGATTGTAAAACAAAACTCTCACCAGCTGCATCAATTACCATTCTCCGATATGGGTTTAATTGGTCGTAATTATATTCTCTTCTACCTGAAAATTGTCTATTCTTTGATAATCTTTCTTAGATATAAACGATTTACTGTGACAAGTTCAATTATAGTAATTTGGAGTAAAACTTAATCTACAAAGATATTCTTTAACTTTATTACACACATGAAATTTACTATTACTACACCTATCCATGAACTCAACATTACTACTAGCGAATTCCAAAAATTGTTCCAACCCAATGCGAAACTCATCGGTCAATACTCGACATTCAGTAAGCTCTTATTATACATCCAAACTCTATCGCTTTGCATTTTCTCTGTATACAAATTCAAGAAACAAAACTTTAACAAGAAGCAAGGCAACTATGGAAAAAAATAATTGAATTGTTGGAACTCAAGAGCAGAAGATTAATATTCAACTATGGAAAAACAAAACAAAATTTGAGGATTTTCAAATAATTGGCTTCAATTTTGTTATTAAATGAATTATAGAATGATAGCACATAGAATGAATTATTATATGCTTAAAATAGTGTAGCTAAGTCATGCCTCCCCAAACAAGTGTCATGCCTCTAATAAAAATTTCCCAACATGAACCAGTAAAACATATAAAAATTTCCTAACATGAATATGGTAATGGCTATCTTCTTACACAGCCCCATGGTTTTTTTGTCTCACGAAGTCACAAACACACCTCAATTCATGTAATCTCTCTATTAAGGAAATAATTGCTTTCATCACAAAAGATTTAACTCAATTGTACTCTCTTATTAAAAAAAAAAAGAGAGCGAATTTATATACTAGAGAAAGGGTCAAATATCTCCATATGCATATTATCAAGGTACACAATAGATATAAAGTAGAGAGGAGCCAGGCTGGTTCATAAGTCCCATCTTAGTATTCACCTAACAACACTCATGTGGAGCTAACATGGCAAATACATCTGTGATTTAGGCATGTGGCAGCTACAATAGATTTATTCAGGTTGATTATGGTATAATCAAGAGATTAGTGGGGAAAAGAGTTGTAAACATGGAGAGTGGTGATAGCAAAAAACTCAATCAACTAATTGTTAATCATCAAACTTGTACAAGAAATTGTCCTATGCCTTTATTTTCAAAAAACAAGCCCTGATAGTTATGGAAGCTAAATAGACAGCTTAGCTTAAACCTTAATAACCAGGGAGGATCAAACATATGTAGTGTTACCCTATTATTCATTCAGAAATGATAGTATTTCAAATCATCCAAAACCCTAAACAGCTAAACTATATTCCAAACTAGAACTCAAATATCACCTAATGGACACTTAGGCTTTTGAGTAAAGAAAAGACACCCTTCATGAAAAAGATCTGAATATAATAGCAAATTGTAAATATAGCGCAAACTCTAATGAGAATAAATACTTTTTTTCTCAAATTAAAGTTTTGCAACTTTTTATTTGTTTAAAATGGAGCAAAACCTGAATGGATTAAAAACCTGGATAGATTAAAAACCAAACAAAATCTGAATACCAGCACCATAACAAAAGAAAATAGCATACACACCTATATCCCTAATATTCCTTGGTGTTTGAGACATTCACAGATTCACTTTTGACTGGTTAGTGCATATCGAACAAATTTCTAGAATACCATACCATAACAAAAGACAAATTTCCAAAAAGTAAGCACAAAGGATAAAATCCATACTTAATGGTTGCTTCTCCTTTCCCTTTCCCAATTATGCTAGCACAACAACTATTTCGAACAACTAGTCTCACCTGTGATATAGGCTCAACATCATACAGCCTTCAGGTTATATCTGACTAGCAGAAAGAACAATTTAATTAGCATCATCCATCAAAAGCAAAAGAAAAAGAATGAAATCAGGCAAATTAAATAAACCCTAGACCAATAGAAAGAACATTATGATTTATTTTATTTTTTGATGCAATCGGGATAGAGAGAGAGAGAGAGAGATAAAGGGTCTTACCTTAGGCTTCATAGATTCAGATGGAGAAGAGGACTTCAAACGGTTTGATAGAAAGATAGAGAGAAAGGGTCACGAGGATGACGGATTTCAAATAGAGAAGAGGAAGCGCAAAAGGAGAAACGGATGACACCTTTAGTCACAACCCAAGAAATTAGATGGGCCTTTTCTTTGCTTTTGAAAACATTAACCTTAGCGAGAAAAAGTAAAACATTAAGCTTAGCCATGAAATAAACTTCTCGTCACTAAGCTTTACGATGAAAAGTGTTGTTCGTTGCTAATATTAGTGATGAATAGATGTTTCGTCAATAAATTAGCGACGAAACTAGCCTTCATTGTTAACTAGCGACGAATTTTGTGACGAAATTTAATTTTACTCAATTTTTTAACAAATTTAGTAATGAATTAACTATTTGTTATGAAATTAACAATGAAACAGATATTCTCGAAAATTTATAATAAAATTACAAACGAAAAAATAATTATCATGTAATTCATTGTTATTGATTATATTACTTAAACAAATTTGTTACTTTTCTGAAAGTTATAATTGATAATATTTAGAATAAATACGATTATTTTACCTAATCTACAAAAATATTATTTGACACTAAATTAATCTTGTATTTAGCTAAAACATAAAATGTATGGTTATAGAAGTAAGATCCTATTACTGTATAAGGTAGTACTTTATTGGAGATTTGTTAAATTAATTTATTATTGAAAATGATCAATTTTGTGAGAATAGCAACATCCACTATGCAATCAACCTAATTCTACTAATCAACCTAATTCTACTATTGAGATAGAGTTAAAAAAAAGAAATACGGTTGAAAATGATTCATAATGGAAATAATTTAGCGACAAAATTAGCCACGAATTGTACATAACCATTGCAAATTAGGGATGAATTTAGCTATGAAGAAAATTGTGTGGCAAATTAGCGATGAATTTAGCGACAAATAGGTATTCATGGCTAAATTCATCGCTAAATTTGCCACGAACACTATATTTCATGCATGGTTAATTAGCCATGAAGTTAGCCACGAAAATTTTTAGTGACTAATTAGCCACAAACTTTGCCATGAAAGAGTTTTTGTGGCTAATTACGCACAAGCTTAGCCATAAAAAAAACCATTGGTTACTAATTTAGCGATGAACTAACTGTTCATGGTTAAGGTTAGCGACGAACTTTCTTTTCGTCACTAAATTTAGCCATGAATTGTTTAGTTGTCAACAATTTTTCTATGAATATTCTTTTTCATCACTAATTTTGGCATAAATTCGTAGCTAAATTCGTGACAAAATAGCGACAAATTATTTTCATCGCTAAATTTCGTCACGAAAACTATGTTTTTTTTTTTTTTTTTTTTTTTTTTTTTTTTTTGTAGTGAACTTTCATAACACTTGCAATAATAAAAGGTAGCAATTTTTCTTAACACTTATGGTAACAGGTTGGTAACCGATGATACAAGGTAGTAATTTTTCTAACACTTGCGGTAACCGATTATAAAAAGGTAGTAACTTTTCCTAACCCTTGTGATAACAGGTTGGTAACTGATGATATAAGGTAGTAACTTTTCTAACACTTACAGTAACTCACTATAAAAAGGTAGTAACTTTTCTTAATATTTATAGTAATATGTTGGTAACCAATGATACAAGGTAATAATTTTTCTTAACACATATGATAACAAGTTGGTAACTGACAATATAAGGCCGTAACTTATATTAATAAATATAATAACCGACAATAAAAGATAGTAACATTCCCTAATGCTTTTTTAATCGATGATAAATGGCAACAACTTTTTCTAACACTGTGATAACAATGTAACCGTCAATATAAGACAAGAACTTTTACTAACACATTTGGAAACCAACGATAAAATAGTAATTTTCCTAACGATTTTCTAACTGACTATAAAAAGACCCTAATGTTTTCCAACATTTTTAGTAAGCAATGATAAAAGGGCAGAATATTTCCTAACATGTAGTAACCGATAATAAAACAGTAACATTTCCTAACACATGTGTTAACCGATGATGAAAGGTAGTAACTTTTATCAATCCTCTTCAAATTGACAATAAAACACCGTAATTTTCTGAACACATGACAATCGACCATAAAAGACAGTAATTTATCAGCGCTTTTCTAACCATCAATATAAAGTAGTACATGCTTCAATGGTGACCAAAATCGTCTAGATAGAGCTATCTTAACTGGTGTATACCCAACTGAAGGCCCATCCATCGGAGAAGCTATTGCCAACGGTTTTAGTGGTTTTGCATATGGTTTTTGTCCGTCTGGATAAGGAATTTGTTTTGTAGTGAATAGAACGTTTTTGCAGTTGCAATGAGAGTGTCGGTTTTAGTTACCTCAAGTTCGAGTTATTTATATTTTTAATACGAGAAGTGTTTAGTATTTTATATCTTTAATGTCAATCTTTTGGTCATATATGTTATAGTTTTGGAGAAGCATGTATTTTCCTGATACTTTTTTTATTCATTATTGAAATTTAAATAAAGTTGGTGTTTCATAAATCCCACAAGATGTAAGCATGGATAATGGCAGATTCGGAGGCCACTTATGTAAATCCCGATAAAGCCTCTGTATAGGGATGTTGTTGAAGCTAGCTATAAAGCCCAATGATATTGCCTCCCTTGGAATATAAGCATATGAAGTTATTTTATTCCAGTAAAATTACAAATAATAACTTCCTATAGTATGATTGGATGTCAAATTGCGTCGTGTAGTTGTAAAATTGGTAAATTGCCCTTTAAAGTTTGTCCTTCTAATTTATTGTATAATACTTTATTACAAAATTAAAAAATAAAAAGCCATAAATTTACACATGTTAGAATAAAAATTAGATAATATATTTTTAGAAAAAATTGTAAATATGTGTGATGAACTTTGAGTGAAATACAAAAAACAAGCCCTCTCCATTTCAAGAAAAATATAAAAACTTCCGTCAACTATGAAAATATATAAAGTTCACACTTTTGTTGAGCTACATATAAATTTCTTCGTTAAATTAACGTGTGTAGCACGTGAGTAGAATAAAACATATGCTTCTAGACAGTTGAAACCTCATGAGGAGAATTATCTGACACATGATCTAGAACTTGTAGCTATTGTCATTGCCTTGAAGATTTGTAGACACTATCTTTATGGTGAATACTATGCAATATTTACTGATCATCAAAGTCTCAAATACTTATTTACCTACAAAGAGTTGAATTTGAGAAAACACAGATGGCTCGAGCTATTAAAGGACTATGATGTTACCATTCAGTATCAGCCAAGTAAAGCAAATGTTATTATAGATGCACTCAGCTATAGATACACTATATCAGTAGCAACTCAATGAGTAAGAGAATATCAAATGATAGCTGAATTTGAGCAAATAAATATTGATGCTAAAGTTTCTAGCTAAGGGTCTCTCTTAGCACGATTTATGGTTCGATCGAATTTGTCTCATCGCATTGGAATAGCCTAGCAAATTGATGAGATGACAATTAAGCTCAAGGAGGACATTTTAAAAGGGGAAAGCCTGAATTCAAGATAATAAATGAGACAGTTAGATTTCAGGATAGATTAGTAATCCTGAAAACTTAGGAGTTATGAAGATTGATCATGGAAGAAGCACATAATTCAGCTTTTTCTGTTCATCCAGGATCTACCAAGATGTATCGAGATTTACAGCAATCCTTTTGGTGGCCTAGTATAAAGTGAGACATTGCAGAGTTTGTTCATAGATATTTGATATGTCAGCGGGTAAAGGCTGAAAAACAGAAATCTGGTGGACTACTTGAGCCACTCCCCATCCCTGAATGGAAATGGGAACATGTTACTATGGCTTTTGTCTCAGAATTGTCTAAAACCCTAAAGGGATGCGATGCTATATGGGTGATAGTAGATCAGCTAACCAAATCAGTTCACTTTCTCCTTGTTGTTATAACTTATTCTTTAGAGAAATTAGCTAAACTCTATGCCAATGAAATTGTTAGATTGCATGGTATACCAGTATCTATCGTCTCTCATAGAGATTCAAGATTTATTTCTCAATTCTGGCAGAGTTTTCAAACTAGGTTGGGAGCCAAACTTTATTTTTCCATAGCATATTATCCTCAAATGGATGGTCAGTCAAAAAGGACTAAAAGACTCTAGAGGATATGTTGAGAGCTTATGTCCTGGAATTTTATGCTAGTTGGACCGAGCATCTAATGTTAGTAAAATTTGTTTATAACAACAGCTATCAAACGAGTATTGGCATGGCACCATTTAAAGCATTATATGGGAGGAGGACTCCTCTTTGTTAGGATGAAGTAGGAGAGAAATAGCTGCTTCAATTTGAAACAAGGCTAGCTTATTTACATAAAACTGTTACGCGATTTTTGTGTATCACGATTTCGGGCAAGTATACCTAGTCAAATGTTGTGTATAGTGCGAAGCAAGTGTCATTTTCACGAGGATATTATGTATTACCAATTATAAAATACCCTATCTAAGTTGGACAAAACGAATCAAGATTACAAAGATATCAAAACTATGAAAATATCAAAAACAAAACATTTATTAATAAAAATCCTAATTTTATAAAACCCTAGGACATCGATTTCATCTGTCTCCAATCTTTCACACGGTTGAATTCTTTCAAATCCCTTAAAGTTTATTGACTAAAGATTCATTCTTGATGATGACAGATTTCTCAATATTAGATTCACCCAATGGTCATGCAATGAAACCCTAATTCGACTAACCAAAATCCAATGGTCATGCAATTTTGATTAGGCCGAACTGCATTAAGATTTATGGAATATCTGTAATCTAGGGTTTCCCCTAAAATCCCTACACACAAAGTTAATCATCCGTCGATCTCATAACCTTATATGGATTTTATTATATTGGTCAGATTTCGTGCAATCTTCTCTTGATCTCATGTATGTAATCACAAATCATCAAATCATAGGTACCTATACGAATGAAGCATTAAGTTCAACAATAAAATCTTATCAAAGAAAGAACATGCCAATAAAGATTTTGAAGGAAAGAAATAAATTAAACCATGCTATTAATCAAATAGCAAAATCCATCGAGTCCTACGAACAAAAAATCTAAGTAGATATGATAAAGAAAAGCAAGAAAAGTAAAGAAAACATTCCTTTTGCACCCGAAGGAATCTTCCTCCAAAGGAGGTGGCTGCTAGGGTTTCTCCTCTTTCCCCCTTTTAGTATAAATGATGTTTTCTCCTTATAATCTAATTCTTAAGAGTCCTAAATAATTTAAAATTCGTGGGTCTTCATAACAGCTTGATATTTCACTTGGATTTGGGCTTTTGGAACTCATAGGCCTTGATTCCCAGCACTGTAGTAACTTCAACTCAAATTTCGGATATCTTCTGGTCGACCCAGCCTCTCAGGTCCTCATAAGATTTGTCGCCTTTGAAGTCTTCTTTCTAACCCAACAAGAATCAGGTCAAACATGGGCCTTGAAGTCTTCATAATAGCTTGATATTTTACTTGGACTTGAACTTTTGGAACTCATGGGCCTTGATTCCCAGCACTGTAGTAACTTCAACTCAAATTTTGGATATCTTCTGGTCTGACCCAACCTCTCAGGTCTTCATAAGATTTGTCACACTTGAAGTCTTCTTTCCAACCCAATAAGAATCAGCTCAATCGGACATCGGAGTCGAAAGTTATGTCCAAAATACTAAAAGTTATTTGTGCAGTCCAATATCCTTAAATAAGCCCAATAATCCTAAAATAAAACACACGAAAATAATCAATGTAAAATCATGAAAAAAAAACCTAAAAATAGTTTTAAAAGTCATAAAATAAAGTTTAAAATTAAATTAAATAAAACAATTCAAGTGTATAAAAATATCGCTATAAAAACCACAGAAAAAGTCTTGATTATTTCAGAAAAGCTTAAAACAACACAATTTCGCCGAAGATTTATGCTGATTAGAGGTGTAGAGATTTACAATTTGAAGTAGGGGATAAGGCTTTTCTTAAATTTTCTCCAATTAAGGGTGTGAGGAGATTCAAAAAGAAAAAAGGAAAATTCAGCCCTAGATTTGTTGGTCCTTTTGAGATTCCAGCCAAAGTTGGAGTAGCTACTTATAAGTTAGCTCTACTGCCAACATTTGAGGGAGTACACCCAACCTTTTATGTTTCCATGCTAAGAAGGTATGTTCATGACCCTTCACATATAATTAGCTATGAGCCCGTCCAAGTTGTAAAAGATTTAACCTAAGTGGAGCAATTGATCCAAATTTTAGACTCTCGAGAACAGAACTTAAGAAACATGACTATCAAATTGCTAAAAGTTTTATGGAGACACCACACCTCTGAAGAGGTATCTTGGGAATTAGAGTCAGAAATGAGGAAGCGGTATCCATATTTTTTTGTGCAAGGACAGTGATTCGGAGGACTGGATCTTTTAAGGGGGGAAGGATATAAGGACTTATTTTGAAACATCATTAAATTATACATTTGCATTTGTATTTTTCTTATTTTATTGAGCATATTGAATATGTATTATTTTATTAAACATATTTAAATTATGTACATTTCATTTATCCTAATTTATGTGCATAAAATATTAATGGAAGAATGATAATTAAATACCAAAAATATCTTGAATTTGGACATCTAGACCATCCACCGCCCATCCACCATCCAAGACACTTTTATTATAACAAAATAAAGTCCACCGCCTATCCACCGCCCATCCACTGTCCAAGACACTTGTCTTACAACAAATTAGACCACATGGAGGACACATGTCTTACATCAAGAGCAAAAGCCTTACATGATGGATAAACGTCCTAACACATGTCAATAATTCATCACCTTTCAACACCTATAAATACCCCTTTCCCTTCCTATTTCAAAACCACAATCAGCCCATGAAAAAAAAAAGAGAAAGAGAAAGGAAGGGAAAGAAAGAGAGGGAAAAGAAAAGAAAGAGAAAAGAAAGAAAGCTGGGAGTGGCAAGCAAGGGAATTCTAAGGGAAATTTGCAAGTTTGAGGCAAGTACCATACTTGTGTTTGTTTCATTGATACCTAATAGCCATGTTTGATATGTTTTTAGACTGTTTGTGGTATTAAAATAAGGATAAAGTGATGTAGGAAAGAAAGATGTCAGGTTTTTGAACCTAGAGGTATGGATAAACATGAATTCTGCTTTCTGGACAGATTGACAATGCCTATATTTTTGGCCTATACCTTTTTCTGCATAACTGCAAATGGAACATAGTTTTCTTCTGATTAAACTAGACTCACATAGCTTTAAAATGACATATGAGTCAAAGGATTTCGTTGAGAAATGAATTTTTGATAAATTTTTAAAATTACATGATTCTGCAGAAAACTGTCCTATTCTGTTTTGTTTCTATGTGAAATTTTGTTGTAATTTTGAGATATCCTTTGGACTGGATTACGCTAAGTTTTGAACATTGAAATTGTATCCTTATATCTTATCTTTAAATGGCCACTGGATTTACCTCAATCCAATTTGTGCAGTAGAAGTTATGTTTATTTTTCTATGATTGCACAAGCTGTGTTGTTGATTTTGAACTGTAATTTTGACCGATCTTAGTTTCCATGTATAATTAGAATTGAACCCAACTGTGAACATGAAGGTTATAGCTTTATGTTTTAGTTTTAAGTGGCAATTGGAATCACCTTAATCCGATGAACATAATTCAAGGTATAACATTTTTGTTGGAAACCTAATATGCTGAAAACTTGTTAAAATGGTTCTTTAGTTAACCATTGTTGTTAAACCATATAGCCTGTATTGTTGAGGTATTTGATTGATTCTTGCATAATTCTTATGATAGATTTTGGTGATTACATTAAGAGAAATAAAAAGGAATGTAAAAAGAATGTGATAAGACAAGAATTCCTCCGAAAGCTGATGCGAAGCCTACGAGTGAAGCTTGAGAATTACAAATGGTATATTAAATTCCCCCGAAAGCTTGAACAAAGCCTGCGGGTGAAGCTTTGGGTGGTATATAAAGTTTCAAAATCTTGAGCAAAGCCTACGGGCGAAACTTGCAGAACTATATCTATTCTCCCTACAAGGATAAAATTAAAAGTATGTGAAGTTTTGAGATATCTAACCCAAAAAGATCTAGATTCATTTAGGAATCCCAAATTTTAGCTTGCTCTTAGACCTTCATATACTAACTTGGTTCGACATTCTATTCATTTCTTTAATAACTAAGTTAAATTGGAATATGAAATATAGAAACGGATAATGACTAAATAAGTGATAATCACATTTGTTTTCTAGAGAATGCTTGAGGTAATATGCATCTCTTATACACTTCATTTTGTTATGCTATTTATATAATGATGTTGATATTCTTATACTTGCTTGCTTGTTTTGCATGTTATTGGTCCCCTGTGTACTTGCTTAGGTTATGCTGACCCCGATATCCTCATTTTTTACTACTCTTTTGTTAAGGTTTGTAGTGCTATTGTTTCTTTTGGAATTATATAAGTTACATTTATATATAGATGTATAGTTGATGGCCACGGAGGACCTTATATGTACAAATTTTGTTTATATATGGTGAGGTGCGTTGAATGACGGGGAGAGCCAGTAATGCCAGTTTGTTTGATATTACCATTATCTTATTTGGGAATAACAAGTAATTTATTTTCTTTTAATATAATTCTCTTTCCATGTTATCATACACGGGGAGTACGATTGTCACAAGTCCAGACATTACATTTTTAATCGTGTTGATAGCTTTCGCATTTGTATATCTATCTCCTTTTGTTAGGGGGTGCGATGCTTGGATATCGGGTCATCACAAAAACCCTTTGGTAGTTTTACTTTTGGTTCAGACCAAGCCTTTGGTGATTTTCAGACAAACCTATTTGGTTTAAAAAATGTGCATAGAAAATGCTAATTATGAAAACTATGACATTTGTTCAAAAGTGCAAAGATGATTATATGATATGTTTGTTAAATCAAAATATGATTTGAAAAGTATTGTTTGATACTCTTATAATCACCACTCATTACTTATGCAACTATACCATTGCACTCCACTCACTGAGTATTTTTAATATACTCATCCCTTTATCCTTATATTCTTTTTAGAAGTGTAGAAATAGAAGCCTTTCCACCCCTAGCCTGATTCAGTTGAGGAGAGAGCTACCTAGGACCAACTGTTGGTAGTGGTCCTTCCTAATTATGGATTTTGAGACTTTTCTAAAGTTGAAACCCATATTTTAAAAGTTATATGTTGAAATGTTAAACACTTATTTGACCTTTACATATTTGGATTTAAAATGTTTTGAAAGCCAGATTTCTAACTTGGGAAGTGGCATCATCATTGCCTGGCAAGATCTTGGGATATTTGTTGGTGATTACATGTACTTCTAGATCACGTGATGATTTTTGGGTGCTTAGTCCCACGGGTCGAGGTGTGACACCCACCAAACACAATTAAATCAGTCAGAAGTTTCATAGGAATTTTCAGCTTATATTGGAGACTTATCTAAGATTTCTCCAAAATTTCAAAGCCATTGAGTTATCTTTTGATAAAAGATGTGTCTTTTAACTTTAATAAAGAATGTATGCATGCCTTCGAATTTCTCAAAAATTAGTTGTCTTCTATACTTTTCATTTAGTACCTAATTGGAAAGAACCCTTTAAACTAATGTATGTTGCTAGTGACTATGCATTGGGGGCTTAGATAGCAAAACGACAAGGTCTTGCATTCAATCTACTATGCAATCATAACCTTGAACGAAACACAAGTGAGCTATGCAACCACCAAAAAAGAGCTCTTAGCCATAGTGTTTGCTTTCGATAAGTTTAGATACTACTTAATTGGGTCTAAAGTTATTCTTTATACTGACCATGTAGCTCTTTGATATTTATTACGAAAGAAGGATACTAAACATAGGCTAATTAATTGAATTTTACTTTTGTAGGAATTTGATTAGGAGATCATGGATAAATTAGGTGTTGAGAATGTGGTGGTTGATCACTTGTCAAGATTGGAGCTAGGAGAAGAGCATGATTCCACTATACCAATCAAAGAAACTTTGATGCATGAATATCATCATGTTCTTTTAGTTAAGGAACCTTGGTTTGTAGATTTTACTAATTATTTATTTGACAAAATCATCCCTTCTCACATGAACTATCAGCAAAAGAATTTTTTTTTCCTAACTTTCAATATTATGTTTGGGGAGGACCTTACTTGTATTAATTTTGTTAGGAAGTTGTGTGCTTGACGATTTGTTTAAATTTTGTTAGGATGGTACTATGAGAAGGTGCGTGCTTGATGCGAAGATTCCTTCCATTCTTGCACATTCCACTCTCTACCTATAGGAGGACATCATAGTGCAACTAGGACAGCTGCTAAAGTCCTCCAATCATGTTCTTTTGGCATATATTCTTTAAAAATTCATATTCTTTTGTCACATATTGTGACACATGCCAAAGGAATGTAAACATCTCCATGAGATGCTTTTAAAAGGTATTTTAGAAGTTGAGATATTTAATGTTCAGGGGATTGATTTCATGGATCCTTTTATTTCCTCATACTCATATTTGTTCATATTAGTTATGGTAGATGATGTTTCTAAATGGGTGGAAGCTATTCTAACATGAGCTAATGATACTAACATTATTTGTGAGTTCACGAGGAAGCAAATTTTTGCTAGGTTTGGAATTCCAAAAGCCGTAATCAACAATGGTGGAACACATTTTTGAAATCATCAATTCAATATCTTGTTGCACAAAATGGTGTTGAGTACAAAATGTCCATATCCTAGCATCATCAAACAAGTGGCAAGTCAAAGTATCCAATTGAGACATCAAAAGAATTTTGGAAAAGACTATCAAGTGATCGCAAAAAGATTAATCTAAAGGTTAGATGATTCTCTTTAGGCATACTGAATAGCTTTCAAAATACTTATTGGTATATCTCCTTATCATTTATCTTTGGAAAGTCATGTCACCTACCAATAGAATTATAACATAGCATATTGGGCCCTCAAACAATAAACCTTGATTCGAAAAAGGCTGGTGAAAAGAGATTATTGCAATTAAATGAGCTAAATGAGTTTGGAAATTATACATATGAGAATGCCAGAATATACAAAGAGTAAACAAAAGTGTGGCGTGATAGGTAGATTCTTAGATATGAGTTTATTCTATATGAGCAAGTATTACTTGACAACCATCTTTTTTGCTTTTTCCATGAAAGTCAAGGTGGTTAGGACCATTCGTAGTAACTCAAGTGTTTCTACATGGGGTAGTTGAAGCTTCTCACCTTAAAGAGGGATCATTCAAGGTAAATAGCTAGCAAGTGAACCCCTTCTTTGGGGAATAGGTTCCTAAGGAGAGGCATAACATTCCTTTTCATAACCCAGAGTAAGCAGGAAAGAAGTCGAGCTCTAAACTTTAAATAAGATTGTTAATGGGAGGCAACCCAACCATTTTCCTTATCTATGTTAGAGGAGACCTAGAATTGCGAAAGAATGTGATTGCGACACTACATTATAGTTGTACTTCATCATAAATTGACAATTCTTGATGTTTCAAACCCATTTGTTGTATAGTGCAATTGCAGCATGATACTGTAGTTGCACTTCGCCACAATTGGGTTTCACTTATGTTGATAAAAAGGGAAAAAGGAAATTAGAAATATAGTAAGAGAAAGCTAAGGTTTTGTCTTTACTCGACACCACAGTTGCGCCTAGCCCCATCCTCTCTCTCAAAACTGTCAATCTCCACCACCTCTGACATGCCCTAGCTTTGTGATCATCCTTACCAATCGCTCATGAGAACAAGCCCAGTCCCCACCTCACCTATTGTACGCATTTGGGGCTTTGTAATCAACTCAAGTCTTAGCAAAATCGATTTAGAGTTGATCTATGACCACTCAAAATTGATTAGGGATTAGTTCACTATTTATGGAGCATTCCATCATGACCACTACCGACTATAGATTTGGTTTTGCCTTTGTCTCCTACCATCGCTATATTGCTTCACTTTATCCTTATCTTGGTTCATTATATCTATCTTATGGGACATCATCACTTTAGTTTGCACAATTGACATCAAGTGCCCAAATTCAATTTAGCGATCTCACGAACAACTTGCTTAGAGTTTGAAGGTTTGTCTACTCCATATTCTACTATAGACATAATTATTCTCCCTGTTCTCCAAATGCTATGTTGTGCAGATGGTGAATTGAAGGTGTAACACTACATACTGACTGTTCATTGGAGTATTATGTCAGAATTCATATGCTAATTGCTGTATGTGGGTTGAAATGTCTCATGTCAATGAATTCCTCTTTGTTGCATTAGAATAGTGTAGATGTTTAGGTGCTAGTGTGTTGCCTTTTTCCCCAACCGACATTGGATTGGGTTGGTTACAGTGCGAAGGTAGTTGGATTATCTGTATGTTTGTTGGTTATATATTTCAAGGTGGGTCATATCTGGGTTGTGTTGTTAGTAAATGATGATGGTTGGGTAGCTGGGTTCCTCCAACCAAGATTTCTCCACCGCCACTCGATGATCTTTGGCAATGGATCAAGTAATGGAATACATATGGCACAGGTAGTACCTTCTACTTCGGTAGCTACACCATCTACCTGACCACTTATTGAATTATCTAAGTTGTTGAAAGAGGTTAGACAACATGGATATATGACCATCTCAGGATCTAACAACCCCATGGTGGCTAAGAATGGATCAAGAGGGTCTAAGAAGCGATAACGGACGTAAGGATTGATAATGAGATGAAACTTATGGTGGTTGTAAGATTCTTGGATGAGGATACTAGTACTTGGTGGGATGGTGTAAAGGAGATATCAACTATACCCCTTACCTGGAGCAATTTCCTTAGGGAGTTTGATGAGAAGTTTTACATCCAGTTTGATCGGGATTTAAAAATGAGAGAGTTTCTCCACCTCCGTCAAGGAAATAAATTGGTGGTGGAATATGAAGCAGAGTTTAGGACTTTGTCCTCATTTGTTCCAAAGATAGTAACCTCCACGGAGTATAGGCATTTCAGGTCTGAGGACAGCTTAAATCGAGAGAGAATGTTGGTTACGGAGGATCACACTTATCAGAATGTTTTATAGTTAGCCTTGAGGATTGAGCAAATGGTGCTACAGAGGGATAAGATTAAGGAGCACCATGGCAAAAAGAAATGGTCCAGTGGGTTCACTCTAGGTCAAAGTCTAAGAAGAGCAAGAGCACGAGCTCATATGGTAGTGGCTCTATATCTGGATTGGTTGGCACTCCCTATGGCCAATTATTCTTCAAGCTGAATGTTCCTAACTATTGGAGGTAGGTCTTGACTCCATAGATCAGACTCCTTGTGACTCGAACGGGTGCTTGATGGAGAGGCTTGAAACCTACAAAAGAATGCCAAAGGATATTCTGGCGGGGGAGGCTCAGACACTCAAGTAAAAAAGAGCGATTTTTGAAAGGAATGAAAAATAGACTAAGTGATGAAGGGAGGTCGGATCACCCTGTGATTTATTTGTCCTATGTAAAGTCAAGAGGACTTACCTAGCCCGATATATTGAGGGTTCTTATATGAAGCACCATAGGAGATATATGCATTCGGGGCGTTGTAACCTTAGTTTCCTTACAAGGAGATCCAAAAATTTTGGGTTTCAAATGTCAAAAATTCAAAATCGTTATCATTTAGGAAGTCTGATTGTATGAAGAGATTCTTTCCCTTATCGATTAGATTCTCAAGAGTTTCCTTATTTATTCAAGATATACTACTAAAATAGGAAGCTTAATCAAGGTCAGATTCGGTTGAGCATTACCGCTTGGGAGTCAAAGTGCTCATTTCCTTAAGTATTCGATAGTCATTGGTCGAATAGAGGGGTAGTCATTTAGTCTTACCCAAAGCACTTGCAAATTTGTTGTGCTATCCAGATCGATATGTTTATTGTTTGGAAAAGCTAGGCCCTTCATGACCATGGGTGTCTCGTCAGGCTTTCAGGTACCCAGATACCGCACCAACTGGTGTTTGGATCATGCCTTATCATTTGCCCCTGACTCATGGTGTCGATTTGTGGGAGGGGCAATATGAGTGAAGTTCACTTCTTAAGCAGTTAGAAGGGCACGGAAGCTTATGACATGTGTCTCTTGAGATCAAACGAATCATCTGCAACTGATAAGAAATTAAAGCAGATGGGATATAAGTCCCCATTTTATCTCAACCATTTCATCTTCCACTGGTGTTAATGCGTCTAACCTTCCACTTGATTTAATTTGAAATTAATATGGTACAAAAAGGTGAGGTAGTGTAAACTTTTCCACTTAATTTGCACGCTTTTCAAAGAAGCGCTTCAGTTGTTTAGAGATTTGAAGAGTTTTCTTTGCATGTCTATAAATAGGGATTATGGGACCTTATGATACTTCAGCAAGTTTCATTATGCCTGAGGGTTTTCTTCTTGTGAGAGTCATCTTCCATAGGGGGTCTTTAAGGGGACTCTCAAGCTTTGCAAAGCTTGGTCACATGGGTTACTTTTGTTGGTATAAGGTTTCGTTAAGAATGGGAACTGTTGGTATAAGGGTTCGTAATGCCATTCAGTGACCGAATGTCATGATGGGCTCTATTAAGGTTCCTGTCACCGTCCGTGACTCAGATTTAAGAAAAGAGTCTCCTTCTGGGTTGGGTGGTAGGACGTATTGGTTATGTGTAGGGAATTAGGTGTTGCAAGAAGGTTTGATGATATCCCGATGTATCCTCAAAATCCCTTTCTGATTGGTTTGTCCCCCCTTTCGGTAGTCCTATTGTGTTAGTAGGGCTACAGATTGTTTTTCATTGTTCCTCTGCTTACTGTTTTTGTACCTTCCAGTGTTGTCGAACGATCGAGGCAATATAGCCATTTATGTATTTCTTTTGATGTAATCGGTCCAACTGAGAGATTTGTAAAGTGTAATTTCTCATGCAATTGAACATGTCTTTGTTGTATAGAAATAAAAGAGATTTATTTTACTTAGTTGTTATCTGTCATACCTGTTGGAGTTTCTTTCATATGTTCGTTTATATGATACTATTATCAAGCTGCTTATGTGATTGACATGCTTGTTCAAATGACTTAGGGCAGTTTCCTAACTGATAGGAGTATGCTTGGTCTGTCTATCAATGCGAACTCAATTGGTGGAACAAATTCTTTCAGTAGCGTGGTATGGTCAAAATCCCTTCATGGAGTTAGATCTTTTATTAGGATGAGGCAATAGAGGCCCATTCAGGGAGATAAATCCTTTTGGTAGGACGGGCGACAGAGACCCGTTTGGGGAGATAGATCCCTTCAGTAAGATGGGGCAATAGAGGCCCGTTTGGGAAGACAAATCCCTTTAATAGGACTGGGTGACAAAATCTCGTTTGGGGAGATAGATCTTTTTGATAGGACAGGGTGGTAGAGGCTCGTTCGAGGAGATAGATCCCTTTAGTAGGACGGGGTGACAAAGGCCCATTTGAGGAGATAGATCCCTTCAGTAAGACAAGGAAACAGAGGCCCATTCAGGGAAATAGATCACTTCGATAGGACAGAGTGACAAAGACCTATTGAGGGAGATAGATCCCTTTTATAAGTAACAATAGATTGGAGTGAAAATGTTAAAAATTAAATGATAGAACTATCGATAGGAAAATCATGAGGGGCTTACCCGATAGGAGATACCTTTGTCGAATGAGAAACGATATGACTTACTAATAGTTTATCCATAAGTTCTTTACATTCCAGGTCCTGGCCACGGTTGATCCGTCTAGGTTATTGAGGTAATAAGCCATCGGGTAGACTATAGAGTGTATCTGATAGGGGTCTTCCCAATTAGCAGCTAGCTTGCCCCCGGGTGGGAGTTGTCTGGTAGTTTTTACCTTCCTTAGCACGAGATCACTTGGTTTGAATATTCAACTTCTGACTCTTCGATTTTAGTATTGTGTTATTTGTTTCTGATATGTAGCCATTCAAGCATATCAGATTCCCGTAGCTCGAGAAGTAGGTCTAGGCATTTGTACAAGGCAGACTCGTTTTGTTTAGAATTATATTAGGTTATCCGGAGAGAATGGATCCCAATTTACATCAATGTGACAGTTTCACTTCCATATGTTAGGCTGAATGGAGTCTCTCCAGTTACCCTTCAGGGCGTGGTGTGATACGATCAAAAAATGCTATAGAGCTCATCTACCCATCATCCTTTAGTTTCGTCTAGTATAGTCTTTAGTCCCTGAAGGATCATTCTATTGGTTATCTCTGCAAGTCCGTTGGTCTATGGATGAGCGATCGATGAGAATCGGTGGTCGATCTCTAGCTTTGTGCAGAACTCTTGGAAGTTAACTTTATCGAATTGATTTCCATTGTCTGTAATGAAAACATGAGATATGCCGAACTGAGTGACTATGTGAATCTATACAAATGACTGAGTCTTAGCTACGATTTTCTGGGCTAGAGGTTCGACCTCCACCCACTTGGTGAAATAATTGATAGCCACTATGAGGAATTTTCTCTATCTGGTAGCTGGTGGGAATGGTCCAAGGATGTCCATTTTCCATTGGGTGAACGGCCATGGGCCCGCTATGGGGCTGAGCTCAGTGGAGGGTAGTCACGAGACTAAAGAGAATCATTGGCACATGTCGCACCTTTTGACATAATCGTTCGAATTGGTCTTCATGGTTAGCAAGTAGTAGTTTCCCTCTTCTAGGGTTAGATATCTCAAGTACGGATGAGTGAAGGACTTTCGGTACGATCTCCCATCGATGATTGCATAATGGGTGGCCTTTCACTTTAGTTTAGCTACCTTTAGTGGTGGGTCAGACAGTTGGTTGTCTCTTAAGTATGCTTTGATTAGGTCTTTCCAACTAGGAGGCTGGTCCGTTACTAGAACCCCTTCAAATTTGTTTATACTGGGGTATGGTAAGTTTTCCATGTAGACCATTCAGCTAAAAGCAACTAGATTTGAGCTGGCTAATTTGAAGAGCATATCGGCTCATGTATTTTCTGAGCGAGAGATTTGTTGAATGTTGATTCTATCTAGTTTAGCTATTGTAACACCGACTCTCGGTGTATTCTATAGTGAATTCCATTTCATATATATATGTATATATATATAATGTTTCTACTACTATGTTAATGAATTTTCACTAAGAAAATTTTCCTGGTAAATCAACCTTAGATATTTGACGGCAACATACAAATCGGATCAATTTTGACTCAAAGAGATTCAAAACCTTAATTTCACATTAAATAAATTTAATTAGGCCTAATATAAGATTTTGAGCCTAGTGTGTAATTATGAAAATTTTAGGGGTCAAATTAGAATTTTTATAAGTCAAAGGACTTGTTAGCAATTAACAAAACTTAAATGAAATGTGACAAGTGTATTCTTGTATTGAACAAGTGTTATAGTGAGGAGGACAAGTGTTGGCCAAATGGAGATGAGAAAGGCAAGGTGGGCCAATAAGAACACATGCACATGAAAACCAATGAGAACACATGCAATAGTCAAAATGATCCTATGGTTTAGATTAATTGGAGATTTGATCCTAGGGTGGTGAGTTATTAACACAATAATAAAAGAAGAAGGCCTTAGAATGCTTGTTCATTCTCCCCAATTCGTGAGAACAAGGAGAGAAGCAAGAGAGGAAGACCAAGAAAGTGAGGTAAGAAATTTTATCCTGTCTCACTTTAAATTTTATTTCTGTCCGTGATTTCATCTCTGTTTTAAGACATCTTAGAGCCAGAATTTGAAAATGTGCTAGTTATATGAATTGTAGATCAAAGTCTTATCTTTCCAACGAGATAAGAATCACCAAAATCAGATGCTTGTGCCAAAAGTTATGGCACTTTTCCTGAAACTCGACATAGAAGTGTCCTGTTTCGAACCTTGACAGTAGTGAGTAAAAACGACCCCTCTCCAGTCTTAGTTTGAAGAAACACAAAACATGAAAGTTATAGATATACTTCTTGCCTATAACATATTAAAATTTCAGCCATTTCGCACGAGTAAATTGAAAGTCATACAATTTTCCTTAAAACTGTGTTGACAGAAACTTTATGTTTCACTAAAACGTATCAGTCTTGTTCATGAATTTTGTTGAACCCCTTCCAGGAATATTTGGATAAAACTCAAAACACTAAAGTTGTAGATCTACATCTTATCTATAACATGTTAAAATTTCATTATACTTTGGTGAGTAGAACGAAAGTTATGGCTTCTGCACAAAAACTGGACAGAATCCAAAACTTAAATATGACAGTAACAAAATTAGGCTTACCGGGCATTCTGTGATTTGAATCTGAGGAAGTGTGAAAAATGAAAGTTATAGTGCTATCTCTTATCTTTAAAATGAGATAAGAATCATCTGATTTGGACTAGTATAGCCAAAGTTATAGTCTGTTTTCCATGACTGCGCAGGTTAAAAAAAAAATCTGCAGACTGTCTCCCTAAGAGTTATTTGAGTTAAACGGAGGGAGCACTTGATTTATGCTTTGTGGAGATATTGGGAGTGCATTATCCTCCCCTAACTGTGAGTGGGACTTGACATCTACTTTTAATTGATACCGTGTTTTAAAAAGCTTTCAAAGGCATGATTTAAAATGGTATGATTGACCTATTTTCCTGGATTTATGAAAATGTTTTGTGATATATGGAGTGTCCCAACTTGTTTATATCGATATGCATCCATGATTTTGACACTTGATGATTGTGCCACACTTTGATATATCCACAAAATTTTATGCTTCCATTGCATATTGGCACATGATTTTGACATGTTATGGCTTGAGATATGTGATTTGGGTTGGATGCCCCTGTGGATACTGTGATGATGATGATATGCTTCCTATGGCATTCCGTAGCTACGAAGGACATTTGGTAGAGGCACCTGTTGTGCCCGGATACGCCTCTGCAGGGGGTATCCGCCAGATTGTCATACATATTGTACGGACAGTCGTCGGTTGAACCACTTCGGGAGGACCTTGGTAGGTCTAGCACCGGCGGGTTTCCATACACGCTTGATCCTTGATACGTGTGCGATATATATATACAGGCTAGTTGGAGTAGTCTGTGGCCAACGTTGGGGTGGAGAGCCTTATTTTATCACTTGCACCGTGAAAACCCCCAACGTTGCCCGTCCTTGGCCATGGTTGGCCTTTTAGGGATATTTTCGGCCGGCTCTACATGATATGACGAACATGCATAATGGATGCATATTTGATTTGATACGTATGCTGTGAATGATTTATTGAGATGTCATAATATTTTTGCATACCATAGATTTATTGGGACATAATTTTGACACTCCTAATTCACCCAAAAATTAATTGTAGCATGTCATCCCCCGACTTGCTGAGTACCAACCCCCCTCTCTACGGTACTCACCCCTCACATTCCCCTCCTACAGGTGTAGACTCAGACTGAGAGATTTGTGCGCATTATTGTATTGGATATTCTTTGGAGACTACTGGGCCGGGGTATGACTACCCGCTATTCCGCTATGTATTGAGGTTATTGTATCATTTTGAGGAAGTTAGGATGACCATTGTATTTGTTTAAATTGGGATGACTGTATTTATAATTCTTCTTGTCTGTATAAGGTTAACTCTCACTTGTTTTAATTTGTATTGAGGCATACATGTATTATTTTTATTTCTTGGGGATCTCTGTGATTTGGAAACCTGGATTTTGTGAATGTCGACAGCCTTACGGTGCTTCGATGTGCGGGACGTGGTGCCCGTGCATCGAGGTGCCGTGGCGGGCTGGTCGCGTGCCCGGCTCGGGTGTGGGTCGGGGCGTGACAGCTATCGTCTCGCGTAACTTGCTTAGGTATATGGCCATGGTCAAGTCTGTAGTCTCGTAGACCCCTTCAATCTATTTGACTACCAGTTGGTAGTCGGTTAATACTCGAATGCTTTGGGCTCCCATGTTGGTTGTAATTCGAAGTCCCGTCAACAAGTCTTTGTACTCCGCTTGATTGTTGGTGGTTTTGAAATCAAAGTGGAGGGCATATTCAGCTTTGAAGTTGTCTGGATCCATCAATATGCGCCCGACGCCACTACTCGAGGAGTTTGAGGATTTGTCGACATGTATGGTCCAGTCTGGCAATGACAATTCATTAAGGATCTTAGTGAACTTGGGTCCAACTACAACCAAGAAGGTGCATTTAAAAATGAAGTCGGCTAAGGTTTGTCCTTTGATTACAGGTCGAGGCTGGTATTGGATGTTGAATTCGCCTAATTTAACACTCCACTTGATTAGACGACTAGAGGTGTCCCTCTTCTAGAAGATTTGTTTCAACGATTAATTGGTAAGCACCATGATGGTATGGGCCTAAAAGTATGGCCGAAGGCGTCTAGCCGAAATGACCAACATGTATGCTATCTTCTCAATCAGTCGGTAATTGACTTCAGCTTCCTTGAGTATCCGATTGATGTAATATATCAGCTTCTGAACAATTGAGTCCTACCTTACAAGGATAGAGCAAAGTGACTGATCAGAAATAGAAAGGTAAAGGTAGAGTTTCTCACCAGGGATAAGACGGGAAAGCAGCAAAGGGGTCATAAGGTACTCTTTAAATCGTTTGAAGGCCGTTTGACACTTGGGTGTCCATATAAGTTGTTAAGACCTCTTTAGAGTGTCAAATATGGGTTTATACTTTTTTCCGACTTTCGACATGAATTGGCTTAGAGCCGCTATCCGACCAGTAAGGCGCTGCACCTCCTTCAGTTTTTAAGGCGGCGACATGTCTAGAATGGCTTGTATCATCTCAAGATTTGCCTCAATCCCACGATTGGTGATCATAAAGCCCAAGAACTTGCTGGGATTCAATCGCATGTTGTAGCATTTGAGTGTCTGAAAGGTCTCTTCGAGGTCAGCAACATGAGTCTCAACATTGGTGCTTTTGACAAGCATGTCATCTACGTACGTTTCTATATTTTGGCCGAGTTGACTTTGCTCCCATGTTCTTTACACTGAAAGGCATGACCTGGTAACAATATGAGTTTTATCTTCATCCTCGGGTGTCATTCGTATCTGATTGTATCCTGAGTAAGAGCCCATAAAACTTAAGAGTTGGTGGCTTGAGAAATTATCCACCAACTTATCAATATTCAGGAGATGATAACTATCTTTCGAACATACTTTGTTGAGGTCTGTAAAGTCCACACACTTCCACCATTTACCATTAGCTTTCTTCACCAAGACTATATTAGTTAGCCATTCGGGGTATTTGACTTCACGGATGAATCCAACAATCAATAGCTTTTGAACCTCTTCTTGGATAGCACGTTGACGTTCAAGGGTAAACACCCTCTTCTTCTACTTGACCGATTTGTAACTGGTATTTACAGTTAGCCTATGAACGATGACTGAAGGATCAATGCCAGGTATGTCCTTAGGGGAACGAGCAAAAACTTTGAATTGCCGTTACAGATAATTGATAATAGCTTCTCGTAGGGGCACAGACAGGGTAGCCCTAATCCGAATAGTTCGACTAGGATCATTAGCTAGCGGGATTTCGATCACTTCTTCTATCGAATTTGGTTTATCCATCATTCTATCTCACCTCTGAGCTCTAGGGTGTCAATAATAAAATTTTCCTATCTGTATCTGTCGGTGAAAAGGGTATAAGGATTGGGGTCACTCTGGGTAATAGCAACCCCCTCTGATGTTTTGAACTTCATCTTCATGTGTCTAATGTTGGGTAGTGCTTCTAACTCATTTAGGCTTGATCGGCTAAGGATGACGTTGTACAGTAAGAATAGTTTCACCACATGAAAAGTGGTCTTAATAGTTGCGTGGTTAGGGGGAGTCCGTAAAGTTAATGTGAGGGAGATGATTCCTTCTAGATAAATGTGTTCGTCGGATAATCCTTTGAGAGATTCAATTCTAGGATGAAAATGTAAAGCATTGAAACCCAATCACTGAAAAGCATCCCAAATAAGAATGTCGCAATCCACGCCCTAGTCGACAAGGATCCTTTTAATCGTGTGAGACCCTATTTTGATAGTAACGACTAGAGGATCATTGCGACTAGTGTCTACTCTAATTAGATCATTGTCATCCAATCTGATGATTAGCCTTTTTCTGTTGACTGTAGTCATGATTTGTTGGGTTGGTGAAAAAGGCTGGTGATTAGTCTGTGCCCCACGATGGGTGCCAATCTATTAGAGGTGGGTCTTGGCTCTATAGATCTGACTCCTTGTGACTCAAATGGGTTCTTGATAGAGAGGCTTGAAACCTGTGAAAGACCACTAGAGGGTGTACGCTCAAGTCAGAAAAAGTAATTTTTGAAAAGAATGAAAAATAGACTAAGAGAGAAGAGAGGATGGATCTCCCTATGATTTGTGTATCCTGTGTAAAGTTAAGAAGACTTACCTAGGCCGATGTATTGAAGGTTCATATATGAAGCACCGCCGGAGATGTATGCATTTGGGGCGTTACAACCTTAGTTTCCTTATAAGGAGATTCGAAGATTTCGGGTTTCAAACATCAAAGATTCGAAATTGTAATCATTTAGGAAGTTTGATTATACAAGAAAATTCTTTTGCTTTTCGAATAGATTCTCAAGGGTTTCCTTCCTTATCCAAGATATACGTTTTGTACTAAAATAGGAAGTTTAATCAATGTGAGATTCAGTTGAGTACTATCATTTAGGAGTCGAAGTGCTCGGTTCCTTAAGTATTTGGTAGTCATTGGTCGAATAGAGGGGCTAGTCATTCGGTTTTACCGAATGTGATTGTGAATCGGTCGTACTATCGGATTAATATGTTTGTTGTTTGGAAAAGTTGGGCCTTCATGACCATGGGTGTCTCATCGGGCTTTTGGGCACCCAGATACTGCACCGGCTGGTGTTTGGGTCATACCTCATCACCAACGATAGTGTTGGATTAGGAGAAAGAAAAGAACTCGTTGTCCAAGTTACAAGGGATACCACTCAAGTCCATGTAGGGGACCCAGAAAATACTACCATTACGAAAAGAAATATCACTTTCGATACTCTTGTCCCAAGTTGAATGTGGAAGGCAAGGGAACCAACCAGTCCAAGATCTTTCCAGTGGCCCCAAGGGTGGCCTGGCTACTACTTCAGGCCCTCCCAACAGTGCCACTCCAAGAATAGGGACCGGTAACAATACCATAGCTACTAATCCCCAACGTCTTCAACCTTGAACCCAAACTAGGATCTATACAATGACCAATGAAGAGGCATAAAATAACCTCAATGTTATCACAGGTAAATTTACTTGAGCATAAAATTTATTGATTTAAAAGGCATGTTATTGATGATTCCATGATTTGAAGCATTAATGACTATTCTAGAAGGAAATTTAGGATGTTTGGTGTTTATATTTATAATTTGATGAAATATTGTAGAAATCATATATGAAATGTGTGTCATAAGGTTTGACTAACGATCACTTGATGGTTATATTAATAAGTATAATGAGAATTTTTGGTGTCGATGCCTACATACTTATTCACACGGGGTCCAACAATTCCTTTATTAGTGCAAGCTTTGCTAGGCATGCTAATAAACCCATAGCCCCAGTTGAGAAAGAGTTATTGGTGATTATATCTTTGGATGAGCAGTTGGTTAGAAGTACAATTTACAAAGACTGTGGTGTTCTGGTAGGTGAAATAATTCTTGAGGCAGACTTGATTCCCCTAAAAATGAAGAATTTTGATGTTATTATGAGGATGGATTGATTATACCTCCATTAGGCATCTGTGAATTATTTTACTAAGGAATTGTTGGACCCAAAGGGATGTGAAGCTCGTAGGTTCATGCACAACCATAGAATGCCCTACTCTAGATGATACTCCCCGACACCGCACTCATCTCCATTCCACCCTATAGAATGGCTCCCACAGAGTTGAAGGAATTAAAAGTGCAATTCCAAGAGTTGCTAGACAAAAGATTCATCAGGCCAAACGCCTCCCCTTGGGGTGCACCAGTCCTCTTTGTGAAGAAGAAGGATAGTACTCTTAGACTATGTATTGATTATCGGCAACTAAATAGATTCACCATTAAGATTAAATATCCCCTACCTAGTATTGTTGATCTTTTTGACCAGCTTCAAGATGTATGTATATTTTCAAAAATTGATTTGAGGTTAGGTTATCATTAATTGAAAATTAAAGAGACTAATGTGCTTAAGACTACATTTTGGACTTGATATGGACATTATGAGTTTTTAGTAATGCCATTTGGCTTAACGAATGCCTCTACTACTTTTATGGACTTGATGAATAAGGTATTCCCCTTCTATCTTGATAAATTTGTAATTGTGTTTATTAATGACATATTGGTGTATTCAAAGGATAATGATGAACATTCGAAACATCTCAGAATTGTTTTGTAGACTCTTCAGGAGAAGCAATTGTATACTAAGTTTTCAAAGTGTGAATTTTAATTGAGAGAAATTAGATTCTTGGAGCATATCGTGTCTGGTGAAGGAATATTTGTGGATTCAAAGAAGGTTAAAACTATCTTGAAGTGGGAATGACTAACAAATGTGACAGATGTAAGAAGTTTTCTTGGGCTAGCAGTGTATTATTGAACATTTGTTGAGGAATTTTCTAAAATTGCAGCGCCATTGTCTAGTTTGATAAGAAAATGAATTAAATTTCAATGTGATGATAAGTATGAAGCCAATTTCCAAAAGTTCAAGAAAATGTTGACATTTGCTCCAATTCTTACTCTTCCATCGAGTGGAGGTGGATATGTGATCTATAGTGATACAAATAAACAAAGACTAGGATATGTGTTAATGCAAAGTAATAAGGTAATAGCTTATGCCCCCCGTCAACTAAAAATGCATAAAGAGAATTATCCCACTCATGAACTAAAGTTAATAGCAATTTTGTTTGCTTTGAAGATATAAAGACATTATTTGTATAGGAACACTTGTAGGATTTTTACCAACCATAAAAGTTTGAAGTATTTGCCTACACAAAAGAAGCTGAACTTAAGGTAAAGAAGATGGCTTGAACTGATTAAAGACTATAATTTGGTAATAAATAATCATCTAGGTAAGGCCAATGCAGTTGCAGATGCCTTGTGTTGGAAATCTTCATCCAATGTAGAATCTCATCGGAATTCATATCTTTCTTGTTTGGTTGGAATCCGAACCCTTGTAATTAGATTAGTAAGTGATGAGCAAGATGCATTGCTAGTTAGTTTTGAGGTAAGGCCCAACTTAGTGGATCGTATTTGAGAGTTTCAAGTTGCTGATGATGAATTAAAGATGATAATTGGGAAAGTCCACAATAGAAAAGGGGTGAGTTTAGGATCCGGGGTGATTGGATGCTTGTGTTTAAGAATAGGATTTGTGTTCTTAGGAACATTGATCTCCGTAGAGTTATTCTAGAGGAAGCACACTCATCGACTTATACTATGCACCCAGAAAGTACTAAGATGTACCGAACAATTAAGGAGAATTATTGGTGGTTTGGAATGAAAAGAGAGATTGCTAAAATTGTGTCTAAATGTTTAATATATCAGCAAGTGAAGATAGAACACCAAAGGCCTGCCGGCATTCTCCAACCATTACCAATTCTCAAATGGAAAGGGAGCATGTTGCTATGGATTTCGTAGTTTTTTTACCACATACACTGAATATGTATGATGCCATTTGGTGATTGTTGATCGACTCACCAAATCAACCAATTTCTTGACGATTCAAAACACATACCCTTTGAGAAAGTTAGCTAAGTTATATATTGATGAAATTGTGAGACTCCATGGGTTCTGGTATCGATCATGTCTGGTTGCGGCTCCTATTTTACCTCTCGATTCTTGCCAAAATTACAAGAATCCTTGGGTGCTCAATTAAAGTTCAGCACGACCTTTCACCATCAAATCAATAGACAATATGAACACACAATACAAACACTAGAAGACATGCTTAGAGCTTATGGAATGGATTTTCAGGGTAGCTGGGATAGACATCTTTCTTTGATAGAGTTTGCTTACAACAATAATTACCTAGCTAGCATTGGAATGCCCCCTTATAAAGCTTTATATGGATAGAAGTGCAGAACTCTATTGTGTTGGGATGAATTTGGAGAAATGAAGATTAAGAGTATAAAATTGATTGAGGCCATTATTGAGAAGGTGAAGTTGATCTGGGAGAGAATAAAGGTAGTCCAAGACCGACAAAGAGCTACGCCACTAAGAAGGGAAGGCCATTATAGTTTGAGATCGGTGATATGGTGTTCTTGAAAATATCTCCTTCGAAAGGTGTAATTTGATTTTGGCGATAGAAAAAGTTAAGTTCTCATTACATTGGTCTTTTTAAGATCATAGAGAAGGTTGAAAAGATGGCTTATCGGTTAAAACTACCCCTACAGTTAGAAAAGATTCATGATGTTTTTCATGTCTTTATGTAGAAGAAGTACTTGCCTGATTCTTTCCATGTTCTCGAAACCCCTCCAATTGAATTGAAGGAAGATTTGAATTTTAGAGTTCTACCAGTAGTCATCCAAGAAAATCAAATTAAGAGGTTAAGAAATAAGCAGATCCAAATTTGTCAGGGTCTTATGGAAGAACAACTATGTTGAAGAAATGACTTGAGAACCTAATGAGATGAGGAAGAAACAATATCCCCAATTGTTAGAGGAATAATTTTGTACTGAAATTTTGATGATAAAATTTAATTTTAGGGGGTAGGAATTATAGTACCGGAAAAATCCGAATTATGATGTAGACTCTAAATTAACTATTAGAAAATTTTTATACTTGTAAATATGTGGGAGAATAATTAATTTAAATTTAAATATGGATTTTTTCTTTGGGTAGTACAAGAAATTCCTTAGACTCTCAATTGATAAGTCTTTAATTTTTGAGCATTCGATTATTAGATTGCTTTGTATTCGGTAGGTCTTAATTTTTCAACAGAAATTATCTTTTCAATAGAATTTAACTTCTCTTTGACAAGTTGGTTTGCTATTTCTCGGTATTATTTTCTATATACTTTTTGAGTCTTGGTATTGGGTGCATTCGGATCTCTCGGTTGCCAAACTATTTACACACTTATCGAACTAAGAGCCATTTGCATTTATACTTACGGAACTATTAGCATTTACAATTATACTTTTTAGTAGTTGTAACATTAACTTGTTGTAGATCATCCAATTTTATCCATGGTACATCTCCATGTGGCCATTCGACACCTCACATTTCCATTCGGCACTACAGTGTACTTGCTTTGCTGCACTTGCCTTGTATTTTCATTCGGTACTATAGTGCTTGCCTTGTATTTCCATTCGGTACAGTGGCATCTTACCTTCTCCTTACAAATATCTCCAATTGCCTCTCAATTGTAGTTATTTGGATTTGAACCTTAGATTTCCTAAGTCTCCAAAAAAGTTTTAACCACCCTACCACTTAAACACCTTAATCATATAACACATAATTTATATCATATCCTATATCCTTGAATATTCCAAATTTTAACATTCTAATTTATTTTCCATAAATTTATATATTTCATTTCAAGCTTCTTTTCTTAGCACCGAATACACTTTTTCAGCAAAACAAAAACTTCAAGTACTTAACCCATCATGGTTGAGCTTCCAAATAACCCAAAAAAGGACATATTGGCGTTTGTGCAGTTTGAGAGTACAAGAGGACCCCTAAGAAAATGTTGGTAAAGGGTTTGATGATAAAAGGGGTATTGAGACTCCAGAACACATGAAAACCCAAGAACTTCACTTCTCTTTCTAGATCACTCCTGTCTTCTCTTCCAAACACAACTTTATTTACTACCAAAACTCAAGATCAAAAACTCTAAATCACTCATCCAACTCCGCAAATTCAGATTCTAGCTTTGATTTGGGAGGAGAAATTAAGGAATCTAGAGCTGTCAAAAGGGAGAAGATTCAAGGGTCTAGTATAACCTAAACAGGAAAGATTCTTTGGAGACAAAAATTAAGGTATTATAACCTTTCGACCCCAAGCTTTAGTTTACTTATCTAATTGTTCACTTGGATTTGGAGAATATTAAGTCATAATAAGTAAGAGAAAAATTTTGATTTTAAATGTTAGGGTTTTTGGGTTAACTTAGAAATTAATATTGATAATTTTGGTTACTTGATAATGACCTTTAGGAGTTGGATAAGCAGATCGTGGCAAAACCCTTGCTGTTGAGAAATCTAAGAGTGACTACCCTCCCTAATACAATGTGTGAATACAGTGTGTAGACAGGCCGTTGTGTCTCTAAATGAGAAAATAATTTTCTAAATTCTTTTATAAATGATTTTTAAATGATTTTTCTACAAATATTTGTGATTGTGGGATGTCCCAAAAGGGGAGTTCAAAACATGCATGCGTCCAATGTATTTGTAAATAAATATGTGCCATATTTGTTAGAAATTATGTTCATGAATATTATGGTACTGGTTTGGTAACAATTTACTAACATCATGGCACATGGGATGAGATGTGAATGTTTGTGAAATGATGGTGCATGTGATGGTAAATGACTATAGTCATTTTCTTCACGGAACAACCCGATGGGGTGACATGGTTGGGGTTTTATTAGTAAGGGAGGTAGACATGGCCTCCTGCGCTCACGTCGTACTATGCAGTTGCACTATCGGTGAGGTATAAGTCAATGCCAAGGAAGGAGGAAGTAGTGTTATGTAACGAATGGATTGAAAACCCTTTGATAAGCTTTTACCTTTATTCGGTCAAATTTTGGGTGGAAGTGTTTTCTTTAGGAAGACCCCATGATCTTTGGAAAACAATAAAACTTATGGATGCATCTATCTTTTTAAATTATCTAGATTATGTGAAACTATCTACAAATTGATAGATTGCTTGAAATTATGATTTTGACATTCCCACACTCACCACTCATTTATTATCATGACCATGCCATTGCACTTCACTCATTGAGTATTTTATACCCATCTCTCATTTTTATTTTTTTAAGAGAAAGTGTAGACATAGCTACAACCCCCACAGTTAGCTAGACCTAGTCGAGGAGTAGTTGCCCGGAACCAACTATTGGTATTTGTTCTTCCTAGTTGTAGATTTTGAAGCTTGTAGATGGACCCATCGAATGGCATTTTGGAAGTTAAAACTTATGTTTTGGTAATTATATTTTTGAACTCTTTATGTAGCATATGTACATATATTCTGTTAAAGTTGAAACTTATGTTTTAAGGTGTTAAATACTTGATGTGTTGGATTTCTTAAATTTGGGAAAAGGTATTTTCATAGCCTTGCGGGATCTCAGGGTATATGCTGGTGACTGTACATAACTCTAGGTCACGCGGCGATTGTCATATGCTCGAACCCATGGGTCATAACCTATGAGTTGGGGCGTGACAATTCTATATCTACTTATTCTTTATGTATGAGCATCATATACTTTGAAACTAACTTTTTAAATACACTTATTTTGATGGCCTATGCATCACACCTTCTAACTTTCTAAATCTAAAAGTGACTAATATGATTAAAATGCAACATCTGAATTCATGAGAGTTGCTCTTCCCTTGTGTGGTAATACAGAATGATAATTTATAATGAAGGAAAACAAATTAATATTCCTTGAAAAATATTATGGCAAAGTCACTTCTTATTTAGTGATGATTTAACCACCTAGGGTTAGAATAGAAATCTTATAAAACAAATAAAATGCATCTATTATCAAACAAGTTGATATCAATGACCTGCTAACCGCCCAACATAATACATCATTGTATAAACAAAACTATATATAAGGCTCTTCTCGACCAATAACTATATCTAAACATGTGTGGTTATCATATCTTAAGTGATGTTTATAGATCCTCAAGTTTCATCCAAAGGTTTTGTAAAACTTTAGCAATTATATATACTAACCATGCTCCTCAATTCATCGATAGACTTTGCAAAGCTTTTGAAGATGTGTGTGTGTGTGTATCATGTTCCTCAAACTTTGCCTATAGGTTTCGCAAAGCTTTTAGAGATATATACACCAATCATACTCTTTAAATTTCGCCCATAGTTTTTGCAAAGATTTAGAAGATATATATACCAATCATACTCATCAAGCTTCATTGCAGGTTTTGTAAAGCTTTCGAAACTATGTACAACAACCATATTCCTCAAGCTTCGCCAATAGTTTTCACAAAACTTTCAGAGTTTATTTTTTGCGATTACACTTTCCATTGAAAATTCTTTGTGATTCTCAAAATGTTATAGCCACCAAAACCACAGCTTATTATAAGGTTTTCACAAAAGTTACAGTTAAACATCAAAATTATACATGCCATATAATTTAGCAATCTACTGTACACCAAAAAACTATTTCAACAAATTTTTCACACAAGTGAGTTTTAGTAAAAGTGCTATAACTTGAACTATAGTTCTCGAATAGAGGTGATTCCAACTTCCAATTAAAGAAAAGACATAAAACTATAACTTTTATGTTTATGACTAGTCTCAGTTTAAATCACATGGGAATATCCAATTCAATCAATATATAACCCAAAATTCACAATGCAGTATGAGTAGTCTTAGAAAATTAGCTTAACTTTTTCTGTGGATATCGGATTGAGGTAATTCAAATACCTACTTAAAGAAAAGATGTAACTCTATAATTTAATATTCAGAGTTTAACTTAATTCAGTCTATATGATTGATCAAAATTGAAGAAAATTTCAAAGTTGAAACTAGACAGAAACAGGGCAGTTTTTCTACAAAAAACATGTGATTTTGAAAAATCACTAAAAATTTAATTCTCAATAAAAATTTTCAAGTCATATGTCATTTTAAAGTTCGGGGAGCCTAATTTTATCACAAGAAATTCTCATTCGATTTACAATTGTGCAAAAATAGTTATAAGCTAAATGCTAAAGTATGGTCAACCTATTTAACATGTAGAATTCATAGTTTTTCATTCTTTTATGTTTAGAAGCGTGAATCTTTGCTTCTCTAATCCATTCCATCATTGTTCTAATATTATCACCACATGAAAAATATGTTATATATGATCATTAGGCATCAACTAAATATATACAAGCATGATACTTGCCTTTCAAAGTTTCAAAATCCAATTCCCTCTTACTTCTTCAACCTCCTTACTTCCTTTGTGTTCTTATCTTGTTTTATAGGTTTTCCACTCTTTGTACTTTCCAAAGACTAGGGATAGCATGTATATGGATGGAGACTATTCATTTCAAGCTTAAATGGATGTTTTAATAGAGTTTGGGTGGGTTTTATGAGAGGAAAGGGGAATTCGGGATTAGGTTTGGAAATGATAGGTTCTCTCCTTCCTCTTCTCTTCCTCTCTCTCGACCTACATGGGGTGTGGGTTCTCCAAAGCCTAGGTGATGTGTCAAGAAAGGAGCCATATCCCTTGTGAAGCTTTGTCATGTGTTCTTTGTGAGTCTTACACTAAACCCTAATTCGATTCTCTTGTTAGCTTATTTTATCCATTCTCATTTACTGTTATATCCTGATAGTTTATATTAATTTTAATATACTCAACCTTTGGGCAAAATCATAAAAATCAAAGTCAAAACATGCGTTGCATGTTAAAAAAAATCAAAAATTTTAGCACAATGCAATGCAAAAAATTTAAATGTGCTCAACAAAATAAAAAATGCAAATGCAAATTCAGACTTTAATAATTTCTCTAGGTGGGACATTACAAGTATCCCACAAATAATTAATGAAATTTCAAAGGGTTTGTGTTTGATAACTCACAGGTTTCATCGGACACATCTACCGTTGGTATTATAGGTTAACAATATGCACAATGTGTTGTGTAATGGAATTTTTTATAATGATGCATCCTTATGTAATTGTTTTTTTCCCCTTTACAAGGCTATTGGTGGAGGCGGATTTTCCTCCATGGATGATGGTTTTACTAACTCGAATAAAAGGGTTTGGCCTTTAGTCGATGTTGATAAATGAGATATGTAAAAGACCGCTGAAGGGTGCTCCGACAAGGGAGACTCCGGTGCTCAAATTAGAGAGTGGTTTTTAGAAGGAAAGAATAGATTGAAAGAGAAGGCTCATAATATCATGTGTAAATTCAAAGGAAAGCACCACATACATGGTCGATGGGCCTTGTGATGAGTATATAGTTACTTGGTGTCAGAGTCGTGCATTAGCAGGGCGTTGAAACCTTAGTTTCCTTACAAAAGTGTCCCGAGATCGTGGAGATCATGGTGAAAAGATTTCAAGAGATCTTAGTGACCTTCGATTAGGAAAGTCTTAGCAGTCATTTGGATTTCTTTCCATACATTAGAGGTTTCCCATGCGCTTACAGGAGATTCTTTCCACATTTGTAGGTGAAATGAATATTTTCTTTAGTGGGTTGGGTGACGATCACCGATCACTAAGTGGACATTGTAGCGAATCGATAGTTACTGATCAGGATGCGATTGGTGTATGCTCTAAGGGAGATAATATGGGTCGTGTCTACCCACCTAGGAGATAGATCCTGTATTGATAATACTTTTGGTCGGTTCCCAGCTGATTGGGATTCGAAAGGTCTAGAGCTTCATGACTATATCTGTTGAATAGTTAGTCGATCAAGTGGAGATCGATTAATTAAATAACTGGCCTGTCAAGTGTTGTCCGTCAAGTTATGGGCTGGCCTTGAGCCTAATATAGTTTAGGCCACTTTGGCCATATACTATCATTTGTCCCCACTCTTGTGGTTGCTTTGAAGAAGGAATGTCAGGAGTTCAGTTTAGATAAGACCCTTTGGATCTTGTTAATCAAGCAATTAGATGCGGCACGTGCCACTTTGGTCATCATAAACAATTCCTAATACGCTTTTTATTTTGAACATTCGTCAGTTGGTTCCCCATTACCTTTTTTGCGGTTAAACTTTTTTATGATTCCATTTCTTATAGAGATCTCCCAAGAGAAAAGGCTAAGGGTTCATCATCTAGCTCTTCTATGGGCATTGGAGACATCAGGAGCAACATGTCGTAAAAGGAACTGAACAAGATTAGAAGTGTGATGCAGTTGGGCAACAACCTTGAAATTGTATTGATGACTGATGCTAATAGGGTCAATATGGCCTTAGGGAATCGAGTCCCGATGTGCAAACAATTAGTTAAATATGATTTGAAGGTACCCTACGCCTATCCTATTGCAAGGGTCCTACTACGTTAAAACATATATCCCACTCTATTGATCCCTAGTGCTTGGCGTTTAGTGGTGGCGCTTATTTCTCTGATGAGTTTTTGTCAATTATGCTTTGATTTTGAAGTCCTTGTGTCTGTGTTCACCTTGAAGAAATATGGGAAGAAGGGTTCCACCAGAGGCTGGTTCTCCCTACAGACTTGGCCAGAATCAAATTATAAGTTTGTCTATAGCAAGACTATTGACAAAAGTTGGATGCACAAGTACCTTTTTGTCGAATTCATGAAGAAAAGTTCCATGTCAAGGCTTCCAGCACCCGATGTAGACTCGTTCACTAGGTTAAGGCCCTACAAGGATTTTTGTAATTTGGGCTTTGTCCGTTCTGTAGGAGAGTACTACAATGCTTCGTGGAGGAGTATTTGGATTGATCCTCTTCTAGACGATGAAATGTTGTCACTAGTAGGTATTTTGCTTGATGAGAAGAGTGAGATTGAGAGGCCTCTATTGCTTGAGAAGGTGAAGAGGAAGCTTATGGATTATTTGCATTTTCATATAAAGGAGGATCTAGAAGAAATCACCATTGATCAATGGATGAGGGAAAGATTGACGGGGTCCCCAGAGGGTCCTGTTCACTTGATTTGTTCCCACTCGCCTTGTTAAGAGCTAAAAAGAGGCGAGTGCAGTTACAAGACTCCCCCAAGGAAGAGTTTACTGAGAGTTCTGAAGAGAGACATGAGTTTGCTCGATCGGTTATTGACAAGCTAGTGGACTCCAATGAGAGTGAGCATTCTAGTGATGGAACTGGTGATGGTGCCTTAGTGAGGGAGGAGGGCCATGTCTTTGAGACTTCAATAGAGGCAGGGGAACTTGCCCCAGAGCATTCTGAGGAGGCCGGCTCTAATTCGGGAGAGGGACATGATGTGGGGCCGTTTACTATGGTTTTGTTGTTACCTTTAGATAAGGGCAAGTTAAAGGTGCTTGAGGAGGAATCGTTCTCTCATCCCATCTTCATTAGGTCTTTTGACAGATGCAGGGGTTCTAAGGAGCATAAGATGGTGACGATCATCGACACTGTTATGTGGACATTATCGAGGGGAAGTGACTAGCTAGCTAGTTAGACTTCTATCATTCTAACTGGGAGCTGAACAAACTCTCACTTGAGCAGGGTGACAGGGTCCTATTTTTAGTAGCTATGATGGTACTCTTCTTTTCTCTGCTCTTGTTGGCTTGCCCATTGACTAGTACTCAATTATGCAGACTATAGCTCTAGCAGAGTTCTAGAAGTGGCATAGGAGTAGATTTTGAGTCACGTGAGGTGTCGATCTAACCAGATGTTTAAAGATGTCTCTCAATTAGAGAAAGCCCTCTTAGAGAAGAAAAAGCAACTTGAGGAAGCAAAGTCCTTGGCGACTGCTCGAGCACTCATGTGAGGAGGTGGGACGGTAGCAGGTCGATTAGGATGTTGCGTAAAATTTGCACACTCAGTGTGGGTTAACTGAGAGACTTCAGTGTGCCATGGAGATCGTTTGACAAAAGGGGTTAGCAGATGCTATGCCCCTGAATGTTGAGGTCCGTGGAGCCTAATGACCTTTCTACCCCTTGATCGAGGTCTGTTCTTATAACTTATTTTGTGCTTCTCGTTTAGGTGTATGAATTAAATGTTCCTTTGTTTGCATTTTGCCTTAAGCCCTATATCGATGAGGGCACTTTTTGACCGATAGAATATTGTCTCGGAGTCATGTTCCTACTGTGGCTGGCTTTGTTTGATGAGTTCTGTGTGTCAAGTAGATTAGGTGTTATTTGCCCATCTATAAGGGTGTGTCCTCATAAACTTCACTCAGGAGGATTAGATGACAAGGTCTCGTTAGGATAGAATGGTCCCAAGCAATAGGATAGGGTGACTTTGCCCTATTTAAGAGATCAATCTCAATAATAGGTCAGGGCTATATCGGTCTATTCGGGGAGATTGATTCCAATGATAGGTTAGGGCAATGTTGGCCCATTTCAGAATATTGATCCCAATAATAGATTACGGTGACGAACGTTCAAGGAGATTGATCCCAATGATAGATCAGGACGATATTGACCCATTCAAGGAGATTAATCCCAACAATAGGTTAGTATGACATTGGCTATTTGAGGAGATTGATCCCAATGATAGGTAAGGGCGACATTGACCCATTCGAAGAGATTGATCCCAATGATAGGTTAGGGCGACATTGATCATTTGGGGAGATTGATCCCAACGATAGGTTAGGTTAACATTGGCTCGTTTGGGGAAATTGATCCCATTAATAGGTCAGGGTCACATTGGCCCATTTGGGGAAATTGATCCCATTGATACATCAGGGTGACATTAGCCCATTCGGGGAGATTGACCCCATCGATAGGTCGGGGTGACATTGGCTCGTTTGGGGAGATTAATCCCAACGATAGGTCCGGGCAATATTGGCTTATTCAAGGAGATTGATCCAACGATAGGTTAGGGCGACGTTGGCCTGTTCGGGGGGATTGATCTAACGATAAATCGGGGCAACATTGGCTATTCGGGGAGATTGATCCCAATGATAGGTTAGGGCATCATTGGCCCGCTTAGGGAGATTGATCCCATTGAAAAAGTGATATATCACATTACATGTTTGTAGTATTTTCTTTGTCCTGATATAAATATTGTCATGTCCTGATACTTTAACATTTTTAGTGAATTTTTTAACTCAACATCTTACCCATTATCCTACCCTTTGCCTTAACCCTATTACAACCAAATAAAAGATCTTTTAAGTGATATATGGATTTCATATATAAGTGATAGAGATTTGATATATGAGCAAATTTATGATAGTGTCATCTCATTGTATTGATTTCAGTGACACACATATCCTTACATAAAATGAGAGTTTTGAGTAGTTGAGTAGTATCTTCCTTTATTTTATTGAGTGAATCCATGGTGAGAGTATTTGAATCTTGCATTGTTCCTAATTTCGATAAGACTATATTAGATGTAATAGTTTCTCTAGTGTTGAATATTGTGAAGTATTGATTATTTTGATTACAATTTCGATTTAAACTTGTCATATGTGTGGTTAGGGATTTGGGAGATTGAATTAGTTTTAGAGAAAATTTGTTCTTTTTTTAGGACAAGCAAACATTCAAGTGTAGAGAGTATTTGATAACAACATTTTTATACACTTGAATTTATTTTATTTTATTTCAGGCTTTATTTATGATTTTAGAATTGTTTTAGCTTTTATTTTGTGATTTTGTATTGATTATTTTCATGGGTTTTATTTTAGGATTATTAGGCTTATTTAAGAATATTAGACTACACGGACAATTGTTAGTATTTTAGGCATAACTTTCTGCTCTGATATTTGATTGACCTAATTCTTGTTAGGTTGGAAAGAAGACCTCAAAGCCTATAAATTTTGTAAAGAGTATAGAAGCTGATTTAGGCCTGAATATGTCTGAAATTTGGGAATAAGTTACTACGGTGCTGGAAATCAAGACCCATGAGTTCTAAAGGCCCAAGTCAAGTGAAAGATCTAGCTCTTATCAAGGCCCACAAATGCTCATTCTGTTAGGACTTAGATTATAAATAGGAAATACCCTTACACATGAAAAAGGGAGAAAACCCAAGTAGCCTCTACTTGGATGGATTCTTTCATCTTCCTTTGAGTTTGAAGGGGTTGTAACACTTTCTTTACCTTTCTTACTTCTCTTTATCATGTCTAGTTAGTTTCTTGTTCTCAGGACTTAATGGATTCTATTCTTTGATTAATAACATAGGTTGATTTATTTATTTTGCTTAAATTTTTATTGGCATATTCATTGCTTGATGAGATTTTATTATTGAACTTAATGTTTCATTCATATAGGGCCCTACAAATTGATGATTTGTGATTACATATGTCACGCCTCGACCCACAAGCCCAAGCACGCAACAACCGCCATGCTATCTTGATCACTTGTGAATCTCACCCCTTGCTCCAACGCATCACAAGGTATTCAGAATACCGGATAAAACCATAGGCCATCTTAGCCACCAAATGTGATCAACCAAACAGAACACAATTTTCTCTATAAGGGATAGAAAACAGAACCAGTAATAATTCCCAAGTAAATTTCATAAAAGGGAAATTAAGGGTCCTTAATAAATGTTTACTCATAACCAATTCCAACCAAAATCAAAATACAGAGTTACATAAGTTGACAGTAATCCTCCCAAAAATGCAGCTCTAAACGACCTCGCGAAATCACTAAACTTCTTCTATAAAAATGAAGAGGAATGAGTGAATATAGAAATACTCAATGAGTATATAACATATTATGATAATAAATGAGGGGTGATTGTGGACATGTTAAACATTTATTTCAAAATCATATCGCTCGTGTCATAGGAAAATCTAAATTTATCATAAACCATCATATTTCAAATAAGATTCCACAAATCATAATAAATGGGTTATATGCATCCAGTCATATCTGTTTGTTTTCTAAAAATCAAGGGGTTGTCAAAATCTTTCCACCAAAGAGTTTGACCCTAACCAATTGTAACACCAAAAATTCGATGTTAGAAAATTTTTATAAAATCATTCTTAAAAATTTATTGGAGAAATTGGATTTGATCGATTTTGGGCTTATAAAGGAAAAGGTAACTCTAGAAAGACCTATCATAGTATAGACACTAAAGTGACTGTCTGAGAATTCTATATTTTGTAATTTATGGTAGAATAGTTAATTTAAAAGGTAAGTGTGGATTTTGCCCCTTTGGCTATTCAGGAACTCTTTAGACATTTGGTCGATGACCTTTAATTTTTAAGTGATCAGTTATTAGAGTGGTCAGTATTCGATAGAGTTTAATTTTTTAATCAGTGATGGGTAAAACTTGAGTTTTCATTAGAATTTATCTCCCAATAGGATTTGATTTCTCTATATGAGATGGGGTTGCTCAGTAGAGTTTTAATAATTGGTGGACTGTTTTCTATATTTTTTTTCAAATTTTAGATTTCCAATCGGTGGTTGTTACCTGTTGATATAATTTCTCCCACTCATCTCTTGGTATCTATTTATTTCGTAAACATCGCTATTTTTACAAAAAGAAACCCTGTCAGCAATCCAAGAATCCTCTTGGTACATCTAATTTTTCTAATTCTCTTCAGTAAAATCCAAGAATCCTCCTCTTGGTACATTTTTATTCAATTGTTATCGATATACTTCAATTATCTATCGGTTGTGGCTAATAGTATCTCTATCGTTATACAATTTTTCATGTATGTGTTGGTTGCTATCGGTTGCTATCTATTGATATTGTTATTACCGATTGCCATCTATTGATAAGTCTATTTACTTGTAAATCTTTTCTTTCAATATCTTATTACCTGTCGATAACTCTCAAAATTTCCATGAGCCAATCGTGTGAGCAGCATTCATCACAATTTGCGGACAGGAAATGTGCGAGTGCCGATTAGGAGATTCAATTATCACCAACAGTAATATACCGAATGGTAGAAATAAAGAAATGGTCAGGAGATAGCATTCTCCCAGGAACAGTTTCTACCAAACAAGGCAATTCTCACAAAAATATCAATTCTCCACTGAACACTAAACCCAATTCAAAGTCTTCCAAATAATATCATTTTAATAACTGAACACTTAAAATTTAAAAGTTTACTGATCAAGTGTCTAAGAGACATTCTGAACAATCCATAGAGTAGAATTTCACATTTATATCAAATTAATTATTTCTTTCACATATTTATAAAATATAAAAATTTTTAAATAACCCATTTGAGTTAATTTTTTATACACCGAACTTGTTTAGTGTTACAACATGTATGAAATCGAGAGAAGATTACATGAATCAAACCAATATAATAAAATCCACATAGGATTATGAGATCAATGGATGATTAATTCTATGTGTAAGTATTTTAGGAGAAATCCTAGATTACAAATATTGTATAGATTTTAATGCAATTCGGCCTATTCAAGATTGCATGACCATTGGATTTTGATTAGTTGAATTAGGGTTTTATTACATGACCATTGGCTAAATCTAATTTAGAAAAATTTGTCATTATCAAAAATGAATCTTTAGTCAATAAACTTTAAGCGACCATATATAAAAATTGAAAACAAATGAAATCGATAACCTAGGGTTTTATAAAACTAGGATTTTATTCATCAATATTTCTATTTTTGATATTTTCATTAATTTTAATATCTTTGTAATGTTGATTTGTTTTGTCTAACTTAGTTAGGATCGTTTATAATTAGTAATACAAAATATCCCTATAAAAATGACACTTACTTCGCACTATACACAACAGTTGACTAGGGTATACTTACTTGAAATTGTGATACATCAAAATCGTGTAACACCATCTTTGGGGAAGACCATCAGAGTAAATGGCTATGCTCCTTGGGAGTCGATCTATTGTAGCACCTATCAGAGATCTCGGGATCTTCCACTACTATGTACTTTTCTGCGTGAACATAGAACTCTTGGATGAAAGATGGGAGTTTTTATTAATTGGCATTTTCATTCCGCATGGTCGTAGTCCTATGACTAGCGAGGCTAGCATGATTGAGTGGTCCAAACCAGAGATCTTCATCATTTCAGATTTGTACTTCTCAAGGAAGTCCCTCAATGGTTCATCGTCTCTCTGCTACAACGAGAGGAGAGATGTAGATTTTCTCTTAGTCCCCTATTGATGACAAAGTGCGCTTCAAACTATTACTATAACTGGGAAAAACTTTTGACGCTGAATGAGGGGAGTGAGTTGAATTAAGTCAGGGTATTGCCCTTTAGGGTGATCGGGAAATGTTTACACATGACGACATCTAACATGTCTCTCAAGACCATCACAGTGATGAAGTGGAAAACATGGTCCCTGGGGTTAAGTCTCCCTATACGCACATGGCCTGACTCACGGGACAAGGATTGGGCTCTCAGTCTGTAACACCGAGTTTTTGGAAATTTGTTTTATAATATAAAGAGAAATTTTAATTTTATTGATTTTTGATTTTGGGGTATAAATTTTAAATTTTTGGTATAATTGAAATGTCGTATTACAAATTCGTAGTATATTTTATTTTTGATAAATTGGGGAACATCCAATGTGATGAGAAAAATACATATATATATATATATTATATAGTTAATAAAAAAAAAAAAAAAAACAAAGAGAGGAGATGCTGCGTTTCGGGGTGAAACGCAGGACCCCCATTTTTCCCCAAATCGATTGGGGCTAATAGCCCCAATCGAACCTCACATTCCCTCTCTGCGCTCTCTCCCTCTCCCCCTCTCGCGATCGACCGCCATCATCATCGCCTTCCTCCGCCACTGCATCCACCGGACACCACCACCGCCACCTTCTTCTTCTTCTTCTTCTTCTTTCTCTCTCAGTCTCGCTCTGTCCCTCAGTCTCTCTTTCTATTCCACAGTCTCTCTTCGCGCTCTCTCCCTCCACCGTGCGCAACCATCACCGTGACCATCGCGAACCACCGCGGGTCACCATCTCTCGGTCGCTCTCTTCCACGCACGAGCGGGCGATTCTCCCTCTCTTTCCTTTCTTCCCGCGCGCGAACAAAGTTCTCCCTCTCTCTCCCGTGCGCGCGATGGCAGAACTTTCACTGCCTTCCTCTTTTGCTCGCTCGCAGTGCTCACTGGGAGCACTTCCCACTGCCGACAACCCAAACCAGCGGCCATAGCAGAGCCTTGAAAACCCTAGGCCGCGGGACTGCCAATCTTTCTCTGCATAGGTAAGAAGAGAGTTTCTGATTTTAGTTCTAGGATTTGAATATTCTTAGTAAGGTTTAATTCTAACGATTGCTACAGGTTTGAGCTTGAATTCACCGGCGACTGGAAGCTAGGTTTGCAAACTGAGAAACCCTAGGTGAGGGATTTTCAAGCCCTTCAGTAATTCGAATCATATTTGTTGAATTAAGGTAGAAATTATATCTATATATATTCTGAAATGTATGAGACTCGAAAGAAATACATTGCCCTAAGTGTTTGTATGAAATTATTGAGGTTAGGTCTAGAATTTGATGTAAATTGGACTGTGAAGCATGTGAGAAAGTCGTAGATAGTATTAGAGTTGTATTTGATTTAATTACGTAGTTTTCCTTGGGATTTGAATTGAAATTGGCGTGAATTAAATTAATATTAAGTAATTCGGGAGAAAATGGATAAATTGAGAAATATTGGAAGTGTAAAGTCATTGGTGATTTGAAATGATACTAGCTTGAGGAAACGAAAGTTTTGGAACGTAATTATGCAAGTTAAGGCTATTGTAAATAAAAGGAGAATTTGAAAACCCTTTAATAGAGCTTTAATTGATATTTATTCGTCTTGATTGGTCTAGGTTGACCTTTGGAGACTCGAGAAGAGTCGTTTTGAGTTGATTTCGAAAATAGAGAGTGAATACCCTCTCTAGAGGTGAGTGGACGGTTCATTGTGTTCGTAAATGAGAAACCTGTTTTAAAATTGCTTTGAAAATGATTTTGAAATATTTTTACATGATTTATGTAAATTGTTTTGTGATTGTGGGCCGTCTGAACTGGATTGTGAAATATGAATGCATCCATTGTGTTTATAAATGCTTTTGTGCCATGTGATATTTGATATTGCTCTATGAATTGTTTTGGCATGAGATTATGGATTATATGATGAAATTCATGGCACATTGTTGAGAAATGAATTGAATGAGAAATGGAGGGTGCCGTAGATGACTATAGTCATACCCCCCACGGAGCGACCCGACGGGGTGACGTGGGCTAGGGTTTGGATGTGCGGGGGAGTTAGACGTCCCTCCCTCTGCCGATGTCGTACTAGATCTGGTGCACCCCGGTGATGTACGAGCCAACGCCAAGGAATAGGGTTTGTTTTTGAGACATTGGATAGAAAAACCCTTGGCGGGCTTTCGTCTGGGTTTGGCCGCCCTAAGACGGAAGTGTTTTCGATGGAACCCCAGGATTTTCTAAAAGGATAATTGATATGAATGCATATTTATGACATGTGATTTATTGAAATGATTTTCTGTATATGAAATGATTTATGAGATATGATTTGACTGCCCCACATTCACACCTTATTTATGAACACAATCACACCATTGCACTCCACTCACTGAGTATTCCCCAATACTCACCCCCCTCTCTCCACCTTTTTCAGAGGAAACTTAGTTGGGAGACTACTCGACGGAGCTTGCGAGGTATTTTTGCGGACTGGATAGGTAGTTGGCATGCAGGGTTACTTTTGGAGATTGATAGTTTTCAAACCATGGAAAGGGAAGTCTGTACCTCCCATGCCGTGCGGATTTTATTGATACTGGCCGAGTTGTTGGCAAGTATTGATAAAATTCGACGGTTTTGATTTGTTTTTATTTATCTTGATTTCTCTAGTTATGGAAAACTGTTTATATCTGTACTGGGACATTTGGACTGTAAATCTTAATTTCGATGCTTTTTCTTTGATTTTGTGAAGTTCTGTACAACTCATACCGTTAGGATTTTACCGATACTGGCTTGTTTTCCTCGGGTAAGTGTTGGTAAAATCCGACGGCTATGTTTTGGGACTTCTTGTTTGTTAAATGCTTTCAGAGTGTCTAGGATGGTCACATCGCATGCGTGCATGTACAGGTTCCCGCTCCCCATTGTGTGTTGCTGTGTACTCGTGCATGTACAGGTTCCCACTCCCCGATGTGTGCTAATGTATGATTGCATGTACAGGATCCCACTCCCCGATGTGTGTCAATGTATGTGTTTGTACGACCAGGATTGAGCCGGATGGGCTCCTTGCATGTGTAATGTTTTTGTGATTTCTTGTTTTTGAAGAATTTTATACTTCTAATAATTTATTGTGAATTTGATAGCCTTGCGGAGTCCCGGTAGGTGGGGAGGTTTTACCCATGTACCGAGACGACGTGGCGGTTGTCGCGTGGTCGATCTGAGGATCGGGGCATGACACGGTCTTAAAGTACGACTAATTTCTTCTATCTGTTTGTTCATATTCTGTATTTTTGATTCTAGCCTTTCCACTTAGGTCGAGTGGCTCTTTCTGGAGAGACAGGAGTGACTGGAGGTATGGGGTTACTATGGTAGTCGGCCGAAGGTTGCAGCTCTAGTGGATTAGCGACAATAGGATGTTGTGATGTGTTTATTGGAGAGGTGGTGTGTCCTTCCATTAAGGACGCAGCTCTAGAGATAGCCATGGTCACTTTTCGGGAGGCATTTTAGTGAAGCGAAGTGGTGGTGAGACAAGTTTCTTTCTAGCTTGTTCCCACAGACGGTGCCCATCTGTTGGAGTTGGATTTGACTCTGCAAATGATGACTCTATTAACTCAAACAAAGGGACTTGGCCTTCAGTCAATGTTGATAGATGAGACCTACAAAAGACTACTGGAGGGTATTCCGGTGGATCAGATTCCAACACTCAAATTCGATTGGGAAAGTTTTGGCGGTCATTTAGATTTCCTTCCATGCGTTGGAGGTTTCCCTTCTGCTTATGGGAGATACTTTCCACATTTGTAGGTGAAATGAATATTTGCTTTAGCGGGTTGGGTGACGATCACCGACCACTAAGTAGACGTTGTGGCCAATCGACAATTTACCGATCAAGATGCAATCGGTGCATACTCAGAGAGAGATAGTATGGATCATGTCTACTCACCTGGGAGATAAATTTCATATTGACGACACGTTTTGATCGGTCCTCGAGCCTCATGACTATATCTACTGAATGGTTAGTTGATCAAGTGGATATCGATTGATTGAATAATTGGGCCGTCAAGTGTTGTCCATCAAGTTGTGGGTTGGCCTCGAGCCTAATATGGTCTGGGCCACTTTGGCCATGTACCATCAGCTATAAACATTTAGGGATGCTAATGAAACTAGAGTTGGAAAATCCTATGAGTCTATTGCAAAAATATTATGGGTAATGCTATATATCACGCCTCACAATTAACTATTTTGTGATAGTATTGAAAAAAATTAAATTTCTTTTTGTCGAGAAAAATAAGGGAAAAAATCCTTTCCAAATTCAGTAGCAAATATTGTGAATTTAAATAGATGATACAAAGTATTATTGTAGTTACACAATATCCATAGAAACTAGGATGCTGTTTGAAATATTTCATCTTTTGATGAGATAATCTTTTGTTCTCAATAACATAAATATAAGATTAATCAAATTACAAAAGGGTGAAAAACAATTACAAGCCTCGACAATTATAGAGCGTGTAAAAGAAAAGAAAAAAAAATTTCTCAAATAGCTCAACACTGATGACCCCCTTAACAAAGCTGGACCGATGCAAGCACAACGCCAAAGACATGGACCAAAACATGTTACGAGAACCATCACGAGATTTAGCTAGCTTGATCTTGCTAGTTATATACCAACTTCTCAATAATTTGCATGAGCAGAGCTTGGACTCTAAACACTATAACCCCTGAAATACTTCATAATCTTTAGGGTCATAGGTTCAAATTCAATTAAACGGAATTGTTCATGAAAATAAACCAAAAATCTCTCCACATTGTTATACATTAGTAGGCTTCAGTCGAGAATTCACTCGACTGGCAATAGTTCTCGCAGGCCCTTGTTACTACTCTTTTGATCAGCAAAAATCAAATAAATAAATAAATAAATAAAATCTCTTCTTGTAACGTCCTCAGTTACTTGTTTCGAATTAAATAGATTTGGAGCCTTTTATCATCATCACATCCACATTATCACCAATTCTAGCAAATGTACCTTAGCAATATCAACTACTTCTGATTGGTATTATAAGAATTATATGCCTAAATCTCAATTCCAAAGACCTTCCAAATGGCCAAACATGCATCAATTAATAAGAACAAAAGAAGCAACAAAGATACTATTTTGACTTTTCAGTAAACATCCACAAATAAAAATTCAATGGCCTTTCTTGACAAAGTACTTAGAAGATCTCACCCCTATGCTCCAATTCGGCATTGCATGATCAGATCTCAAGTACTTAGCCTTAATATGACCTTTCCTTGTAATTTCATGAACGAGACAATGAAAGTGAAAGTGTGGTATTGAGTTCATTTCTGCCATCTCGGCAAGCATTCTTCTGCTCTTCACCATGTCCATTGTTGTAGCTCAGACTCAACTGCAAATCAGGTAATCTATTCTTCTCTATGAATTTTTCAAGAAATGCACTTTCATCTAACTTGTATTTCTGATTCTTCTCTTGTAACTTATGGAGCTGCATATCATAACTTTGTGTTACTCCTTATTATAGAACAGTAGTTGGACAGATAAAAATCTTAAACTTATAAAATAACCGACTTTGACAGATGGAGGTATACATTTGAACGCTTTTTTGCACATGTGGGCTGGATAACAACAAACAAGTAGCACATTAAGTGAGGTACATGGAGAGGGTGTAATGGGACTTCAAGGTCTTCTTAATCTTATACTATTTTAAATTTTGTAAAACAGTCATCCAATTTAAAAGTTTGAAGTACTTTTATTTATGTATATTTTAATCAAGGAGAGTGACAGGGTAATTACCTCAAGATGAAAAGGAGGCTCAAGCTCACCATGCAAGCAATTAGTACTAAACATGGAACTACATGTGCCAGGCCAATAAGGTTTGTTCATTCTACTATCTTTTACTCTCCAAGAAGCGGGTTGTGAAGCAAGTCTATAGCCATTCCCCATGGGTTTGTTGTGGTTCAGTTGGTATGAAAGAATTTCAGAGTTGTCATCCCATGTCAAGTTTAATGAAACCCTCCTGTCCTCCTTTGTACGAATCATTTCTCGTGGAGGCCAGCTCTTTTTTTCAAGATATAGGTTTGGTCGAAGTGGCCCGCTGCTTCCTTTAAAGCAATCCACATTGTGAGGCATCACCGGGTCGGCTGTTCCTTTCTCTAATCCCCAGTCCTTACACAATTGTGAACTTGATCTTGTTGCATGAGGATTAAAATCCCAATGTTGGTTTCTATATGGAGAGAGAGAAAGATGAGAGAGAGAGGTTCTGATAAGATATAAATTTACACTTCTAAACAAAATTGAAATTCTTTTCGTGGTTAAATAGTTTATCCAACATTGCTTTATTTAAATATCGAACAATAATACTATATGGCATGAAGTTATAAGTAGATGAGTAAAATTTAAACCAAAAAAAGGATTTATGCTATAGCAATTCAGTGCAAAACTCATAAAAAAAAATGTCCCAAGGAAAATCATCATCATAAGTATTACTTTTAAATAAGTGCATTATCTATAATTACCTTGAAGAGTTGGAATTGAAATCAAAGGATTGCTTGAGCAATGGAGAAAGCAAATGGTTTCGATTACCCATGTGGAAGCGACCATAAGGAGTTGTTCTTTGATGAATTTCCATTATGTGATCTCTCCCTTGCATTGGCCTTCTATGTTGGGATAGAACTGTGCCATGGACATCACGTGTAAACCGTGTCATGTTTTCTTCTTTTCTTACATACTTTTAATATTTGAATTGATGTGAGGAGTTTTGTGATTTATATTACCTCGTCCAGACTCATCAAGCTTCTTACTACGGTACATCTGAATCCAAAATTACATGATGAGAGAGAGAGAGAGAGAGAGAGAGAGAGAGAGAGATGCAAGTTATTATTTGCAAAGACAAACATAAAAAGGAAAATTAATGCATATTGCATTTTTATTTTCTTAATATACCTGCAAGTGACTCTTAACATGGGCAATGCTAAGACCTCTGACATTCATCAACTGAAGGACCAATTTGGGGGTTGCTCCTATTATCAACAAAAAAAAAACCAAATTTAAGTTTAGAGTGAACCACTTGACTCAAACCAACAAAAAAGGAAGGAACTTACTTTCTTGACCTCCAAGCCTTTCGACAGCATGCACAAAAGATAAATGGAGATCAGGAGTCCAGCGGAGGCGAGGCAACTTTGATCGAATGTATTGCCTAACCATAGTGGTTTTTCCATTTGAGTTGTTACTAATTTGATTGCCTTCTTGAGATGCCATGTCCTGGCCATAAAGAGCTTCATCATGGGAGACACCAGCTGAACAATTATCTTCTTCATCAAAAGCTACCTCATTCAAGTCAAATGAGGAATATTTTTGAGAAGATATGGCAGAATTAGAGGTTTTGGCTTGAATATCTCTTGCATCACTCTTGTCTTGGTCTGAGATCTCTATTCTCTCAGCCATGCCTACACCTGTATCCACTCCTTTCCATTATTTCCCCATGTCTTTGGGCTTCAATAAGTTGCCTCAGTCTACTTAGTTGAGGAAATTTATGCACTATTTCATCAAAAATGCAATTGTTAAATCGGCTGCACAATGATACTTAAAAACGTATGCGTAGAAAATAAGGGCATAGAAAAGAACTTCACCATTAAGACAAACTATTTGGTTTGGAAACATGGATTTCTTCTATTTGAAAATTCAGGAGGAACACTTTACAATGAGGCCAAGGCTGTATTGCTTTAACAAAACCCTAAATTCATCTACGACCATTACATTGAGAATTTTGTGTCTAAGATAAGAGAGAAGGTACAGGGGAAATTGTGCATTCAAAACAATTTGCTTGTACATTATTTTTAGAGATATACTATTTACTGATGATGGGAGTAACACTTTTTCAAAGGTGATGTCACATTTTTCCAATACCTGTTGTTGCATAAATAAAATTTACAACTAGTTAAGAAAATCAAGATCACTTTTTGACCACCAGAAACCACACATTCCTTGTGTTTAGGAGACAATACAATACCTATGGCTTAGTGATATGTGTATGTGTAGAGGTGTATGCATGTGTGTTTAGGAGACAGACAATACAATACCTATGGTTGTGATGTGGATGCATATGTAGAGGTGTATGGATGTGCACGCTCGTGAGGCTCAAAGGGTGGGAGGAGTAATTTCAAACTAGTCCGCCCGCCTCAAAAGATAAAAATTGAAACATAAAATTCTCGGGATTAGTAACAGGAATGCATAATTTAAATTGCATAGAAAAGCTGACCCAAAAGGAAAATTACATCAAACTGCATCTGTCGCTCAAAAAGTTTTGGCATATTTGAATCTTTTCCTAAGTGTTAAATGAGGAAGAAAATCACACTTTACGCAGTGTACGATTAGATTAATTTGTCATATAATAGTGCTAGAAAGAAAACAGGTGCATCTTTAGATAAGAAAACTCTTAAAACTTGGAATTGATCATATTAGTACAATTTTGAACTTGTAACTTAAAAAAATACGTATCGTACAAGAAAGATTAACTCTTTGTATCAGACTTCCAGAACTTAGATCATCTGTTAATGTAGAAATTATTTTTGAGAAATGAAAAAAGAAAAGTTGAAGAGAGGTGGGGTTTGCAAACTATGGTGTGTGTGTGTGTGTGTGTGTGTGAGAGAGAGAGAGAGAGAGAGAGCAGATTTAGATGATGGTGTCCAAAGCAGATCATGTAAATTTCAAGATCAAGGAAAGATCGGACCGGACATTGTACAAAACAATAACTGATTCACACAGGTGGTGTGGAAAGAGTTGTAGATCAGAATTAATAATCAGTCAATACAATTTTTTAGTTTGCAATAATATAAGAGAGAGAGAGAGAGAGAGATTATGCAAATCTAGAACAAACCTTTGATTGTAGAGCATCATCACTCCTTGGATATTTACTAAATAGCAAACTCCAACATATGATGTTGCTCGATTTGTTTCACTCTAAACACTCATACTGAAGTCAAAGAGAAGCCATCGATCTAAACCCACCTGCTTTACCCTATCAAACAGAAAGAAAGATTCCTTAAATCACCAAAAGGGTAGCATTAAATGCCAATTCATGTACAAGAATGATCCATAAGCAAGCAAAGGAATTCTAAAAGTAGTCAATTGTACCTCTAGAGAAAAACCTGTCGATCTCTGCTGATCAAAACATTCAACAAACCAAATATACATGCTCCATTTATGTGAGAGAGAGAGAGAGAGAGAGAGAGAGAGAGCTTCCAGTTTGAGGGTTTACTTCATTTTTGTATATTTGAGAGGTATGGTTTTCATTGAAAATGATTTTTAACTTGTTTGGGTAGGAATCTGTGGAAATTTAAGGCTCCGGTTGGCATCAGTCATATACATATCAGATATTCTTCTAAAGAGGCTGGGGTATGTTATTCGTTAATTATTTATGAGAAGACTATGGTCGGACACTCCACTTTGTTCTCTCACATACCAATAGCATACCATGGATATATTATATTGTAGAAATATATTACACATCAAGACTGATTGTTCGTATTTTTTATACAATAATAATAATAACAATAATAATTTTTTATGTATACAGCAACTAAATAAATAACAATGAGAGCGTTGATCAAAATTTTCATCGTTATTAAAACAAACAACCTATAACGTGAGTCGCATCCGACCTTAATGAATCAACTCCATTTTAGCCATCATATTACAATATATAACTTTAATCCAAAATGTTAATGAGCTATAATTGAACTGATACTCTTCCCCTCCTTTCTCTAAAGATCTTGAGTACAAACTTTTTGTTTAATTAAAAGAAAAAAAACTTTAATCCAAACTTCAAAGAACATTTTTGTTTCAATTCTTAAATCTCTCAAAATTTTGGTTCAATCCCAAAATCTCACCACTAAAGCGGAAGATACCCTTAAAAAGGAGATGGAATTTAACGTCCAGGTGGGACTTAACAGTAAGAATATATCTCAATTTTACATTTTACTACTGCCCACACAGACCATTCTCTCTGACTGTTAAATGAGAAAGGTCATGTGACTTCTCGAGCACTTTCTTGTTCCCAATTATCTTTGACAGGTTGTCTATCTCCTCTCTCTCTCTCACACACACACATACACTCTCTCTCTCTCTCTCACATACACGCGCGCACGCATCAACTATCCCCCATCTATGCGTGATAATGTTTATTGTTTGACCTCTGCTAGGGACTGCTATCTTTCTTATGTATTCTTCTATGCATTTCATGTCTAATATTGTCCATTTATTGTTATATTGTACAACTGCAACTTGATTAGTTTGCTGTTTCTCTCATGCTCATCCACGATGCTTCATGGAGGCCAATTTTGCCAAAACTAAAAGTAGCATTTCTCAAGCTAGATCATGTATACTAGCAATTGGAAGAGGTTGGTAGATCTTCAGGAGAAATCAACGCAACTCCTACATCTAAGAAAAATTCAAAATAAACCATAAAAACCCTCATTTTTTCATAGCATTATGCAATTTTGGCTTTCATCAAAAGGCCTCTTCCCCCCCCCCCCTTCTTTTTAAATTTGTGCCTTAGCTAGGGTTAGGTGAACTCATACCAACCAAAGACCTTGTTACTGAGATTCTCGTGAAACCCTTGATAAAGACATGATGGCATCATCCACATTAAGCCTAACAATGATGCCAAAAGAAGTAGGAATCGCAATTATGTGAAGCGCAAAAAGTTTGTTGCAGATTTTTCTTTTTCTTTTTTTACATCTATGTTGAATTTTACAAAAGTATGAAGTACCCATATTTTACAGGTCTTCCTTCATTTGTTGTTTTGGAACTCTATGGGAGGATGATATAAACTTGTTCTAAGACTCTACTAGCACATCAGTTCCCCCCTCCCCCACCCTAGGAAAAAATTTTTAAAAACAAATATCTGAAAATTGTGAAAGTAAAACAAAATTTATACACTTTCTGGGTTCGAAATACAAGGAAGAAGATGTCGTAAGAGGAAGGGAAAAAGGAGGAAGAGAAAGTGAGAATTCTGGATGAAAATTTAAGGTAAACAGAAAAAGTTTTTGTCCCCCTTTAGTTATTCTCTCCTGTTGTCGTCCTACACAAACTTTTTCCCTACAATCCAAGAATTTACTTTCCAAGGCATTTTGAGAAGAATTGTAGCCTTTTGTTTTCAACTGAGAGGTGTATTTCTTTAATCCCTTGGAAAAGGAAGTGGTCCCCTAGAAAAGGAATCGTGTTAAGGATTAGGTTGTACTAAAAGACACCCGAAATTGACTAGATGTGTGTGACATTTGAAATATATCTTTCAAACATGTGAGAGAGAGAGAGTGAGAGAGAAGTTTCTTTGTTTATCTTGCATGGTCTCTTAATTTTGTTTGGTCCATACTAATCACAGACAATAGCACTCTCCTATTCCATCATAGTTAGAAAATTAGTAGAAATATTTATGTTATTCAGGTGGCTCCATGACAAAGGCAAAATCAGAAATATTATTTAACAGAGAAAAATCGAGTAATTGAAATTCAGATGTTTTGCATGAATTTGTATATAATTATCTTACATTGAATTAACCTTTCTATATGTCTCTGCCAACTAAAATGGCATATGCAAGTAAAAATGAAAAGTTAATGCATAGATGTTTAAGATAAATGATAAGAACACAAAATTTTATATTTATAAAATCTAATATTTGACATAAATTATATTAAAAGTTGAAAACCTAATAAACTATAATTTGTTGGTTATGAAAACTTTGTAAAAAAAATTGTGAGTTACAATTATCGAAATTTACAAGAATTTCTAAACTTAATATAGCCTTTGAAAAAGAAAGAGAGTGGTCAATTTTATATCTCGCTCTAAAAAAGAAAAAAATTATAAATATTTTGTACTAAAAATTAATTTGAAAATATTATTTTATAATTTTATTGTAGGTAATATATATATAGGGAGAAAATTATCATGTATAGTCAATTACCCCACACATTAATTTTTCTATTTTTTGAAAATTGAAACCCCCTGTCCCCCTGGCCTTCACCGCTGCGTCATATTATGATCAACATAGAGAGAGAGAGAGAGAGAGAGAGAGAGAGAAAGAGGACAAATATTCGCAGGATTAATAAATAGGAAGCATACGGAAGAGAAGGAAATTGGGTCTCGTGAGGGTTAAGAAAATAAGGAACACCACTTACCAATTGAGCAGTGTGCATTTCGTCTTCATTTGTTCATGGGGGTTGACATTTTCATGGATTTTATTCATCTTAGCCCGGCACTCCGAGAATCTTTTTGTTGAATTAAACATTATTATAATAATTTTATTATTATTTATGGCCAAATTTTGTAGTTTCCTCACACTAGCATACCACATCACCAATTTGTAGTTTTATTTATTTAAAAATTATAGAATTTTTTATTTAAATTAGCTCACAAATGCCAAAGCAAAATTGGGTTTCCATAGATTGAATTTAATCACTAAAAGAATAGGATAAAATCAGTTCAACAAATTATACAATAACAAAGGTTGATCGGTGGTTCTCTTTCTTTTCTCTTTCTTTTTTTTTTTTCCACAATGAAGTTGCATGCAGTGGAAGGATGTGCCATTTCGGAGGCCTGCCCAACATTTTTGAATAGTGCAAGTATGAAAGGGCAGATACACATTTGCCGGCCTGTCAAACCAGCGTTGCTTTGTGCCGCATAGCGTGTGTTTTGCTCGTGCATGATGTGTGGATTCGTTTCCTACGAGTTCAGCAAAGGAACTCGCTTACTTGGATTTAAACCGTGTAAAACACTGTTTCTATATATTGTATAGAATAGCTACCCAACGAGTTCATCGAGTGTATATTGTAGACGTTGGGAATAGTTAAAAAAAATAACGATAGAATTTTTTTTTTTTAGGGTAGTCTATATGGTATAAAAAATAACACAATAAACATAGAAAGAAGACAATAGAATTTGTAAAAGGGATAAAACCTTAAAACTTTTAAAAGAGAAATATTACTCTCAAAAAAATATTATTAATAATATATCAAAAATAATGAAAGACTACAACTATAAAATAAGGAATGTAAACCCCAAAAACTATAAAATTATAAAAATTTAAAAACTAAAAAAATTAGAAAATTAGAAAAATAAGAAAACTAACTAGGGAAAGTAGAACAATTACTAAACTGGAGAATTTAGAAATTAGAAAAAATAAGAAACTAGAAAAATATGTAAATTATCTAAATTAATGGATCACTTTCCCTTTTTTGGACCGATCTCGCATAGGCCAATAATTATTGAAAACTTATTCCACACTAGTCCCCCCACCTCCAAAGAACTTGCCCTCAAGTGATCTGGATACAAAGGGGTGTCAAAGAGATGATAATGTGACAAGTCAGCTACATTGAAAGTACGAGAAATATCTATTGATTTAGGCAAGTCCACCATGTAGGCATTGTCATTGATCTTGTGCACGATCTTGTAATGACCATACCTCTTGGGCTATAACTTATGATATCAGCCAACTGGAAACCTCTCGTGCCGAAGGAAAACTATCACCATATCACCGACAGTGAACAAGTTAACTCGACAGTGTTTATCTACGGTACTCTTGAACTTCCAATCGGTCTCCAACAACTTTTGACGGATCTCTTCCTAAATGGCCGTGCATCCTTTGCTAAGTTTGCTGCTGTAGAGCTATATCCTGGGACTTGAGGCAACTTCACCAAGTCTACGGCATGTCGGCATTGAGAAAGAACTACTTCGACTCTAACTCCGCAAGTATCACATTCCACAACCAATAATTTGTTGAAGTTGGGAAGTGCTAACATTAGGGTTGTACACAACTTTTCTTTAATTATGATAAAACTTTTCTTCTGCTCAACACCCCCATCTAAATTAGCCCTTCTTTAAACAATCTGTTAAAGGCATTGCAATAGTGTTGAATTTGCGAATGGACCTCCTCTAAAAGGTAGATAGGCCATAGAAACTTCAAACTTCAGATACTGACTATGGTGTTGGCTAGTCCCAAATTTCCTTCACATTCTCCTCACTACTCGAATCCCTTCACCATTGACTACGAATTCCAGGCAAATTAGACTCGACCGTAAGAAGATGTACTTCATCAAGTTAATATATAACTTATTTTCATACAAAATGTCCAAAATCTGCCACAAATGCTCCAAGTGCTCGGTTTCATTAGTGCTATAAATCAAAAACATCAAAATAAGCACAACAAATTTACCAATAATTGGTTTTAGCACTTCATTCATCAATTGAATAAATGTGTTGGGAGTATTAGACAACCCAAATGGCATAACAAACCATTCATAGAGGCCCTCCTTGGTATTGAAAGCCATCTTCCACTCATCTCCCAGTCAAATTCGGATCTGATGATACCCACTTTATAGATCAATCTTTGTGAAAACTTTTGCACCAGACAGCCTATCAAGTATATCCTCAAGTTGAGGAATTGGAAACCTGTACCACATCATGATCTTATTGATTGCCTGACTATCCACACATAATCGCCAGCTCCCATCCTTTTTTGGGGTTAATAAAGCAAGTACTACACACGGACTCTTGCTAACTTGGACTAACCTCTTGTCAAGCAACTCCTCCGCCATCTGCTGTAAGATTTCGCTCTCCTTGGGATTCATTCGGTAATGGGGTAAATTTGGCAAACTAGCTCCAGGGACCAAATCAATAACATGCTAAATATCTCTCATCAAAAGGAGTCCTGCTAGGAGTTCATCAGGTATCAGCTCCTGAAACTCATTTAACAGATCACAAACGGAACTTGGAACTTCTATCCCAGGCCCAATAGCTCCTGTTGAAAGAACTTCTTTTACCACCAAGGCATGAATTTCTCCGGCATGCCTTGCTTCTGTTATGAAATCAAAATCTGATCAAGTAATAGTTAAGAAAATCGAAGCTTTTCAAGGATCTGAATGTTGTTTAGAGCCTAATGGAAGCAAGATAATTTTTTGTCCATCCTTCTCAAATCAATAATTATTTTCTTGCCACTATGAGTTGTATCCAAATCATACTACTAAGGGCTACCAAACAATAAATGGCAAGCATTCATGTCTACTATATCACACATTACTTTATCCCTATGATATTTACCAATGGTTAAGGGTACTCGACACCTTTCTTTTACTCTAATTCCCTCCCCCTTCATAATCCACACAATGTTATAAGTTTCAGGATGTTTTTCAACAGCTAATCCCAAAGCATCCATCAGGTCTCATGAAATAATATTTTTACAACTACCACTATCAATAATTAATTCAAAAATATGATTAGAAATTGTGCACCAGGTTCGACATCACACATTTTGTTATGTATCATCTTGCTTAGGGGCTAACAGCACCCTTTTAACCACAAGAGCCTGTACATCTTTGTCTTCTCCATTTGGTTCACAGACCACGTCCTCTTCATCAGCAAACCTTTCGTCATCCTCCTTATCATAACCAGCCAAATGAACTTTATACCATTGAGGGCAATTGCTAAACTTATGCCTAATTTGCCAGCACCTGTAACACTTATCTTCTATTGGCTTCGAGTAAGGGTTGTTTGTTGGTTTTTTCGCAAGCTTCTTCTCTACCACATATTTCTTTACACATTCAGAACTGAACCATGTATTGACTCTCGAGCTTGCCCTCGATACCTCACCTAAGGCTTTACGGGTACCTTCATTCTTGTAATATGCCCTAAACCCTATTGACTCTGTTCTGTGGGCCATATTCTGGGTTTCGCTAAGAGTTAGAATAATCTGACAGCCAATTTTATCACGGATTGTAAGTTTCAATCCATGAATATGATCTGATAGCTAATTTTATCATGGATTATAGGTTTCAATCCATAAATATATCTTGCTACCTATTAATCTTCAATCTCCATCAAATTATTCCATACCGATAGTCACAAGAAATTTGCGGTATATTGAGCCACAAATTTTTACCCTTTCACCAATGTTTGGTATTAATGGAGTAAAAATTGATCATAATCTGGAGGAAGAAATCTGGTTATCAACATCTTTTTCATTTTTAGCCAAGCCTTATTAGTTGTTTTCCCAAATATCTTTGTTGAATATGAGTTTGTTCCCACCATGAAGAAGCTTCATCTTTCAATTGATATGCCACCAGCTTTACTTGTTTATTCTCTAGAATCTCTGCGAAGTCGAAAAACCCCTCAACCTCTACTACCCAATCTAGGAAATCTTCAATATTTATATTTCTATTGAATACAGGGATGTCCACTTTCAATCAAAACTTTTCTCGTCAACATTGACGAGTTGCCCTAGAATTAGGGTTACGATCTAAAAACTCAACAACCTCCTCATCTAAAGAATCATCCTCATTGGTCTGAACCCTCGACATGGTTGTGGTAACATAGGATTGAAGAGAGATCCCTAAGTGATTCTCTTGGTGCCACCATCACCTCCTAGATTGCCCTAATTTGTCTGTAATGTCTGCAATTCTGTTTCAATCCACTCCAATCAAACAAATAGAGTTTGGAATACAACCGTCATGGTTTGCATCTCTCTGAGCATGTCAAAAAGAGTATTACTTTCACCGCCTTGGTTGGCCATCACAAGGGAAAGTCTTGGCTTTGATACCACCCAACACGGGAAAAATAGAAGGAAGACGATAGGATTTGCAAAAGAAATAAAACCCTAGAACATTCAAAAGAAAAATATTGCTCTCAAAGAAATATTATCAACGATGTATCAAAAATAATGAAACGCTGCAAGTATTTATAGGGAATGTAAACCTTAAAAAGTAGAAAATTAAAAAATTTAGAAAATTAGAAGAATGGGGAAACTAATTAGGAAAACTATAACAATTAGGAATCTAGAGAATCTAAAAATTAGAAAAAATAAGAAACTAGAAAAATATGGAAACTAACTAAATTAACGAACCTCTTTCCCTTTCTATCCCTTTCACTTTCTTGGACCGATCTTGTATAGCCCAATAATTATTGGAAACTTGTTTCACATCAAAAAAGCTACCCAATGAGTTCATGAAGCAATTAAAGAAACAAAGAAAGACCAAGAAGGCACTGAAACGAGCTAAATTAGTTCAAATTTCAGCCCAAAAGAAAACGTAAGAATCTCTGCGACAACACCTAAAAGCAAAATGAAGCAAATATGGTTTAATGGAGCCATAATGCCATGTCTGAGTGTGCATGGGAATTTTATGTTTTTCTTGTTATTTTCTTATTTTGTTGGTTATTTTATTTCCTTTTATAGTTATTTTAGGTTAGAAACTATTTAAGTCCAGCTAATGGGTTTTGAAAGATATAAGATTTATTGATCTTATTTTAATACATGTTATTTTCTCTAAATCCATAGATTACAGTTTTCAAGCCTTATGGTTAATGCTAAACTAAGTCTTCCATGTTTCTTTTTAGTGTCAGTCGATATTTGAGCAAATTCTTTCCTAGAAATGGATAATTATGAAGAATCGATTGGAACCAGAGGAAATAATCAAACCTCACCACATGGATCACTACATGATCACTAGAATGGAGCAAACACTCAAAAAGGGTTATAAGCAACTCAAAATCATGATTGGGGCCCTCATGGTTAATCAAAACTTGAATCAAAATTGGGAAGATAATCAAGTTAAGGTTGCCCATGATTATCAAAACCCAGAGCTATGAACGTGGGAATCTACATTGAAGATGTGGTATTGGTAATGACAACGGAGATTGACATAGAGATCATGGGAATTATCAGCCATAGCTTGAAAGGTATATTTTTACGCTGAAGGTTAAAATTCCTCCAAGCATATCGCATTAACAAATAACCTTATCTGTAGCTGCTAAGCCATATCACATTGATACTCCTTGCATTGGTAGCTACTGACTCCCAACTTCTCTCTCAAGAACCCAAATCTAGTTCTAAAGAGAGGCTTTGTGAATATGTTGGCTGATTGGTTACAGGTTTTCCAAAATAGCAAACATACTTCTTATTTGCCTCCAATGCTTCAACCAATACATTCTCAAGCAACTACAATTTTGATGAGGTATCATTGTAGCAACTCAATCATTTCTACAAACACTCTTTTTAGCAATATTCTTAGCATATGTCTATTTTATCAACCTTAATTCTTCTTCCAAAGCTTAAGCTTTCTCAATATTATCACTTTTCTCAACTTCACATTTTTCTTTTTCTCCACTAAAGCTACCCTTTTTTTGCTCGTAAGTTGGCTGAGCTCTTTTTTCTAGTTTAACATTGTGAGCACATAATACCATTCTTGTTATCAAATCACTCTCCATCTAAGAAATCTTCTCTTCTAAGGTGACTCTATTATGTTTGCTCTCGTCATTTTTAGCAAGAGAATTTTGCAATGTGTCAATGAGAGAGGCTTTTTGCCTTCAGTTTCTCATAATCAATAGAAATCATTTCGATTGATATTTTAAGATTTTTCTTTGCAAACTTAGTTGCATCGACCTCAACCTTTATAGCCAAAATTTCCCCTTCAAGAGGTGATAATTTCATCAATCAGCCCTTCAAATAAATTGTTTCTTCTTTTAGCTGCTACCTCTCTTGATTAAATATAGCAATCTGTAGTTCGAGACCATTCACCAATGTACTAACATTTTCCTCACTCACTCTAAGTTTCTCCAATATATTCAACATCTTGTCACACTCAGTCATTAACCTTTCCTGCTTCTCTCAGAATGAAGTAAATTTACCCATAAGGCTCTAGACTTTTACTTTAGACTCCATTAGAGTGAAGCTAATTCTTAGTTACTTTAACTTTAATCTGGACTTCATGAAGAGTAGACTCTAGTAGAGATTTATCAGCAAGCAAGCTGGATATTTTTAAAATTACTTCCTCTTTTTCATTTAGGTCTAATAAGAAACACTTGCCTCTCGTCTTCACTCAAAACAAGTCAAGCCCTTTATTGTCCTTGATCAAGCATATTTGATCTTCATATGGAACCTTGAATCCCTTTTCGAGCAATTGGCCAACAATTAATAGATTCTGATTATTATCAAGCACACATAAAACATCAATGATTAATTTCATACATGTACAACATTCAATTGCAATTGTCCTTTTTCCTTTGACATCAATGCATTCTCCATTACCTATTCTAACTTTAGAGATAGCACTTTTATCAATCTCTTTGAAAATCACCTCATTATTAGTCATATGGTTGGTGCAACTACTACCAATTAACGAGCCATTGCTTGAATTGTTGGTGGAAAACAAGTTGCCACATATAATTGTTCTCTTCTAGTTGATCAACTTTTCAGGCCTCAATTTGTTGCTGTTGATTTTTGTTTCTACATATCTTTATAATATAGCCTAGTTGATGGTATTCATTGCATCTCGCATGAGACCTTTTCTAGCACTTGAAATGAGAATAAACCCTCCTTCCACAATGCTAACATGGAGGACAACTTAGCTTATCAACCTCTATATTGTTGTTGGTGATAGTGTTGGCAACATCGGATTAGTTGCTAACATACCTTTCTTTCTTGTTTTTTTCCCAATTGTTACTTTGATTGATATGTAATTTGGCTTACAAAGCACCCTCAATTGAATCTTCTTGTCTCATTAATCTATGTTGTTCTTGAGCCTCTAATGCATTCAAAAATTTTACTGATGTGATACATAATAGATCTTTAGTATTTTTAAGCAAGGAGATTGCTAATTCAAAGCTCTCTAAAACTATAAGAAGAATTTTCTAAATAATTTTAGAGTTAGAAAATTCATTTCCAAATAATCTTACCCAATTGACAATGTTGAGAACTCTGTTAGAATATTCCTTCACAAATTCTAACTCCTTCATCCTTTGCATCTCAAATTCCCATATCAGATTTAGCACTTTCATCCCTCGCTTTAATTCTCTCCACGCCTTCATATTCTTGCTTGAGAAAATCACAGATCTTCTTAAATGACTTTTGGTTCAAAATTCTAGTAAAGAATGCTAGTGAGACAGTGGTGAATAGACATGACTTTGCCTTTTGATTTCCTTTGCTTTCTTTCCTAGTGATTATTTATCTGAGCAACGGTTGGATTATTTGGCAAAGGGGTAATCTCGTACTCCTCCTTAATGGCTTACCAAAGGTGATTTTTGTCAAGATAAGTCTTCATTCTGATCACCTAAACCTTCAATCTCATTCTATTAATCCAAACAATTTATATGGGTACCATGTTAATTCTTGATTCCGATTCTCTCTAACCAAACAACCCTCAAATCAAATTTGATAAAAGATAGATGCTCAGTCAATAACAAAAAATTAAATTTATAACAAACTCATAATTTCTAGTTACTTTAACCAACAAATTAGCAACAACCTTATCTACAATTACTAAGGCTTATCACAGTAACAAAGTTTCTAGATTGGTTCGTAGCATGTGAGAGATTTTATTATAAACAATAGCTTACCATAGGATGGTGAAAACAATAGCTAGTAGAAGGTTAAATTGAAAGATGCCAGTAGAAATGTGGGATAAGATTAAATAGCTATTGAAAAGGAGGTTCTTACCCCAACCATGCTTAGTTTTTGCTTCAAAATTTGTTAAGATGTTGTTAAAAAATAAGTCCTTTGATGAATATCTTGTTAAGCTTTAATGATTGGTTGATAAAAATAACTTGAGTAAGCCAGAGGATCAGATGGTGGCCAGGTTCTTAGAAGGTTTGAAACCGGTGTTTAGGAGTGAGGTTGTTTTGTAAGTAGTGAATACAGTAACTGAGGCAAGAAACTTGGCACTATAAGCTAAACAACTATTGCAAGGGTCAAATTTCATAAACAAGTCTAGCTAAGTAGAGAGAAGAATAATTCCATTGAGAAGTATGACTCCTCAGATAGGTAACCAACCAAGAGTAATCCTAGGGGAAGTAAGTGCAAGTATAGGAATCAATCCACTGGGTGATAATATGGATGGTCCTAAAAGGAGCAACTCATATACAAAACTCATTTTTTTAAAATGTTAAGGTATAACCAAGTTAGACATCATTTTATTGTGTTCCCAATGAAGATCAAAAAATATGGTTGACAAGGAGAATTATGAGTTACTAGGAAATAATAATATGGAATGAATTTGAAGAAAGCAAAGATCTTGAGAGAGAAGGTGGAGGGGTTATTAAAGAAGGCGCTAATTCAAAAGAGCATTAGTCCACATGCAATTCCAACTCTATTGACATTAAAAAGGAATGGTGTTGGAGAATTTGTATAGAAAGCAGGATAATTAATAAAATCACCATTGGATATAAATTTCCAATTCTTAAATTAAAGACTTGTCAGATTAGCTTAGTTGGATTTAAGATATGGATACCATCAACTTCGAATAAGGTTTGGGGATAAATGGAAGACTACATTCAAGATAAAGGATAGGTTTTATAATAATGAAATGTATTTCAATATTTCATTGACAAGTTTATGGTGGCTTACTTTGATGATATATTAATATTTGGTTGCAATAAGTTTGAGCATGTTGGGCACCTTAGAATTGTGTTGGAACTTCTACTCAAAAATAAATTGTGTGAGAACTTTAGGAGTTTCATGACCAATAAGCTCTCATTTTTAGGGATTTTATAAGAGCAAGTGGAGTTCATGTGGATGAGAAGAATGTTAAGGTAATCCTTCATTGGCTTGGACCAAAAACAATAGCATGATCATCTTGTGGTAGTGGAATTACTGATGGCTTAACTTCAGTATCATAAATAGGAGCATCATCAACATCCTCCCCTTCTTCTGGCTCAACTCCCCTATAATCAAGACCAACTGGCTATGGAGGAACTAGAACTGAATCTAGATTAGTAGGAATTTTAGGTGAGGATTTGGATTTTTCTTTATTGTTAATATCTATAATTGTTTGATCCTCCATGGAGATGACATCTCTGCTTCTAATTAACTTTTTCTCTACATGACATCATAATCTATAACCAAATTCTCCATGCCCATAACCTAAGAAAGCACACTCCTTGGGCTTGTTGTTTAGCTTCACCCTCTCATCTTAAGCTATATGAGTAAAAGATTTGCAACCAAAATTTGCAAGTGCTTAAATGACATATCTTTCCCTGTCCATACTCTCTATGGAATGTCACCATCCAGAGGAATTGAGGGAGAAAGGTTGATCAAATCAACTACTGTCCTCATTGCCTCCCCCCTAAAAGGATTTAGGTGGTTTGGCATTAGAAAGCATACATCTTAGTGATTGTTTTGTTTTACCATTCTGCTATCCTATTCTTCTATAAAGTTTTTGCTACTGTCGTCTCAAGTCTGATACCTTGAGATTTGTAATATGTTTCAAATGGACCCCTGTACTCACCACCATTATCAGCACAAGCACATTTCAACTATCTACTGGTCTCTCTTTATACCTTGTAATAAAAATCCTTGAGTACATCTAAGATCTAGTCTTTAGATTTTAAGGCAAAATACCATAACTTTCTAGCATAATCATCAATAAATGTTACAAAGTATAATGAATCACCTAGTGACTTACCTTTCATATGACATATGTCAGTGTGGACTAACTCTAATGGTTTTAATTTTCTAGAAGAGGAAAAGTTTTGAAAAGCTACCATATGTTGTTTCCCATAAATACAATCAACATGTTTTAAGAGTTTTAGCTTTTACTTCTAGGAGTTTTCTTTGGGCAAGTATTTGAAGTCCCTTCTCACTCATGTGCCCAAGTTACCGGTACCAAAGGTCAATAAAGAGATCTTGTACTACATTCACTTCTTTTATCTTCAACTTGGCATGCATCAAGTAGAGAATATTATATTTCTTCCCTCTGGTAACAATAAGCTTCACCCTAGTGAGCTTCCATTTACCTTCACCTTGAATACTGCAATAGCCCTTATCATCGAGCTTCCCTATAGAGATAATATGGGAATGTTGATGGTACATAGCCTAAGTTATATGGGGGCCGAAGATAGTCAGGCCCACAACTCGTCAACCACCCTCATCGGTCCTAAGAACTCCTTAGCACTTGGTGCAAGCTACTTGGTTCGATTAAGGCAATATTTGCATCTCCTTAAAAGACGGGCAGAACCTTACATGAATAGAAAGAAAATATACAACGTAGTCTCCAAGGAAAAGAATATCCTATATGATCTAGACTTTCCAAAAAAACATGATATTGCCATATTTGAAAATCCTATGGCATGATTTCCAGGAATTTTGAGACTCTCGTAGGGAAACTAGGGTTTTATTACCTCGCTTATACATGGCTCTCATGTCAAAAAACCTATATAAGTTTCAAGGTGCCTACTGCCCATGTAAGTTTTCTAGACCTACACCTTACATACAAGCCATATAGAGCTCTTTCCTCTCAATTTTAGTCTATTTTCCTTTCCTTCGAAAATTGCTCTCTTACTTGAATTTCGAAATCTCTCCCGCCAGAGCATCCTCTGACAGTGTTTTGCAGGTCTCATTGATCAAGATCATCAAATAGCCAAATTCATCATTCGAGTTAGCAGAGCCATCATTTGTGGAACCAAATCCACCTCTAATAGATTGGCGTCGTCCATGAGAATAGACTAATTTCCAAACCAAATCGGCTCTTATCATTATCTTTCTTCCTCTATTATGGCCTCACTCAAAAGGAAGAGACCAACGATCGATTTTGATGATGACGATTTGATAGTAATCAATACCAACTGAAATGATCAGATGGTCATCACAACAAGAATTTACTGTTATCTCATCAAGAGGACCTTTATAGATCAAGGAGCAAATCACGACATACTCTTCTGGGATCCCTCTCAATAGATGGGCCTCACCCCATCTCAACTTCAATCTTGTGACCGACCTATTAGAGGGATCTATGGCGAATGCGTACATCTCGAAGGCATTATCTCGTTTGTCATGTCACTAGAAACGCCTCCTCACTATGCTGCCACCAAACCATTGTTCATGTGGTGAAACTTCGATCCCCTTATAATGTCATCTTAGGTTATCCTAGCCTAGACAGGCTCGAAGCACTGCCAAGTGCTAGGCACATGAAAATAAAATTCATGATGCTCTTGGGGATTGCAACATTCTGCGGTGACTCTGATCCATCGATCGTCCCCGTAGTGGAAGAAGGAGAAATCGTAGTAGTTGACACTATGGAACTGAGAGACAACATTGAGCAATAATTAAAACCTCAACCTTGAGAGGAGGTAATCGAAATACCTATTACCAATGTGCCTAATCAAATTGTTCAGACTGGTACCCATTTATTGATATCTCTTTAGAAAGTAATTGTGGATTGTCTATGACATCATTCCAATATCTTCACATGGTCCTTGAAGACATGTCAGGCATTCACCCTTTGGTTATAGTTCACAAACTAACTATGGATGCCAGTCGCAATCTTGTCAAACAAAAGAAAATAGTGTTTGCACTAGAATGCCAATGTCTGATACAGGAAGAGGTTCAAAAGCTCTTGACAATAGGGTTCATTCAAGAAGTAGAGTACCCCAAATAGTTAGCTAGTGTAGTCATGGTAAAGAAAGCAAACGGAAACTAAAGGATGTGTGTGGACTTCATCGACCTTAATAAGGCTTACCCAAAAGACAACTATCCACTCCCCAATATCAACAAGTTAGTTGATAATTCATTCGGTCACTAGCTCCTAAGTTTCATGGATATATACTTCAGATACAATCAAATACGTATGGCTCCCAAAGACGAGGAGAAAACTAGCATTATTACAGAGTTGGGTACCTATTGTTACAAGGTTATGCCGTTCAGCCTCAAGAATGCTGGGGCAACCTTTCAATGCGTAGTCAAAAAGGTCTTAAATGGACAACTCAGCAAAAACATGGAGGCCTATGGCAATGACATGCTCATCAAAAGTGTTAACGCCAATAGCCATGTTGTAGATCTAGAAGAGACATTCCAAACACTAAAACAGTACCACATGATTTTAAAACCCATGAAGTGCACTTCAAAATCATGTTTAGGAAATTCCTAGGCTTCCTAATTACTAACCAAGGAATCAAGGTGAATCCGAAAAAAATCCAAACCATACTCGACATGGCCCCATCGAGGATGATAAAAGAGGTGCACGAGCAGAATTACAACCCTCAATAAATTCATCTTAAAAGTGGGGAAGAAGCACAAACCCTTCTACAATATTCTTAAGAAGTCTCAAAAGTTCTCATGGACGCTTGAATGTCAGGCCATATTTGAAAAGCTCAAGGAATACCTCATGTTGCCCTGGCTCCTCTTCTTACCGATCCTAGGTAAGAAATTCTATCTTTATCTCTCTGTTTCTGACCAAGCTCTATGATCCACCTTTGTGAGATAGGAATCCACCACACAGAAGCTGGTGTACTACATTAGTCGAATACTTCATAAGTCTAAGGTCAACTATCAACCCATTGAAAAGATAGCTTTTGCCTTGGTCGTCACTGTCAAACGCCTCCAACCCTATTTCCAGGCCCACACCATCATGGTGATGACTAACCAGCCCTTGAAATACATCTTACAAAAGAGGGACTCTTTGGGTTGGCTCATCAAGTGGAGCATTGAACTAGGTGAGTTCGACATTGAATACTAACTGAGACCAGCTACTAAAGGCCAAGCCCTTGCAGACTTTATCCTCGACTAGACACTACCAATGTCCACCGAATAGCCCCCTATCGACGACCGAGAAGAACACACATAACCCAAGTAGAACCTTCATGTCGACGGGTCATCTAATTATTCAGGAAGCGAAGACGGACTTATCCTAGTAGGGCCAGACAACTTCAAGACCCAATACGCCCTCCATCTTGATTTCCAAGCGACCAACAACCAATCTGAATATGAAGCCCTTCTGACCGGGTTGTGGATAGCAGTGTCATTAGGTGCCTAAAGCATATGGGTCTTTATCGATAGTTAACTGGTCGTCAAGCAAATCAAGGGACTCTATGAGACCAAAGAGCCAATGATAGCAAAGTATCGGTCCAAAATACACCAGGCAGAGGATAAATTCACTTAGGTGGACATACAGTAAATCTCCCAGTCTGAGAATACATGGCAGACATGCTCTCATAGTTTGTTAGCTCTGACTCAGTAGCAACTAGCCGCATCGTATATATAGAGAGTCTTCCATACCCAAGTATCAAAGAGTCTGAACAAATATTGTTGGCAAATAGCTCACCAAGTTGGAAAGACCTCATCGAAGCCTATCTAAAGCACGAGCAACTACTAAGTTTGCCCTCTAAAGCTGCCAAGCTTATGCATGAGGCCGCTCACTATGCCATCATCGATGACAACTTTAATAAGAAGTCTTATACTTACCCGTACCTAAAGTGCTCGACGCCCAAAGAGGAGGACTACATCCTCAGAGAGATTTATAAGGGGGACATGTGACAATCACTTATGTGCTCGAAATTTGATGAACAAAGCCCTTCGACAAGGATACTACTACTAACCATGAGGGCCGATGTAGATGGATATGTCAAAAGATATGAAAAGTGCCATCTCTTTTTCATCGGTGTCATGCCAGCCCTCTATTGAGATATGCCTGATAGCCAACTATGGCCATTCACCCAATGGGAAATGGATATCCTGGGACCGTTCTCTCCAGCAACGAGATAATATAAGTTTTTAGTCGTAACCATTGACTACTTCACCAAGTGGGTAAAAGCTGAACCACTGGCCCAGATTACTGCCAGCAAGATATAACATTTCATATGGACATCCATCATAACTAGGTTTGGTATACCCCACGTCCAGATAGTGAACAATGGCAAGCAGTTCAACAATAAAAGCTTTCGAGACTTCTACAATAGGTTGGAGATCAAACACCGCTTCACCTCCGTTGCCTATCCACAGACCAATGGTCATGCAGAGGTAACCAAACGAATGATCCTACAAGGACTGAAGGCCACACTAAATGAAGTCAAAGGCTACTAGGTAGACGAGTTAAACCATATTCTTTAGGCCTACCAAATGATGCCCTGAAGGGCAATCAGGGAGACACCATTCAATCTCACATATAGTAGTGAGGCAATGATACCAGTTAAAATTGGCATTCATTCACTAAGGGTGGATAAATTTGAAGGAGTGTAGAATGAATCCACACTATGTGAATACCTAGACCTACTTCTCGAGCTAAGGGAAATTGCATCCGTCTGAATGGCTGCCTGTCAATAGTAGACAGCAAGGTATTACAAGCAATGGGTCAAGACCAGAACGTTCAAACCAAATGACCTAGTTTTCAGAAAAGTGGAAGCCACTGATCAACCCTAGCTATGGCATAAGCTAGCACCCAATTTGGAAGGTCCTTATACGATACGTTTAGAAGTACACCCAGGCATTTACCGCCTCATGCACCTAAATGGATCAACTATGTCCAGAACCTGGAACTCCGAGAACATGTGTATCTATTATCAATAAGGATTAATACTCTATCGAGGGAACACTTCCTATTCCGTGCATAACAAAATGATCAGGTAAAAATCCATATAGCCCTCTATCTCTATGTGTTATCCTATTGATCTGCTCTTGTGCTTCCCAAGCTATTCCGTCAATAAGAGATTTATATCTCAAACAAGCTAATATCACCCTGTCCTTCCGAACAGAGTCTATTATTAGGGATCTATCTCCCTAAATGGGCTAGTATAACACTATTCTCCCGAACGGAGTCTATCGTTAGAGATCCATCTCCTCGAATAGGCTAGTATCGTCCGATCCTCCTGAACGGAGTCAATTGTTAGGGATCTATGCCCTCAAATGGGCTAGTACTACCTAATCGTTCCAAACGAAGTCTATCATTAGGAATCTATCTCCTCGAATGAGCCAGTGCCACCTAGTCCTCCTGAACAGAGTCCACCATTAAGAATTTACCTCCCCCGAATGGACCAGTGCTACCCAGTACATCCGAACGAAGCCTATCACTGGGATTTATCTCCCTGAATAGGTAAACATTGCCCAACAATTAAAGAAGGTGCTCCAAGACAAACATTTGCACATGGATAAACTCTCAGACAAGCATGGATAAAAGGAAAAGACCCTTCTGTTTAAGCAAATTCACTCTTTTAGTCACAGATTGCCTGGAACAAGGAAAGGACAGTTTTATCCCTTGCCTAACTGCAAGGAAGCCAACTATTAAGTCTCATCAATCAGATCCTATCCATTACTCAACGATTCAGTATTCATCATGCACATCAATAGACTATTAACAAATAAGACAACTATCTAGAGAACAACATCAAGAAGTAGCAAAAACTCTTCTTTTATTTCAATACGATGAGTACATATCAGAGTACATAGTTAGATACAAGGCGAAAGAAAATCTATAAGTCCCTAAGCCAGACTGAGTTACATTGAAAGAATGACATGAGAAATCTATAGTAAAAAGCTCTGAGATAAGGAGACCACAGAAGCATCCATAACCAATTGAGCCACTCCAGAACAGTAAAGTTGAGGAGGGTAAAAACTATAAACCCTTTCTAGTGGAAGCTGGAAAGGACTTCATAAAGGAGTCAAGAAGGGTATGAGAGAGACTATGAGGATGCATCAAGTCTCTCACCGCCTCCTGACTCCTCTTACTGCCCGACCTGAGGAAATACCAAGGAAATACCTCAGCCACCTATTACACCCGGGGGTCGGATGATGGCTCTGAACCTGAGAATAGAGCTCATGCCAAAGAATATCTCCTCCTTTTCAAGGTTAAGAACCCTGATAGGCTCTATGATGAAAGTCCTGATGGGCTCCACCCCAACATCCAAACACCAGATGACATGATCAAACCTCGCATTAGTAGCCCCATCTTTAATGGAACCTCGCATCGACAGAAATTCTCTAAGCTATGGGGTTTGGTGGCTCAAAATTCATATTCAAGACATCTCTCAGAAATATAAACTTTCAGTAGTGGAAACTCATGAAGTCACTCATGATCTCTCTAAGGCAATGCTTAGCCAGTCATTTATTCAATGGTTGAACGCATTAACCTTCTCACTATCTTCCAAGTAATGACCTTTGGCTTACTCTTTATGCCTCTTGCTTAATGCGACGTAAGGAGTAGGGAGCAAGTGATGGTATATGGGCTAAGTCATATAGAGGCGAAGATAGTCAGGCCCATAACCTGTCAACTAACCATATCCGTATTCGTCAATCACTCACTTCTCGATGGCCAACTGCTCAGCACCTTGCTTGATCAGTCCTAAGACCTCCTCGATGCTCGGTGTAAGCTACTTGGTTCAATTAAGGTAATATTTATTTCTCCTAAAAAGACGTGAAGAACCTTACACGAATAGGAAAAAATATACAACCGTAGTCTACATGAAAAAAGGATATTCTAGATGATCTGGACTTTCCTAAATAAGATCATGTGATCTTTGAAGATCTTATGGCATGATTCTCTAAAATTTTGGGATACTCTCCTAAGGAAACTAGGGTTTTATCACCCCGCTTACACATTGCTCTCAGGTCAAAAAAGCTATATAAGCTCCAAGGTGCCTACTGTCTAGGTAAGTTCTCTAGACCTACACCTTACACATAAGCCATTCAGAGATCTTTCCTTTGGATTTTAGTCTATTTTCCTTTCCTTTAAAAATCGCTCTCTAATTTGAGCGTTTAAGTCTCTCCCGCCAAAGAAACTTTTGGTGGTTTTTTTGCAGGTCTCATTGGTCAAGATCATCAGATGGCTAAGTCCATCATTCGAGTTAGCAAAGCCATCTATGGAGCCCAACTCGCCTCTAACAGATATATATATCAAGAAAATGTCTGGCATTTTTTTGTATCAACTGGCACCCTATATCTAAATCTAAGAATACATATCACATGCCCACAATTTTGCTTGATACTTCTTTCCCTAACCTAATATATCCAAAATCTCCAGTAGTATAGGTAGAGAACTATCTATAAGGGGTAACATGATAAGAAGCAACTGAGTCAATAACCCAATTAGTGACATGGCATGCAATAATGACAGAGGCATCATCACAAAACACAAATAAATCATCATGGGCTACCACTACACCTGTAGTCTCTTCACTCTCTCTCTGCTTCTATTTATTGCCTTTACCTCTTTTCTCAGCCTATTCTCTTTTGAGAATTCTTTATTCAAACATATAATGTCTTATCTTTTGACAATGAAAGCATTTAATATTCTTCCTTGACTTGGACCTCCCTCTGGATCTATTATGGGGCTTCCCACTCGTACCCCTTCCCTTCCTTTCTTTTTTCTCTATAGCAAATGCTTGAGACTCTTGTCTTGTTCCACTGATCCTTCCTCCCAAGTGTTTTATTCATCAAGGCTTTTTTTTCTGCAATAGCCATGGTTAACCTCCCATTAGGAGCTTAATTACTTTAACACACCACCACTGTATCCTACCTATCAAGTAAGGAAGTGAACAATAATAAAGCCTGCCCTTCATCATCTAAGTGCAAATCTAACATTGTTGCTTGATTTATTAAAACCTAAAAATTTGTCAAGTTCTTAGCCAAGCTGTCATCATCTTTGTATCTCAAACAAGTGATATTTTTCAAAACAAAGGCTCATTTAAACCAATTTTCCTTTCATACATGTTCTCAATTTTCTTCCATAATTCATCTGCATTAATTTCTTGAGAAAAATTATGAAACATTCTTTGACTAATCCATGATCTAATATTGCCTACTGTCTTCTTGTGCATATTAGACCATTTTTCACTCGTTATATTGCTTAGTTTAGCCTTATCCCCTAGAATACGATCATAAAAATTTTTACAAAATAATAGGTCTTCCATTTTAGGCTTCCAAAATGTATAATTGTCATCAATAAGTTTAATTATTGCACCACTTGATAATGAATCATCCATTTTAATCATTACAAAATTATAAACCAAAACACTTATACCACTTTGCTGGGAAAAGGGTCACAAACAATTCAAGAAAATCCCACAACTAGGACCAAATATATTTTTCTAAGTATTGTAAAAACAAGATAAAATAAACCACCAAGCAATGATAATAAATAACAAAACAAAAATAAAGCAACAAAGACACCAAGAGTTTTTTTTAACATAGAAAACCCAAATAGGAGAATCCATGGGATCTCGTCTAGGTAAAAAATTTTACAATAAGAATAAAGGAGTACAACGTCTATATGAAAAGTCCAAATGATTACAATCTCTATCTCATGACCAAGGATGGAATCACCAAATTAAATCTCCCTAAAACCATAACTTTTTGATAAAATAGGGTTATCAAGGGTGTTACCAAACTGGGAGCAAATTGAAGATCTAAACCAATAGATGTGAATAGCTTGATAAGAGAAATAAACTCTTAAATTTTTGTTAAGATCGGGTTTCATTTCACATTCGTATCGAAACAATCTCCCTTAAAACTCTCTCTTTTTTTCTCTCCATCGTTCTTCATTACTTTTCTTCTGGCAGTTACTATTTCTTTTGCATCACTTTATATATATTTTTTTATTAGGTCGACCCATATCGGTTGAACCGACCTAACTATTTGTATATACAAAACATGAGCATTTATCAAAATCATATTATTAAGCCATGCCAATTAGTTGGTCCTCAACATAGGATATCAGATAATAGAATCATGGATGAAGATCCTCTTGAACCTAATAGGTCACTGGTCATCCCAGACCCAACCAAAGTGCTCTTTATATAGAATCTAGATCAATGTGATTGATATATAATGCAGGTGGATTTTTTCCTCAGATACTTAATTTCCCTATCTGAGTAGGAGTCTAAAAACAAAATGTGGTTCGAGACTTGAAACCTACAAATACCGTCGAAGGATGCTCTAGTAGGGGAGACTCTGATACTCAAATCAAAAAGAGAGGTTTTTGAGATATGGCAAGCAAACTGAGAAAAATGGTGTCTCAGCTCTATGTTGCCAATGTGCTTGATGTATTAGGTTCCTCAAAACTTACCTAGGTGGCAGGCACCGATGTTGTGCATATGTATATCCATGATCCTTTGGAAGGTACTGTAGAGTGTTGAGAGTCTTGAAACCCTAGTTTCCTTATGGGAAGATTGTTAAGAATCTCCAAGATTGTAGGAACTATGGTCAAAGGCTTTTTAGAGACAAGACCCTTGGAGGTTAAGGAAAGTCCCATTATCCTAGGAGCTTCCTGTTTTATCTGGTGTGTCTGCTAAGCCATATTTCTTTATTGTGAGTGGTTTTTCATAGATGGAAAAGATTCCCATCCATGTAAGGAAAGTTAGAATTTACTCAAAGATTTGTTTCCTACATGGGTTATTCCAAGTTAAACTTATCACTATGATTGAGTGAATCATAGTTGTAAGATGTATCCACTAAGAAGTTGAGTGACCGAGGAGCTTAAATATCGAGGACTAAGATGATTGAGGAGTTATGAGAGTTAAGTTCGACGATTCTGATTTAAAGGTTAAAGGGCCCATTTTGGTAATGGATCTTAGGTCATACCTCTTCAGGTACCATCATTTGCCCCCATGCTTAAGGTTAGGTCGAAGAGATAGTGTTAGGAGTAGAGAGAGAGGGTTTTTATAACTTTCATTGGAGAAGACACATCGGGCTTGGAATGGTCAGTAAAATTAATGGACACACTACCACGAGGCATAGAAAGTGGAGAGTAAGTTAAGTCATTAATGGGGAGTTGGACGGTCGATCCCTTATTTAATAAGAACGTGGCCGTTTTGCTTTTGAAGCTCCTCGCTTCATTTGTCGGGCTCGTTATCAAGATATTGGCTATAAATGGTAGAAATTTGTGACAAGAATCTGTAGGGTAGGGTTTCACTTATGAGTTGTTTATAGAACGAATAGGCAGAGTTTATGAGATTTTCAAGTGTAACAACATAGCATTTGGTGATCCAAGTCTATGATGGTTTTCAGTGGTTTTGTAGGTTAAAGATGAGGGAATTTGTATGGTGGTTTTTCTGTGTTTTTTAGATACTGTCAATACAAGATTCCATTAACAGTGGGGACTATCGATACGAGATCCCATCATGGAGTTTGGTGATCCAAGTCCATTATGGCCAGTTTTCAAAGTTTCTGGGGATGACTTGTATCTTGTGAGATTCCTATCTCCCTTTTGTATTCCAAATTGGAGGATCGAGGAGTCCCTCTTCTGTAAGGGCTGACGGAGACGGTCGGGCACATTTATCATCACTGCTTCTAAGGGTGAAAGAATGGGGGAGCTAAATTGAAGACTGGCGTCTCCTAATTGGTGTAAAGAGGATAGAAGAATTTGATGTTGAGAAGAGAGTTTTGGCATCCCCTCCTCCCTTTTTGGGTCTTCTTAACAATTGTATATGTAAAAATATAGATTTCTAATTGTTGACGTAAGTTCCAAATTGTCATGTAAAGATGTTATTGGAAAATAAATGAAAAGAGTTTTCTTTTCATGTATCTGATGATTTTCTTGCTTGTTTTTGTTAATATGTTTGATGTTTGTTTCTTTCCTCTCTCCAGGATTGTTTCATTTCTTTTTTTTTCATTCACAATCTATCAATAAGAAAGTGTAGGCATCTTTAATGTAATTTTGTGTTGAATAGGTAAGAAATTTGGTGTCGCAAGTAGTGTCATGCCAAGCACTGCGCCGAGGGTATTTGGAGATGTTGCACCTTGAAAATTCTTAGCATACCAGGCATTGTGCCGAGGGTACTTAGAAGAGTTGTGCCTTGAAGATGTTTAGCATACCAGGTGTTGCTCCTTGAATATGTTTAGCATACTGAATGTTGCGCCGAGGGTACTCGAGGCATTGCATCTAGGGTACTCGAGTGCAACTTGAAGATGTTTAGCATCTCGACCGTTGCATCAAGGATACTCGGAGGCATTGCACCTTGAAGATGTTTATCATACCAGGCATTACACCAAGGTATGCAAAAGCATTACACCTTGAAGGTGCTTAGCATATCAGGTGTTGCGCCGAGAGTACTCGAAAGTGTTATGCCTTGAATGTGTTTAGGTACCATGTAATGCACTGAGGGAACTCGGAGACATTGTACCTTGAATGTAACAACGAAAATTCGGTATTAGAAAATTTTCTTTTGAAATTTTCAGTTATGTAAATGATTTTGATTTATCAATGAAAGCCTTATAAAGTTTTGTTGTGAAAAATAGGTTTGGGTAATGATTTGGGATAATTAAAATTTATGTGGGGTCAATTAATTGATGATAAGTTGACTTGCCCGTTGATAAGTCGACTTGGAATTCAAAAACTGAATTTTGGCAAAGTATAAAACATATCAAGTTGACTTGAGCAAGCGACAAGTCAACTTGAAGAACTCAAATCTTGGAATTCTTAACCCTGAACATAACCAAGTTGATTTGCCTAATGACAAGTCGACTTGAACTTCAATACTATGACCCTATAAGTCGACTTGCACCAAGAACAAGGTGACTTGTTAGATTTAAGCCTCAGAAAACATGTCTACAGTTTAAGTAAGTCGACTTACTAAGAAGTTAAGTCAACTTGAGGGTTACATAAAAAGGAAATAAGTTGACTTAAGTACTATCCAAGCCAACTCGAACCCACAATAAACAAATACCAAGTTAACTTACAAAGCCATAAATCGGCTTGACTCCACAAGAAATTAGACACATAAGTCGACTCGTATTGTTTGCAAGTCAACCAATAAGCATAGAAAGCAGTAAAATGACGAAAAAAGACAACCAAACTTAGACAAAACTTTAAAAAAAAATGAGGGATAGAATGGAGATTTCACAACCCATTATAAAAAGGCTTAAATGAAGCCTTCACTCACAATTTTCTCTCAAATGCACTAGATATCTCCTTCTCTCTCTTGACTCATTCTCTTCTCTCCCTCAACGCTCTCTCTCTCTCCCCTCTCTCTCAATCTCTCTCTTGAAATCACTCTTATTCTCACTAAATCCACTCTATCAAGCTTCCAAATTCTTAGTCAAACCCTAGAGTAAAGATAGATTTGGTAAAGAAACCTAGGGTTTGCTCAAAAAAGAAAAAATTCTAGAGTTTTTGAGACCCAACGTTCAAGGCTCAACTCAACCACGAAATTGAGGTAATTTCTTCCTCCTAAATTTGGATTTAGTTTCTTTATTATTAGATTCTACGTTTTTGTTGACTTTGAGGTATTACAATTGAAGATTATAGATATAGCATTTGTAAATGATAAGATTGAGAAAAATTGTGAATAGAAATTGTATATAGATGCAAATGGTATGTAGTTGATGAAATGAGAACATAGATCATAGATTTTAGAAATTAGGATTTGTGCTATATTGGGAAAAATTCATAAACCCTAATCATTGGTGTGATTTAAAGTTGAATGTATGCTTACGACTTTAGGATAAATCAATTGGAAATCGAGAAGGGATTAGCTTGGAATTGGTTGCGAATTGGGAGCGTTCACCCTCCTAAGAGGTGAGTGCTTGCATGCTTGCACTTAAATAAGAAAACTATCTTTATCGAATTTTTTAAATGATTTTTGAAACTTGATTTTATATTATTTTAGTGTGTATGGAATATTCCAAAGTTTGAATTTGAAACACTTATGCATCTCATATGTTTTGAATGAGCAAATGTACTATGTTAAATTATTGAATACATTGTCATGTTGATTACAAATTATCAATTACTAAATTGATGGCACATGAAATAAATTTATGAACTTTGTGAAATGGTGCATGGTATAGTTATTGGGGGAAGAGTCTAAACCCCAATAAAATGATTAGTCATTACCCCTCCATGGCACAAACCTTTGAGTGTGTGGTGAGGATTAATAAACCATGGTATGTAGTTAAGTGTGATGATACATTCTTGGTCGAATAATATGCCACTTAAGGGCATGTGATAGTTTGTTGCACCACCAACTAAATAACACAGCCAACACCAAGAACTGGGCCATTTGTAAATGTAAATTACAAAAATCCTTGGGAGCGCCACCCTAGGTCGTGATAGACTTTTGTTGGGAATAATGATTTTGGCTTTTGAAAATATGAAATAGTTAAATACATAAGAGATTGAATTATGATGATTGTGAAATTATGATGATTCTAGAAACAATGGTTTAAAATTATTTTATCGAATGAATTCAAGAATGACATGATGGTTTGAAATATGTATACATTTGATATATCCACCACATAAATCTTGTTTATGTACAACTTATATATCACTCATTGGGTCTAATATATACTCACCCCTCTAATTTTCATTTTTACAGATGAAGCCTAGTTGAGATTTGTGGATGCTAAGTGTCAGTTTCGAGGAAGCTTGTTTTGTTGGACATCTTTGGGTAATAGTTTTCTTTTGAATTGAGGTGTAAGTGGACCCAAGTGGAATTATACCATGTAATTATTTTGAAAACCTATTTTATGTTATGTTTATTTGGTTTGGGATTTAATTATAGTTTCTGTACTTAAAATTGAGGACCTCCTTTTTATTTCCCTGAATTTTCTTGAGAATTGTTTTTGGTGAAATTTGATATGGATCCCTTAAGTCGTAACTTATTTATACTCTGTGGTTTTGATTTGAATGGCTGGGTTGGCCCAATGCATGCATGTTTTGAATAGGGACGGGTCCTTTGGTTATGCGATAAATGCATGCTCGCTTGTTTTGATTTGTTGAATTATTTTTGAAAGTGAATGGATATCGATGAATGTCTTGCATTACTTTGGTGTGCAGGTTTTGTTTACTCATATTCGGGATAATGCGGGTGGTTGTCACATGCTCGATCCAAGGGTCAAGGTGTCACAATTTTATTGGTATCAAAACTTAGGTTATTTCAATTTGAGAATGCATTTAAAATGTTTAAAAAAAATTCTCAAGTATTTTAAAAGTTCTCAATTGTTTTCAAACTATTTTAAAAAGTTTGATATTCAAAACATTTCAAATAATTTTAAAAGTCTACTATAAGTTCTAAAAAATTAGAAATATTATTTTTCAGGGGGTTAAACACCTAGTTTAATTTATATTACATTCGTTAAGTCTAGATTTTCTTTTATAGAGTTATACCTCCTAGACAGAATAAGTAACCCAAATGAGATTCCCCTTACTCCTCCAGCCAGGATCCCCCCTCCCTTAACCACCCTCAACAAGTGATGAAGTGATGGAATGCTCATGGAGCTCAGTTACAAGCTCCACATCAAACCTTAGTTCCTCTATCGGTTTCTCCTTCTAGGTCTTCTTCTCCTCCCACTTAGGATAAGTTTTTTAGGAAATTCAATAAGAAGTATTATACCTGATTCAATAGAGACCAAAAGTGGGAGGAATTTTGCAAGTTAGTACAAGGAGACAAAACAATAAACAAATATGAGGAAGAGTTTAGGAAGTTGTCTAGATATGTTCTAAAGTTCATCGACTCCGAGGAGATCTTGTGTGCTAAGTTTAAAGCAAATCTGAGTATGAACATAAGGGAGAAGATGTCCGTGACCTTAGCCCACACTTATAAAGATATCTCGGATTTGGCATTGAAGGCCGAGAAAATGGTTAAGACTAAAGAAGGATAGAAAAAGAAGAGAAAGTTCAAACTTGCACCAAGCCAGTCAAAACAAAATAAAAGCACAGGCTCCTACGGTGGAGTCTTGATTACCCGATTCGTTGGCACCACACAAAGCCAACAATTATCCAATTTTGGATCCCCTGCATCTAGTACCATCTCCGATAGTAAATTGGCAAGAAATAAGAAGGAGCAGTACAAGCACTATGCACAGTAGAAAGTACCATTTCAGGATCTGTCATTGACTCAAGAGGTCCTATCGATGCAGAAAGAATAATCATTTCCATAATACTTGCTCAGAGTTGGGATGGGAAAACCAATCAAGCCGAGATCCCCTTAGTGGATCTATGGGTAGCCAAGCCAACATCCTTACTTCCTCCCCTAATGTCACACCATGGACAGGGATCAGGAGCAACACAGTGGCTGCTCCAACCCAACATCCACAAACAAGGACTCAAACAAGGATTTATATAATGATGAATGAAGATGCTCAAAACAATCCATATGTAGTCACAGGTAAATCTCCTAGGACTTAAATTTGATGGTTTAGGAATTTAGACAGTGGTTATGTGTGCATGATTTCGATTTGGAGGCATATTGATGATATTGCATGATAGTCAAGTTAGAAAGGATGATTTTGATGTCTTATGATAGTTTATGGTGGCAATAATGAATAGATACCTTGGTTGATCTTGATTAGACTTGATATTTAATCTATTTTCTAATTGTATAAATATTGCTCACATGCAGTCGATCTATTAAAATTTGGAGTCGACTTGTTTTTGAACTTAGAAATATTTGGATCGACTTGTTGAGTGCTTAAGTCAACTTACTTATATTGGTATGTGAGAAGTAGATTTACTTGTTTTGCTCACAGGTTAACTCATTTGAGTAGTAGACACAAATCTCTGTGACCTTGATTTCTCAGGTCGACCTGGCTTATGTCAGGATCGACTTGTGTGCTATTTACTTTAAGGATAGATCGACTCATTAATTCTCTAGGTCAATTTTGAATTCTGTAGAGTTTAGTATCTGAGAGTCATCTTACTCGAGTTGACTCATTTTGTCCCTAAGTCGACTCGTGGTCCTACTAAGTTAACTTGTTATCTTCCCAAGTAGACTTATTCTCTTGCTAAGTCAGTATACACACAAAGTCTGAGTACTCTGCTAGTTTCAGACAAGGCAAGTCGACTCATCTAAGGTGTAGGTCGACTTACACATACAATGTTCAATTTTAACTATTTTTCTAGGTTTTAAAAGTTTTAAATAATTAACCCACGGAAAAAATGATGAATGATTTGTATTATACCCAAATTGCTTACTATAATTGTGCAATAAATTTTGCATATGGTTCTTGGAGACTAATGGACTTCAATTGCTAATTTGTTAATAGTAGGGATCCACTTTAATAGAGTGAAATTATATTGAAAAAGTATCCAGATACAGTTTCTTTTACTCCAGGTGTATTAAATATCCAACTGAAAGGTTTGTGGGAGAAACATGGTAAATTGGCAATCATAATAAGAGATGCTAGGAAACGGAGAGGGCTTCTCAATAATATATGTCTTCTTATCAATGTTAGAAGTTGGGAATACCTTATAAAATTATGGACTAGTAGGATTGTCATTGAAATTGACATTGCTCTTATTATAATTGAGGCCTAGAACAATTAGGATGATTGTAGTGGGCAGTTAAACTAAAAGCCCCTATCTTTCTATGAAGTGATCAAATAGGGGATAAAAGAACTTTGGAGAACTAACCTCTATGGAAATTCCTCATGATGACATTTTTCCACAAAAAAATTTCCATGTGACTTTAGAAGAGAGGAGCTGAAAGAATTATGCATGACTTGAAAATGTTAGTGGATTGTTAGAAGAGTGACATTCCGGATTTGCTTTGTCTTAATTCCTGATATATATATATATATATATATTTCAATAATCATAGGTTGAATACTACAAATTTTAAGGTCATTGTGTAATCTCAGCAGCATTTTAACCCTTAATCAGAAGCACTTCTTATAACTATTACCCTAGCTAGAAAATTCTTTAACTTATGTTTTGACTGATGAATTAATATGATTTCTTTGCGTTGGAGAAATTTTGTTTCTTTGATAAATGGAATTTCTCAACAAGTGTTTCATTTTCTGGGGATTTTTATTACTTGAATTACTTTGCATTGATATAGTTTAGTAGAAATGTGGCTTGACACAAATTTGTATCCTGGCATCTTTTTGGGACTTTGTGTGGAAAAATTTGTATCTTAGCAGTTGGGTCTAAGTTTCCTTGCAAAGATTTATGAAGGCTTTTCGAGGCTAAATAATGAAAAGTCATGGATTCAGAAGGTTTGATATATGTTCTTGAAGTCTATGTAGTATAATTTAGTTTCAAGCACTTTTCATCGATAGATGATCTCTTATTTTGTTAAGGAGTTAATATTACTTTAGCTTAAGTGACTAATGGTAAAGAGATTTTGCAGGATATCTTGAGGAATTCTATAGTTGTTTGTTACGCGATTTCGATATATCACAATTTCAGGCAAGTATACTTTAGTCTAGTGCTGTGTATAGTGCAAATTAAGTGTCGATCCCACAATGATATTTTATACTATCAATTATGAATAACCCTAATCTAAATTAGACCAATCGAATCAAAATTGTGAAAATATTAGAAACTATTAAAAATAAAATCTCAGATGCGAAACCCTAATTAGTAAAAAGCGCTAAGACATCAATTTCATCTAATTTTAACCCCATAGATGGTCGAAACGTTTCAATCCCTAAGTTCATTAGCTATTGAATTATTATTGATGATGACAGAACTTCCTAGATTAGATTCACCCAATGTTCAAGCAATTAATCCCTAATTTGACTAACCAAAATCCAACGGTCACACAATTTTGATTAAACTGAATTACATTAAATTCTATAGAATATCTGTAAAACCCCCACACTTAGAATTAATCTTCTCTCAATCTCATAACCTTATATGGATTTTATTATATTAGACTAATTTCATACAATCTTTTCTTAATTTCATGTATTCAATCTCAAATCATGCAAAACGTAGACCTAAACGTTTCGAAATATTAAGTTCAACAATAAAATCTCATCAAACAATAATCATGCTAATGGAACTTAAATAAAAGAAGAAATCAACTCATGTAATTAATTAAAAATAGAATTCATCGAGTCCTAGAACAAAGAATATTAGCTAGACAATGAAAAGAAAAATAAGAAAGTAAAAAAGAACATTACAACCCTTGTTTGTACGAACATGGAGGTTAAAGTCGCTTGGGATGGAGGAGGCTACTAGGCTTGTAAAGTGATAGAAGAATGAAAAAAATAAAAGGGAAATTTGTGCCTAAGAAGCTGCCCTAGTGCCACATATATATAGCAGTGAAAACCCTAGGAAAAATTTATTAACTTGGACTAGTTTGAAAGTTTGAACATTGAATTTGATTTGAGAACTTTCTTTTACTGCTTGATGATGATTTTTAACTTTCCAAATACCTTAAAATTCTCTTTTCTTCAATTTGGATAATTTCTGAAGTTATTAGCAATGCAAATCCAAAATTATAGCATCATGTTTCCATTTTGATTCCCAGTTTCTATTTTCCAGCACTGCAGTAATTTTGACTCAATTTTTGGATATCTTTTGTTCTGATCCAGCCTCTAAGATCTTCAGAAGAGTTGTAGGGCTCGAAGTTTTCTTTCCAACGCCATAAGAATCACCTCAATTGGATATCAGAGTAAAAGGTTATGGCCAAAATACTAAATATTATTTGTCCAATCTGAAAATAACACATTTGCTTCATTTTTCCTAAGTCAAAGGCCACGAAATTAAATTAATATAAATTCATAAAATATGATTCAAATCAATCATAAAGCATATAAATAAATGTTAAAAATAATGTAATATAAGTATACAAAAATATCGTTATCAAATACCGCCACACTTGAATGTTTGTTTATCCTCAAGCAAAAATAATTTTCTTTCAAAACCAATTCAATTTTTGTCAAATCCCTAACCATGTGTACGATAAGTTCAAACTGAAATTATAATCAAGATAATCAATACTTCATAGAATTTAATACCAGAAAAGTCATTACACCTTCTATAGTCTCCTCGAAATCAAGAATAATGCAAAATTCAAACACCCTTATAATCGGTTCGCTCAATAAAACGAAAAGAGATATTATTCAACTACTCAAGCACTCAATATATGTAAGGGTATAGGAATCACTCAAATCAACATAATGATGTCATATTACCATAAGTTTGCTCATATATCAAATCTCCACCACTTAAATATGAAATCCAAACACCAATCAAAGAGTCTTTTATTTGGTTGCAATGAGGATAGGGTAAAAGATAGGATAATGGATAAAATGTAGGATTAAAATGATTCACTAAAAATACTTAAGTATCAAAACATGATATCTTTTACATCAAGACAAGAGAATACTGACTCTAATTACGAATATGTAATGTGAAATATCACTTATTTAAAACAAAGAATGATATAATCAATTTTCACTGTAAGATTGAACAACATCTAGAAGGAAAAACATCCCCATTTTTTCAATCTTTTTTTCTTTTTCTCTTTTTTTTCTTTTTTTTTCTTTTTTTCTTTTTTTTTTCAACTAGCAATTTTTTTCTTCTTCTTTTTTTTCTAAGCTGGTTTTTTTTTGTTTTTTTGAATACATCGACTTGATAACATAAAAATATCATAATGCCAAAAAAAAAAGAATGGCATGCTATCAACTATAAGTACATTAATGAATTGGAGTTCAAAATTTGGGGCTAGAAATAATGAGGGTCATGGGGTAGATTATTTAGGTCATTAATGAAAGAAAAAGGTTTAGACTCAAACGGGTTTAACTAAGAGTAAAATATTAGGAATGGTATTTTTTGAAAGATAAAAGTATGTAAACCTAGGTATCTTAATCATTTTGATGTACAAAAATTAAGAATGTGGTCTCAAAATGCATAACAGAGCAAGTTATAGAATAATTAACTCATGTGTGATATATGCTCAACAAAAAACAATGAGAGCAAGAAATTGTTCTTTAAGGCTCAAATTCTCACTAAGGTAAGTAAATTTGTGTCAAATCTTACATGCTCTATCTTTCAAATCAACCATAAGAAGATAAATAGCTAATCATATACCAAATAGCTACTAATACCAATCATCCTTTATGCAACCCAATTCAACACAAGTAACACACAAAGACTAGAAAACTCAAAAAAAAAATCATTAGCATAAAAGAATTTAGTAAAACTTTTTTAGAACGAAGCAGAAATTCAGCACTCAAATTCTTATATAAAAAAAAAAAATTAACAACCTATGTATACATATTCCTCCACACTTAAGTTAAGCATTGTCCTCAATGTGAAAAATAAATAAAATAAAACCAAAGAGAACAGAGAACTTTCCTAAAATGTAGTCTTCTTTTCGACTTCTTTCCTCTCATGTGAAGGGTTTCTTATTCACCTATAAAGTGCAATCAAAACCCAAAACTAAATTAAATCAACAAAAATAAATATAAAAAAAATCATAAAAGTATTGGGCTGCCTCCCAATAAGCGTCTTTCTTTATTGTCTTTGGCTAAATATTATCTCCTTGTTTCAACCCGATTCATAGATCTTCACATTGTGCCCATTCATGGTATCTTGCCCTGCTTTTGTCCTTCCCATGTCAATTTGAACATTTTTAGACGTCTTTTGTTTTTCCACCAACGTATTAAATTGCAGCTTCCTTTCTTTTCTTGCAAGCAACCTTTTCTTTGATTTAAATTCACTAAAATTCACGCCTAAAGAAATATATGCGTCAACATATTCATTGTCTAGAAAATCATGATTGACATTTGAGGAATTGACAATCCGATTTTCAATAGGATCACTAAAATGAGAGATATTAGCATCATGTTTAGAAATCTTTTTAGTGCACTCAATTCTAAAAACATCTTGTTTAGAAAATTTTTTCATGCGACGGAAAACATTAAACTCAATTTTTTCGTCATCCATTCTCAAAATCAATTTTCCAACAGAAACATCAATCAAAGCAAATGCAGTGTTTAAGAAAGGTCGACCTAAAATCAATGAAGTACTCTCTGCATCATCCATATCCAAAATTACAAAATCAATAGGAAAAATGAATTTTTCAATTTTAACCAAAATATCCTCTATAATGCCTCTTGGATGTATTATGCTCTTATCAGCTAATTGTAAAAAAATATTGATAAGTCGACAATCCTTTAACCCTAATTTTAAAAATGTAGAATATGACATGATATTAATACTGACACCTAAATCACACAAAATATTAGAAAAATCAGAAGAACCAATTATGCAAGGGATAGAAAATCTCCCTAGATCAGTAAGTTTTAGTGGTAGCTTCTTTTGTAAGATTGCTTAGCATTCTTCCTTTAACTTGACTTTCGAAACTTCATCCAGTCTTTTCTTCTTTTTAATCAAATCCTAAAGGAATCCCTAATAATCTGGTACCTGTCTGATAAAATCCAAAAGAGGAATGTTAAAATGCAGTTTCTTAAAAAATTCTAAAATTTTTTCAAATTCTGCTTTTGTTTGTAAAAGACGTCCAGGATAAGGAAGAGGGAGTTTATATTGACTCAGATATAAAGTACTTCCCTGTTTAAAATCCAATGCCTTAACCTTGTCATCAATAGGCTGATGGATTTCTTCCTTGACTTCTTGTTTTTCCTCTTTTTCTTGGGATGGATCCAAAAACTGTTGCAATTCCTTTTCATTTGAGATTTTATTTACATGCACTCTTGGATTTTTCTCAGTATCACTCGGTAATCGACCTAGCACACAAGACTGAAAGGCGTTAACTAATTGATCAATTTTATTTTCAAGCCTCTCAAACGTTTCATTAGTCGCTGCTTCTAAGCGTTCAAATCTTTCATTGATCGTTGCTGCCAAACTCTCAATTTTTTCACTTGTCATAGTTACCAAGCATTCAATTGCCATTTCCCAAGATTGCTTGTTCTCCCTTGACTGTTGATTTTCTGAGCTAAATCTCGATGGATGATTTGCTCTTTGTAGTGTCCCTAGACTCCATGAAAAATTTGGATGGTTTCTCCACCCAGAATTGTATATGTTTGAGTAAGGGTTATTCTGAGACCTACCATAGTTAGAAACATAATTCCCTTGCTCACCTACGGACACTTAGAAGACACATAAGTAGATTCACCGCAATAATCACAATATAAGGTTTGATTACTTACAGCATTAAGTTGATTAGTTTTCATACAATTAATTACAGAGTCAATTTTTGCATTCAACATGGTAAAACTATCAACCTCATGCACACCAGCTCTTTGCCTAGGGTTTTCACGTTCATTAAACCAATCGTATTGATTCGAAACCATATCATCTAATAATGCACATATCTCATTATATGATTTACTCATGAATGCACCCACAACCGCAGCATTAATGGTAATCTTAACAGATTGTAAAAGACCTCCATAAAATGTTTGCAAGACTAACCAATCAGGTATATCATGATGAGGACACTTTCTAATCAAATCCTTAAAACGTTCCCAAGCAAAATATAAAGATTCACTGTCAAATTACCTAAAACTAGTAATATCATTACGTAACTTAGCAGTTTTACCCGGTGGAAAGTATTTGGCTAAGAATGCTTGAGACAGATTTTCCCAATTCATGAAATGATTAGGAAGGAATGAGTTAAGCCATACCTTTGCCTTTCCCCAAAGAGAGAAAGGAAATAAGTACAACCTTATGACGTTTAGCCTCACCCCATTTAATTTGATAGTATCACTGATTTCTAGAAAATTCTTCAGTTGGCTATTTAGTCTTCAAAGGTCTCTTCACCGAATTGATCAGCTTGCACCATACCGATGAGACTAGGTTTTAGTTCAAAATTATTTGCCTCAACTACAAGACGTGCAATATTGGTTTGTATATCTTGAAGTCTAGGCATAGAAAACTCCATCATAGCTCTGCTTTCTTGATCCATTACTGCTTCATTTTCCTTTTCTTCCTTAACTTGTTCACGAATAGTTTTGAGAGTCTTCTCTATTTCAGGATCGAACTCGATTAGTTCAGACTTTTTCGATCTCAGCATAAAACTGGTACGAACACAAAAATAATACAAAATTAAATTTCCAAAATAAATTACAGAAACTACTCTAACAAATCTAGATTACCTATGTATGAATGAAAATCACCAAAATACAGCAAACGAATACACAAAAGATACCTAAACAATAAATTGAAAATTTAAAAAGTCACTAAAAAATCAAAGAAAAATAGAAAACCCTATGAAAAATGATAGAATTTGGTCGAGATAGTGTGGTGCTCATAGCTAAGCTATGAGTTTTACTTAGTGGCCCGAAATACTTTGAAACAAGTGGCCATTTGGCCCTAGATTAAACTATTTTTGCAAAACCCGAAAATTCCCCAAAAATTTTGTCAAAATTCCAAAACCAAAGTCTAAAATAGTAACTGTGCAACCTAAACCCTAATATAAACAAGAAATAACAAAATCCAATTTCAAACAAGGTTATACTGGTTGATATACAAAGATATCTCCGACAATGGCGCCAAAAACTTGTTACGCGATTTCGATATATCATAATTTCAGGTAAATATACCCTAATCTAGTACTAAGTATAGTGCGAATCAAGTGTCAATCCTACAAGGATATTTTATACTACCAATTATGAATAACCCTAATCTAAGTTGGACTAATCGAATCAAAATTATGAAAATATTAGAAACTATTAAAAATAAAATCTCAAATGCGAAACCCTAATTTTGGTAAAAAGCCCTAACACATCGATTTCATCTATTTTTAACCTTGTAGGCGATCGAATCTTTTCAATCCCTAAGTTCATTGGTTATTGAATTATTATTGATGATGATAGAATTTTCTAGATTAGATTCACCCAATGGTCATGCAATGAATCCCTAATTCGACTAACCAAAACCCAACGGTCACATAATTTTGATTAAACCGAATTATATTAAGTTCTATAGAATATATGTAAAACCCCACACATAGAATTAATCTTCTCTCAATCTCATAACCCTATGTGGATTTTATTTTATTGGACTAATTTCATGTAAGTTTCTCTCGACCTCATGTATTCAATCTCAAATCATGCAAAACGTAAACCTAAATGTTTCGAAACATTAAGTTCAATAATAAAATTTTATCAAACAGTAATCACGCCAATGGAACTTAAATAAAAGAAAGAAATCAACTTATGTAATTAATTAAAAATAGAATTCATCGAGTCCTAGAATAAAGAATATTAGCTAAACATTGAAAAGAAAAATATGAAAGTAAAAAAGAACATGACAACCCTTGTTTGCAGGAACATGGAGGTCGAAGTCTCTTAGGATAGAGGAGGCTACTAGGCTTGTAAAGTGATGGAAGAATGAGAAAAATAAAAGGGAAATTTGTGCCTAAGGAGCTGCCCTAGTGCCATATATATAGGAGTGAAAACCTCAGGAAAAATTATTTTAGAAATTTGGACTTTGAATTTGATTTGGGATCTTTCTTTTACTGCTTGATGATGATATTTAACTTTCCAAATACTTGAAAATTCTCTTCTCTTCAATTTGAATAATTTCTGAAGTTATTAGCAATAGAAATCTAAAATTAACTTCATTTTGATTCTCAGTTTCTATTTTCCAGCACTATAGTAATTTCAACTTAATTTTTTGATTTCTTTTTGTCTGCCTAGCCTCTGAGGTCTTCACAAGAGTTGTAGGGCTCGAAATATTCTTTCTAACACCATAAGAATCACCTCAATCAGACATCGGAGCAAAAAGTTATGACCGAAATACTAAATCCTATCTGTCTAGTCCAAAAATAGCAGGTTTGCTTCATTTTTCCTAAGTCAATGGCCACAAAACTAAATTAATATAAATTTCTAAAATATGATTCAAATCAATCCTAAAGCATATAAATAAATGTTAAAAATAATGTAATTCAAGTGCACAAAAATATTGTTATCATTGTTCAAAACTTGTTTTTATTGATTATATTATTGTTTGTCATATTCTTGTGGTTTTGTTTCATGGATGGTTTTGGTGGAGGTTGAGCTAGATCTGACAATATGATTGGAAGTGGACAGAAAAAAAAAACAAAATTGAGAATTGTTAAATTGGAATAATAGTTCAAAGAGTATTAGAATACAAGCAGGCAAGAACTTAAACCACCTAGAAAAGGAAAGTTCATATGTGGTGTGTATATGTGATAATTTTATGGTATATTTATATGACATTCTTGTGTATAGTAGGTTAAAATAACTAAGGCAACTGAATTAAGACTTCTAGCCTTTTTAAAGTCATTGTGTCTATTGGTGATGCCTTTGATATTGATATAGGTAATGTTCTTAATCAAGGAGGCCATTGTATTGCTTACTTTAATGAGAAACCCAAGGAGGCAATGAGCAAATGATACCCCCACCTATTTGATGTATGAGTTTGTGTTTAAATTTCGAGAATAAAATTTCTTTTTTAGGGGATTAAGTATTGTAACACCGAAAATTCGGTGTTAAAAAATTTTCTTTTGAAATTTTTGGCTATGTAAGTGATTTTGATTCATCAATGAAAGTCTTATAAAGTTTTATTGAGAAAAATAGGTTTCAGCGATGATTTGGAATAATTAAATTTCTTTGCTATCAATTAATTGATGATAAGTTGACTTGTCCTTTGATAAGTTGACTTAGAGTTCAAAAAATAAATTTTGGCTAAGTATAAAACTCATCAAGTCAACTTGAGAAAGCAACAAGTCGACTTGAGGAACCCAAGTCTCAAAATTCTTAACCCTGCACATGACCAAGTCGACTTACCTAAAGACAATTCGACTTGAGCTTCCAGACTATGACCTTATAAGTCAACTTGCATCTAGAATAAGTCAACTTGTTAGATTAAGCCTTAGGAAATATGTCTGCAATTTAAGTAAATCAACTTACTAAGAAGTTAAGTGACTTGAGGGTTACACAAAAAGGAAATTGGGTCGACTTAAACACTATCCAAGCCGACTCGATCACATAGTAAACAAATACCAAGTCGACTCACAAAACCATAAGTCAACTTGACCCCATTGAAAATTAGACACATAAGTCGGCTTGTATTATTTGCAAGTCAACCAATGAGCACAGAAAGCAGTAAAATGACGAAAAAAGGATAACCAAATTTAAACAAAACTTAAAAACAATGAGGGATAGAATGGAGATTTTAGAACCCATTATAAAAAGGCTCAAACAAAGCCTTCACTCACAATTTTCTCTCAAATGCACTCGATAACTCCTTCGCTCTCTCAACTCACTCTCTTCTCCCCCTCTACGCTCTCTCTCTCCCCTCTCTCTCTCAATTTCTCTCTTTAAATCACTCTTATTTTTACTAAACCCACTCTATCAAGCTTCCAAAACCTCAGTCAAACCCTTGGGTAAAGTTAGATTTGGGAAAGAAACCTAGGGTTTGCTCAAAAAAGAGAAAAATCTAGGGTTTTCAAGACCTAGCATTCAAGACTCAACCCAATCACAAAATTGAGATAATTTCTTCCTCTTAAACGTGGATTTAGTTTCCTTATTAGTAGATTCTAGGTTATTGTTGAGTATGAGGGATTATGATTAAAGATTATAGACCTAGGGTTCATAAATGTTGAGATTGGGAAAAATTATGAATGAAAATGGTATATAGATGCAAATGGTATGTAGTTGATGAAATGAGAATATAGATTCATGGATTTTAGAAATTAGGGCTTATGCTATATTGGAAAAAATTCATAAACCCTAGTGTAGGTGTGATTTAACATCGAATTTATATTTATTGATTTTGGATAAATCAATTGGAACCCGATAAGGGATTAGCTTGGAATTAGTTGTGAATTGGGAGTATTCACCCTCCCAAGAGGTGAGTGGTTACATGCTTATACTTAAATAAGAAAATTTTCTTTATCAAATTTTCTAAATGATTTTTGAAACTTGATTTTATATTGTTTTAGTGTGCGTAGAATATGTAAAAGATTAAATTTAAAACACCTATGCATCCTATATGTTTTAAATGAGTAAATATGTCATATTGAATTATTGAATACATTGTCATATTAATTACAAATTATCAATTGCTAAATTGATGGCACAAGAAATGAATTTATGAACTTTGTGAAATGGTGCATGGTGTGGTTACTGAGGGAAGAGCCTGAACCCCAATAAAATAACTAGTCATTACCCCTCCACGGCACAGACCATCAGGTGTGTGGTGGGAATTAATAGACTATGGTATATAGCCGAGCGTGACAATACATTCTTGGTCGAATACTAGGCCGCCTAAGGGCGTGGGATAGTTAGTTGCACCACCAACGAAATAACTTAGCCAATGCCAAAAATTAGGGCATTTGTAAATGTAAATTATAAAAATCCTTAGCAGTGTCATCCTAGGTCGCGATAGACCTTTGTTGAGAATAATGATTTTGGCTGCTCTATGTTTAAAAATGTGAAATGGTTGGATGTATAAGAGATTGAATTATGGTGATTGTGAAATTATGATGATTCTAGAAACAATGGTTTAAAATTATTTTATTGAATGAGTTCGAAAATGACATGATGGTTTGAAATATATATACATTTGATATGTCCATCACACAAATTTTGTTTATATACAAATTGTATATCACTCATTAGGTATAGTTTATACTCACTCCTTCAATTTTTCGATTTTACAGAGGAAGCTTAGTTAAGATTTGCGAATGCTTAGTGTCGGTTTTGAGGAAGCTTATTTTGTTGGATATCTTCAAGTAATAGTTTTCTTTTGAATGAGGTGTTAGTGGAGTTACATTGCGTAATTATTTTAAAAACCTATTTTATACTATGTTTATTTGGTTTGGGATTTGGTTACGGTTTGTATACTTAAAATTGAGGACTTTCCTTTTTGTCCCTTAATTTTCTTGTGAATTGTTTTTGGTGAAATTTAATATGGATCCCTTGAATAGAGACTTGTTTATAATCTATAGATTTGATTTGAATGGCTGGATTGGCTTGATGTATGCATGTTTTGAACAGGGGCGGGTCGGCCGGTCCTTTGATTATGCGATAAATGCAATCTAGCTTGTTTTGATTTATTGAATTATTTTGAAAAATGAATGGATATCGATGAATGCTTTGATATATGGGTTTGGCTTACCTATATTTTGAGATAACGCAGTAGTTGTCACATGCTCGATCCATAGGTCAGGGCATGACATTGAAGATGTTTAGCATACCAAGCATTGTGCCGACTGTACTCAGAGGCATTGCGCCTTAAAGATGTTTAGCATACCGAGCGTTGCACCGAGGGTACTCAGAGGTGGGTGCCTTATGTTAGGTCTCACTAACAAGGTGTCTGACTGAAAAGCATATGTCCATTATATTAAAAATGTATTATTGATATTGATGAATTATAAAGTAATAGATATCCATGATAAGAGAGTAGTGAAACTTATTTATTGTAAATATGCAAATTTTAAGAGTTCCATGTGCATGGTATAGCCGAACCGTCCAAATAACTGAGTCAGTAATTCCCAAGTCAAAGCATTAAGCATATTAGATATGGGTCTTCCCAGTTGGATGCGAGCTTGCTCCCCGGTTGTGTTTGTCCTATCGCTTCCACCTTTTGGAGCACCAGGTCTCCAAGTGTGAATATCATAGCTTTGACCTTCTTGTTGCAGTAACTAGCCATTTACTATTTTAGGCCACCATTCAAGCAGAGGCAGTATCTTTGGATTCTTATAGGAAGTCTTGTTGTTCTCAGAGGGGATACTCATTTGGCTCTGTTTTGTATTGTTCCACTTACAGAGAGTGGATTCCTATCTCGACTGGAAATACTGCTTCTGATCTGTACATCAGGTTAAATGGTGTTTCCCTAGTGGCTCTTCATCGTGTTATATGGTAGGATCATAGAATTATGCAGAGTTCATCTACCCAGTAGCCTTTTGCTTCATCCAACATGGTTTTAAGCCCTTGTAGAATCATTCGGTTCATTACCTCAACTAGACCATTGGATTGGGGATAGACAACTAATGTCAACTGATGTTGAATTTCTACTTTATCACAAAATTCCTTGAATTCTCTATTATCGAATTGCTTTCCATTTCCAGTGATTAAAAAGCGAGGTAATCTGAACCTTATGATTAACGATGACCAAATGAACTTCTGTATCTTCTTGGTCATGATCTGGGCCACTGGCTCCACTTCTACCCATTCGGTGAAGTAATCAATGGTAACGATGAGGAATTTCCACTGTCCTGTGGCATAGGGGAATGGAACTAGTATGTCTATCCCCTATTGTGTAAATGGCCAAGAACTAGTAATTGGGCAGAATTCGGTCGAAGGTTGATGGGGGATTAAGGAGAAGCACCGGCACTTATTGCATTTCTTGACAAAAGCGTTTGCATCAACTTTCATGGTAGGCCAAAAGTACCCCTACCTTAAAGCCTTGTTTGTCAAGTTCCAAGCTCCAAGGTAATTGCAACATATCCTTTCATGTATTTCTCTAAGAATATAGTCTCCTTCTTTGAAAGTCAGACACTTAAGGCAAGGGTGAGTGAAAGATTTCCCATAGAGGGCTTCATTAATGATGGGGTACTGTGCAGCTTTTCGTTTAACCTTAGCCACCTCTGTGGGTGACTATGGTAGTCGACCATTGTCTCGATGGTTGGTGTGTTAACAAGATTTGCTTTGGTTCATCAATACTAAGGTAGGGAAGGCTCTTAACATATATAGTTTGGCTTGTAGCTACCGAATACAAGCAAGCCAGCTTAGATAGCGTGTTGGGGATTTGTTATACGTCGACCCTTTGGAATCCTTACATCATTTCATACAATTTTGCTAGATACTTTGCCATTATTAGTTCCCTTACCCCATATGCGCCTTCAACTTGCTTTACCACAAGCTAGCTATCTGTGAACACCCTTATTTCTTATGTTCCCAATGACGCCACTATTCATAGTCCTACCAAGAGCACCTCGTACGTGGCCTGGTTGTTGGTTGCCTCAAATTCAAAGTGGAGCACGTACTTGAATTTAAAGTTATCAAGACCCATGTGGATGAGCCCAGCTCCACTTCCAGATGAGTTGGAGGATTCGTCTACATATAATGTCCAGGATGGCAACGTACACACTACCTAGGCAGTGGCAAGCATTTGCACGCTATAGTCCGGGAGTGTGCACTCGAGGATGAAGTCAACAAGGGCTTGAGACTTGATAGTGGGCCTTGGCTGATAGCTGATATCGAATTCTCTTGGTTTAATACTCCATTTGATTAGCCAACCCAATGTATCCTTTTTTTGTAATATTTGCTTCAATAGTTGGTCAGTCACGACCATGATTGTGTGCGCTTAGAAGTATCGGTGGAGGCATTAAGCTACTATAACAAGAGCAAAGGCTACTTTTTTAATGGGTTTGTAGTTCACCTCTGCCTCCTGGAGGACATGGCTGACGTAATATACAGGCTCTTGTATGTCAGTGTCTTGTAGTACTAGCATTACACACAAGGTGTGCTTAGAGTAGAGAGATAGAGATAAAGTTTCTCATCGGGAGTAGGTCGAGAAAGCAATGCCAGTGATGCAAGATATTCCTTAAGCTTGTTAAAAGCCGCTTGACATTCGGTGGTCCACACGAATCATTGGGACTTTTTCAGAGCATCGAAGAAGGGCTTGTACTTTTTCGTGATTTTGGACATGAATCGGCTTAAGGTGGTAATTTGCCTTGTAAGGTTTTGAATTTCCTTTAATGCCCTAGGTGGCATCATGTCCATGATGCCTTGAATCTTTTTCAAATTAGCCTCGATTCCCCTATTCGTGATCAAAAGCTAAGGAACTTACACAAGGTAATCCTAAAAGTGCAATTTTCCAGATTAAGCCTCATGTTGTAACACTTCAATGTTCTAAAGGTTTCCTCTAGGTCTACCACATAACCTTCTCGATTGGTGCTCTTAACACGTATGTCATCCATATAAGCTTCTACATTCATGCTAATTTGCTTACTAAAGACTTTGTTGAATAGTCTTTGAAAGGTGGCTCTCGCATTTTTTAAGCTGAAGGGCATAACTCTATAACAATAAGTGTCAAATTCCATAATGAAGCTTGTCTTCTTCTCATCCTCTAAGGCTATCCGAATCTAGTTATAACTAGGATAACCATCCATAAAGCTTAAAAGTTAATGGCCTAAAGAGTTGTCTACAAGTCTATCGATGTTGGGAAGCAGATAACTATCCTTTAGGCACGATTTTTGGAAATTTGTGAAATCAACACACATCCTCCACTTGTCGTTGGCCTTCTTTACTATGGCTACATTGGCCAACTATTATGAATACTTCACTTCTCTAATAAAGCACACCTTTAAAAGTTTTTGTGCCTCCTCTTAGGTCATAAGCTAGAGTTCCAGAGTGAATATCTTCTTCTTCTGCTCACTGATTTATGGCTCGAGTCAATGGTTAGCCTGTGAACAATCACTGAGGGGTGAATCCCTAGCATGTCGTCGGATGACCACGCAAAGACCTTAGAGTGGTGATGAAGGCATTCGATAATGGCCTCATGCAAAGATGGCAGCATTCGTGCTCCAATTTGAATGGTTTATATAGGGTTCTTGGAAATGGGATCTCTTCCACCTCCTCGAGGTTTGTCCATTGGCACGGGATCATCCCTAAACTCGGCCATTTCTTTGAGAGGCTTTCTTCGTTTCCCACAAATGGGGTATTTGAATTGTGGGATCACAATTGAGGGTTACAATACCCTGCACTATTCTGAATTTGATTTTCATGTGCTTGGTGCTTGGCAAAGCCTATAGGTGGTTTAAGATAAGACAAATAAGGATGGCGTCATAAGGAGAAGGGGATTTGATTATGTTGATGGTGACCATAGTGGTGGCGTGATTTGGAGGAGTCCCCAAGGTTAGAGGGAGTGTTATGGTACCATGCGGGTATAATGATTCTCCAAAGAGTCCCCCTTATTGGAATTGTCTAGCGTTATAAGTCTGTAGGGATAAAGCCCATCTGTTGAAAAGTGTCCCAATAAAGAAGGTCATAGCCTGAGCCTTGGCAGATCAGAATTCTCCTGACCGTGTACGAACCTATCTCTGTTGTAATGACAAGAGGATGGTGGTAATCCGGTGAAACTCTGATTAAGTCATTGTCGTCGAAACCAATAAATGGCCTTTTCTTTTTTGTGAAATGATTGTGATGGTATTGGAGATCTGGGTTGAGAGCGAGTTTCATCTTAGCCTGCTTTCCACGAATGATGCTAATCTGATGAAGATGGGTTTTCTCCTTAGATATCTACTATATCCGTCTAAGTAGGAGTCCAGAAACAAAATGTGGTCTAAGGCTTGAAACCTGAAAATATTATCGGGGGATATTCCGGTAGGGAAGACTCTAAGCTCAAGTCAAAAAGAGAGGTTTATGAGATATAGTAAACAAACTAAGAAAAATAGTGTCCCGGCTCTCTATTACTTGTGTGTTTGATATGTTAGGTTCCTCAAAACTTACCTGGGTGGCGGCCAGTATTGCGCATATATATATATATATATATCCTTGATCCTTTGGAAGGCGTCATAGAGTGTTGGGAGTTTTGAAACCCTAGTTTCCTTGTGGAGAGATTGTTGAAAATCTCCAAAATTACAGGAACTATGGTCAAAGACCTTTTAAAGAGATGCCCTCTTGGTGATTAGGGAAAGTCCCATTATCAAAGGAGCTTCCTGTTTTATCTACTGTGCCTGTTAAGGCATATTTCTTTATTCTTAGGGATCGTTCTAAGGTTGGGGAAGATTCTCATCCATAGAAGGAAAGTTTGAATTTACTCAAAGATTTGTTTCCTTCATGATTATTCCAAGTTGTACTATCACTATGATTGAGTGGATTGTAGTTGTAAGATGTATCCAGCGAGGAGTGGAGTGACCAAGGAGTTTAAGCACCGAGGACTAAGATAACCGAGGAGTTATGAGAGTTTGGTTTAGTGATTCCGATTTAAATGTTAAAGGGTTCATTTTGGTAATGGGTCTTGGGCCATCTCTTGTCAGATACCATTAATATACAACACATAACATTTGTATAGCAAAACATATTACATGTCTTGTTTCCAAGTATATAACAAAACATAGTACACTATCAAAATAACATAGTAGGGGTAGAGAGATGACAACTAGATTACCTATATGTTAAAGTAGGCCACATGAAATATCAATCTATAACTTGTAGGGCAACAAGCAAAGAATAGATATCTAAGACATATGGTTCCATTATAACATCACAAGCATCACAATCAAAAGGACTTTATCCGATTAGAACCACAAAGTGAAAGAGCAGATACAAAAAGGCATAATTGGGCCAAATGGGGAAAACCGAGTCGATCTAAGTCTATAGGTCAAATTCGATCAAATTGAACCTTGGTTGACATAGGGTAAAAAGGGTAAAACTAAGCTGACCAAACTTGGCATGAGCCCCACATAGTTTAAACATCAATTCAGTGGTGGTTTCGAGCTGCAGCCTTACGTTCGACAACTGGGGAGGGGACACTTGATTTTCATTTGTCTAGCCTTCCACAGAAAGAGATAGAAATGAGAGAGGGCTTACCAATAAATATATGTGTGAGAGAAAGAGAGAGAGAACCACCACCAAACCCTAACCTAAAACACGAAACACAATCAATCATCCAAAATAAAGATTAGGTTAAAGAAAGCAAAAGTAAGTCAGAGAGATATTGAATAGCTTACCACAAACCACTAAAGGAGAGAGAAAGGGATTCGATGGATAGAAAAAGAGGAGGTGATTGACAAAGAAAGGGAGAGGATATGGCAAAGATTAGTTTACATATATGTTTTTGGTAATTATTAAAGTTTCTGAGATGGAGTATATTGTATAAGTACTCAAAACCTGGCCAAAACTCAAGAAAATTTTGAGAATTTACTCTTAACTCCTCCAAGCAAACTTTAACACATTTTTAACCTTAGTAAAATTTTTACAAAATAGGCCAATGATATCCTTAATTTTTATGTTATGCCTTTTAATCTGAGAGATATGGAATATAAATTTTGAATGTCACAGTTTACCAACTATACTAATCAGTATCTGGACCTTCTCGGTGCTCAACGACCATCACCCGATCTGCCAATGCAATATTTACTTCCCCTAAATCACAGGGTAATCTTATATAAATGGAAAGGAGACCTACAATCTTGACCAATAAGGAAAAGAATCCCTATGATGATCTGGACTTTCTATACTGGTAAGAGTTTGAAACCTTTGAGAATCTTATATTATGACTCCCAAAATCTCAGGGTGTTCTTGTAAGGAAACTAGGATTTTAACACCCCGTATGCATATGAAACTATATAAACATCATTAAGCCGCCTAGCCAGATACGTTCTCTAGACTTACACATAGCACACAAAGCATACAAATTTCTCTTTTAGTCTGTTTCTACCTTTCAAAAACCCTCTCTAATTTGAGTATCGGAGTCCCCTCCAGCAGTTCTTTACAGGTCTCATCGATTAAGACCATCAAATGACCAAGTCATCCTATTCAAGTTCGTAGAGTTATTATCTGTGGAGCCAAACCCACCTCTAACAGATTAGCACCGTTTGGGGGAACAAACTGATTTCCTAATCAAAACATCTCTTACCACCATCCTCTTCTCCTCTCCATTATCATGACCTCTGTTAAGAGAAAAAGACTAATCATTGGTTTCGATGATGATGACTTGATGGGACTCGACATCAATCGAAATGATCTGCTGGTCATCACAACAAGAATCGGATCATGCCTCATCAAGAGGATTTTCATAGATCAAGGTGCAAATCGTATTATTCTCCTTTGGGATGCCTTTTGACAAATGGGTTTTACCCAATCTCATCTCCAACCTTCGACCAGTCTATTAAAGAATTTGTTGGTAAACATATACATCTAGAAGACACCATTTCAGTTGTCGTAACTCTAGGAATGCCCCATCATCGTGCTATCACCGAGACCACTTTTCATGTGGTAGAACTTATATCTCCCTATAATGCCATCTTAGGTTGCCCCAGGCTGAACGGCTTCGAAATGTTACCAAGCACTAAGCACATAAAGGTCAATTCAGGACACCCCTGGGGGTTGCAACACATCATGACGATCTAATCCATTGATCAATCATATAACGGGAGAGTAAGGAGAAGTCCTAGCAATAGATACTATGGAGCTTAGAGACTAGACTAAGCAACAGTCTAAACCTCAACCTGGGGAGGAAGTGATTGAAGTTCCTATCCCGGAAACACTCAATCAAATAGTCCAAATCAGTGGCTATCTGCCAATATCCCTTCAAAAGGTAATCGTAGATTGCTTGTGACATCATTTAAAAATTTTCTTGTGGTCCCTCAAAGATATGCCAAGTATCCATCCCTTGGTTATAGTTCACAAACTAACTATAGATGCTAGTTGTAAGCCAGTTAAGCAGAAGAAAATGGTGTTCACGCTAGAGCACCAATGCGTGATACAAGAAGAAGTCTAGAACTTCCAACGGTAGTGTTTATTCGAGAGGTATCATACCTAGAGTGGTTGACCAATAGGGTCATGGTAAAAAGGGCAAACAGCAAGTAGAGAATGTGTGTGAACTTCACCAACCTCAACAAAACATGTCAAAGGATAGCTATCCACTCCCCAATATCAAAAAGTTAGTGGACAATTCATCATATCATTAACTCTTGAGTTTTATGGATGCTTACTCCGATTACAATCAGATACGTATAGCTCTAAAGAGAAAACTAGTTTCATCATAGATTTCGGCACCTATTGCTATAAGGTCATGCTGTTTGGCCTCAAGAACGTCATGGTAACTTTCCAACACTTGGTCAACAAAGTTTTTGGAAAACAACTCAGCAAAAACATGGAGGCTTATATCGACGACATATTTGTCAAAAGCATTGACACCAAAGACCATGTCGCAGACCTAGAAAAGATATTCCAGATGTTAGAGCATTATAACATGAGGTTGAATCTAGTGAAGTGTACTTTTGGAATCATATTAGGGAAATTTTAGGATTTCCTGATAACCAATTGAGGAATTGAGGATAATCTGGAGAAGATCCAAGCCATACTCAACATGGCACACTAAGGACTGTGAAAGACATGCAATGCCTCAACGGAAGGATCGCAGCTCTGAACCGATTCATGTTAAAACTGGGAGAGAAGTATAAGCCCTTCTTTGATGCTTTAAAGAAACTAAGAAATTTGGACACCCGAGTGCCAGGCTACGTTCTGACTCAAAGAATATCTCATGTCACCTCCTCTCCTTTTTCAGCCAGTCTTTGGTGAGAAGCTCTTCAATTATCTTTTTGTTTCTGACCAAGCATTTTGCTCTATCTTCATGAGACAAGAATTTACTGCACAGAGGCTAATGTACTATGTCAGTCGCATACTCCATGAGTCTGAGTTCAACTACCACTCTATCAAGAAAATATCTTTTGCCTTGGTCATCATCGCCTGATATCTCTAACCGTACTTCCAAGCTCACACTATTATGGTACTGACCAACCAACCTCTAAGGCAGATCCTCCAAAAGAGAGACACCTTAAGTCAACTCATTAAGTGGAGCATCGAACTAGGTGAGTTCGACATCAAATATCAGCCAAGGCCTACTATCAAAAGGCAAGGCCCTCGCAAACTCTATCCTCGAGTGTACACTCCCAACGCATATCGAACGAGTCCCTACTAACATCAAATAAGAATATTCACCGCTCGAATAGACACTTCATGTGGACGAGTTATCTAATTCTTTAGGAAATAGAGCCGGATTCATTTTAATGGGACTAGATAAATTCAAAGCCAAATACGCCTTCTATTTCAACTTCCGAGTAACCAATAATCAAGCTGAATATGAAACCCTTTTCTAGACTATGGATCACAACATCGCTAGGGGTCTAGAATATATGGGTCTTCACTGACATCCAGCTACTTGTAAAACAGCTCAAAGGGGTTTGCAAAACCAAAGAGCCAACAATGGCAATATACCTATCTAAGATACGTGAGGCGATGGACAAATTCAACAAGGTAGACGTACAACAAATCCCCTGATCAGAGAATGTGTGAACTATTACACTCTCAAAGTTGGCAAGTTCCGATTTGATAACAACCAGTCAAACGATTTACATAGAGAACCTACCACACCTAAGCATCGAAGAGCCCAAATAGGTCCTATCGATGAATAGTTGATCGAGTTGGAAAGACCCCATAGAGGCCTTTCTAAAGCATGAATACTTACTGAGCTCACCCTTTAAGGCCACCAAGTTGAAAGGCAAGGCCACCCATTATGCCATCATCAATGGAGATCTCTATAAGAAGTCCTACAATCATCTATATATAAAGTGCCTGATGCTGAAGAAGGAGACTACGTAATCCAAAAAAAATCCATGAAAGGATGTGGCAACCACTTAGGTGCTTGAATCTAGCAAACAAAGCTCTTCGGCATCAGTATTACTGGCCTACCATGAAAACCGATGCGGATAAATACATCAAGAGACGCTACAAGTGCCAACACTTCTCGTCGGTACCATGCTAGCCCTCCACCGAGCTCTATCCAATAGTCAGCCTGTAGCCATTCACCCAATGGGGGATGGACATCTTAGGACCATTCCTCTCAACCACGAGACAAGAAAAGTTCCTAATCATGGACATCGACTACTTTACTAAGTGGGTAGAAGCCAAACCACTGGCTCAAATTACTACCAGTAAGATGCTGCATTTTGTGTGGACGTCTCTCATTACCAGGTTCAGTATGCCTCATATTCTGATTACCAACAATGGTAAGCATTTTGACAACAAAAGCTTTCAAGACTTCTACAGTAAATTAGAGATCCAGAATCGCTTTACCTTCATTGCTTATCCGCAAACCAATGGTCTCACAAAAGTAACAAATCAAACAATCCTGCGAGGACTAAAGGCCACACTAGATAAAGCCAAAGGTTACTAGGAAAACGAGCTCTACAGCATTCTTTGGACCTACCGAACAACACCTTGAAGGGCAATGGGAGAAATGCCATTCAGCCTAATGTATGATTGTAAGGTTGTAATATCGATGGAGATTGGTATTCATTCACTATGGGTGGATTTATACGAATGGGTACAAAAGAATCAACATTGCACGAATAGCTAGATCTACTCCCAAAGCTAAGAGAAATCGCATCTGTCTGAATAGCTGTTGACCAATAACAAACAAGAAAGTACTAAAATAAATGGTCATAATGAGAACATTCAAGGCAGGTGAGCTAGTGCACAAGAAGGTAGAAGCTACCGGTCAACCTCAACCAGGGGGCAAGCTAATGTCTAACTGGGAGGGGTCTTATTAAATATGCTATGAAGTCCACCCAGGTACATACTGCCTCGATCACCTAGACCGCTCGACCGTGCCTTGAACTTAAAATTCCAAGAACCTATGCATCTATTATCAATGACGATCGACACTGTCCTGTGGGAACGTCCTTTATTCTGCCCCCGTTGAATGATCAAGTAAGGCCTTTATGATCCTATCCCTTGTAATAATACCTTGTCGGCCGACAGATCTATTTTTGTACCTATCTTTCTCAAAACTTGTCATTAATAAAGGATTTATCTCCTCATTGGGTAGACATGGCCGCTCCTATTGAATGAGCATGTCATCAGTAAAAGATTTATCTCCTCATTAGGTTGATACGGCACTTCCAATCAAACGAACGTGTTATCAATAAAGAATGTATCTTCTCGTTAGGTGGACATAGCCTTTCCTATCGAACGAACTTGTCATCAGTAATTGGGTGGCATATCCCAATTACCCAGTTGAGCTCAATCGAAAAACCGTGTCATCAGTAAAGGATTTATCTTCTCATTGGGTAGAAATAGCCTTTCCTATCAAACAAACATGTCATCAATAAGAGATCTATCTCTACGGTGGGTGGACATGGCCCGATCACCTAGTTGAGCTTACTCAAACGAATATACTGTCAATGTGAGAAAAACCCCTACTCGAGTAAACACAACTCACCCTCTCGAATGCGGTCAATATTGTGAGTGTGAGGGCAATGAAGCCCTGTGCCTAATGACTAAGTAAGCCTACTGACCAGGAGTCATACTATTGGCTAGGTTGTTCGCTTGGTGGTTTAGTGCTTATTATTTGCATTAGTGAAATACTAACAGACAAGGTGATTACACTTTCAACAAAAGAAAGACCGACCAGTAAGTAATAGAACTCTCTTTTTATTTCAATATAATGGGTAAATATCATAATACATAGTCAAATACAATGCGAAAGAGAATTTACAAGTCCACAAATCAAACCAAATCATATAGAAAGGAGTATATTAGATACTGAAGCGACACATAAACCCTATGCTGAAAAGCCAACAAGATGGAAACTGAGACCCAGAAGAAACTCTATGGCGTATCAACATTACACAATTGGAACAAGAAGGCCACAGAACGATTTGAGAAGCTAGAAAGGACTTTGTAAAATGTAAGAGTTGGCCAAAAGATAGAAAAGATATATCAAGCTCAGCACCTCCTCCATCATTCAACCTCCTCCAATCCGCCAACTCCTCTTATCGCCTAACCTGATGGAGTGCCAAATAAGTATCTTCAACAACCTTTGCTATACCTATCGGACGGATGACAATTTTGACCTTAAGAGGAGAGCTTCCACTATGATCAAGAATCTTTCCTGTCCAAGAGAAGTTTATCTTTGAACAAGGTCAGAATCCTGATAAGACCCCTAACAGATCCCACCACGATGCCTAAATTCTGGATGACATGATGGGACCCTATATCGATTGTCCTGCTCATGATGGAGCCTTGTATCAGTTGAAGTCTTTTAAACTTCCAGGTTTTGTGGTTCAGAATGCATGGTTAAGCTATCTCTCGAAAATACTAACTCTCAATAGAAGGGACTCATGGAATCACTCATAGAAGCAATTCATGTCACTTTGATCATACGAGGATTCTTCACTGCCTATTTATAATGAGGAAGATGCAACCCTAGTGATCTTGAGTAGATAAAATGACCCAATAAGAAACATACACAATGAATGAAGGATTTATGTTATTTAACTTCCCATGTAACATTTATTTCGGATCATTTATTTAGTGGTTGTCTGCATTTACGATCTCACGACCTTCTAAGGAGCAACCCTTCACTTGCTCTTTACGCCTCTCATTCGAAGCGACATAAAGATTATGGGGCAAATGATGGTACTTAGCCTAAGACATATTGGGCTCAAGGCTAACCAGGCTCGCTTCTTGTTAAACAACACCTTTTTGGTGCTCACAAGTCAGATTTCTTTTCAGTAACTAATTGCTCGATCTAATGCTGATTAGTATCCAGATTTTCTCGATGCTTGGTGGTCATCACTCGATCCGCGGATGCAATATTCACTCCACTTAAATCACGGAGGCAATATCACGTAAATAAAAAGGAGACCTATAATCGTGACTAATAAGGAAAAGAATTCCTATGACGATCTAAACATTCCAATTGGTAAGAGTTTGAAATTTTTGAGAATCCTACATTATAATTCCTGAAATCTCAAAATGCTTTCGTAAGGAAACTAGGGTTTCAATATCTCGCATGCATATGACTCTCACATGCAAAAACTATATAAACATCATTGAGCCGCCTAGTCAGGTATGTTCTCTAGACTTATACATAGCACATAAAGCATACAGAGCTCTCTTTCAATCAATTTCTCTCTTCGAAAATCGCTCTTCAACTTGAGCGTCAATCTCCCCCCGAAACACCTTTCGGTGGTCCTTAAGAGGTCTCATCAATCAAAATCATTAGACAACCAAATCATTCTATTTGAGTTAGTAAACCCATTATTTATGAAGACAAATCCACATCCAACAGTAATGATTGCCATCAATCACGCTTACTCCTCTTGATATTGAAGGGGACCTTTTAGTAAGACCACTCGGTGTGAAATGAGTAATCTATATTGTTATTTTATGTTACCGTAAGAAATTTGTTTATTAAAAATATTCAATTTAAATATAATAATTATTTTCTAAAAATTTATTATTAAAATATTAAATAATTAAAATATCCAAAGAATTCAGGTCACCCCTTTCCTTGCCACGCACTAAAAAAAATAATTATATATGAGAACACTTTTTGGTGTCCGTGACATGTCAACTCTTGATGTTGGGAAAAAAGCTTTGTCTTGCAAGTTGCTACTTGCAACTTTTTACAACAAATTGCATGCCCACCATTGACCACCAACCATCATGGTGATACATAACATGCATACAACGAAATAAAGAATAAAATTGTTAATTGCATACGTATGATATGGGGCAGAAACTGTAACGTTTTTAAACATAATACCTTTTAGCTTTTATTCCCAATATTACATGTAAAAAAAAAAATCAATAAATTAGTTAGTTTTTACGGTTAAATATCCTACAATAAAGTGGGAAAATAATTATGAAATAGACGATGCTAAAAATATCAATTTGAATTTACCATACTCATTATGGAAAAAAGGTTTTACTATTTTTCATTGAAAAATTTACCATATCTAGTGGATATAATAAAATAATAAAATAACGTAATTATAGAGACATTCAAGTGATAAAAAGTTTTTACTCAAATATCTTTTCTAAAATCTTATATTTAAACTTTCATGAATGTGTATATTTTCATTCGAGTAGTATAGCAGAAACATGATGGGTTTATACCTTATGATCCCGGTACCCAAAATATGGCTCTCATACAAATTCTTACAGTTTAGCTTTTTGACAAACTAAACACGTTTAGCACACACTTGAAAAGACAATCCAAAGACTTACATTGTGGAAACAATAAGTTTTGCTAGAGAAGCTTTTAAGTAAGTTACGCCAAGGTTAACAATAAAATATTATTTGTCTTAGCTAAGTAAGCTTGTTAAAATGCTTGCTATAAGAATATGCCTTTGGTACCTCATTCATTTTATTATTTAAAGTCCTCGGAGATAGTTCAAAGGGTAAACTCTTTTTATTTTCATCGTTCCTTTCCCGATCTAATTCCGATTGATTATATATCCTTGTATAAAAAAAAATCAAAAACCTTAAAACCAAAATAAACAAAATGAAGATAGACCGGCGCAGATGGCCTTCCGATTCTAATGATCCCTTCAATACAGGATTAGTAGTTAGTAGGTAGGACTGAAATTAAAAATGCTGGGTGTGCAGATACCATAACCCATCAATATGCATCATGACTATTTTAGTATTCTTCAGTTTGGACGAATCCAAAAACCTAGGCATGCAACCAAAATGCATAGCCAACAAGGAAAGGTCAAATATTCCCCAGGCTTAAAAATCAAGTTTGAGAAAGAGAGATTAAACAAACTTTGAGAATATCATTAATTAATATGCCTTCTTGAAATTCTGTAAAGTTCAAATCTGTGAGAAGCTCAAAGAATCTAGGCTGTGAAGGGTCCCTGTGTTGTGTTGGCAAAAGATACGCCGCGAACATAGGCATCAAGCGATCGGATACACATAAATACACATACCGCTGCTGGCAGAGAGAGAGGGAGCGGGAGAGAGAGAGAGAGAGAATCATATTTATAGGGAGAACTTTTTGGGGTACTAAAGTATAATTAAAGGATGATTGAGATGATTAAACCTAATAAATAAATGCTTGAAGAAATGTTCCGAATGAAAGAATGGTGGAATCGATGAGAAAAACGATTGATCTTAGTAACAACACTTTGCAATCTTGTCGGTTTCTAAGGTCTACTTGAAAATACATGCAAAACAAAGCCCCCTCCTTAAAACATGGACATGTGACTTTTCAACACCTCTCTCTCTCTCTCTCTCTCTCTCTCTCTCTCTCTCTCTGACAAAGCAAAGACAAATGAAAACAATGGTTTTTAGGCAAGCCTACTGATTTAGAGCAGAATTGAGTGGATTTATGTATCTGGGGATGTGTTCATTTTTTTCTTGGTTTTATGTACAATTTCACTTGAAACAAAGTCAGGTTTTGGAAGAAGAAAGTGCCTAACTTTTCTATGCTGAAATCTAAAAAGCCTAAATATGAACTAAACGTATATTCGAGAAGGAGAAAGGGCAGAAAAAGATTGTGCCAACTTTACGGGACATAAATGATCGATTTTCTATAACAACCATTAAACTAAGTTCTTCAACCCATCAAAAACTTGTTTTGACACATAAATCAGGATCCAACATTTACGAGTCGATACTGTGCTACTCAGTTAATACCCATTTTGTAAATCAAGCCAACACTCTACTTGTCTTCCGTAACTTGGGAACTTGTTTTTTTTTTTCTTTCGGATACAGAATTTTACGATCCGAATCGGTATCCACATAAAGTAGTATCTGATAGAACGGATGTTTGAAAATATGGATAAGATATATCGGATTATCCATACCCAAAAAACATAATTTAAGTTTTATTTTTTTTAAATTAAACTCAATCTAATAACTAAAATTTATTTATTTAAGTGAATTAAAACAATATTAAAACATAAAATATAATACATTTCATCCAAATGATATAATAACATATCAAAAATCATAATTCACATATAATTAAACATAACTAAAATATTTTAAATTGAAAAAGTCAAAAAAAGTTGTAGGCATCAACAACAGTATCTTAAAAACACTACAAAAAATACGGTTTTAGCAATAGATTTAGCGACAAAAATTTTAAAAAAATTTATCGTTAATTTGTTTAGCAACGGATTTAGCGATGAAAAATTTCTATCGCTAATAACGCGTCACAAAAATTTAACAACCAAAAATAAAAAATTTATCGCAAAATTAGTGACGAACTATAATTTCGTCACTAAATTTAGCGACGGACAATATTTTCGTCGCTAAATTTTACGACGGATAATAATTTCATCGCTAAATTTAGTGATAAATAAAAAAATTTATAACTAAATTTAGTGACAGATTTTGGAATTCGTGACTAAATATAACAACAAATTTAATAATCCGTCACTAAATTTAGCGACGGATTCCATATCTGTGATTATATTTAATGACGAATTTCATATCCGTTACTATATTTAGTCATGGATTTTGAAATCCGTCGCTAGATATAGAGATAAAATTATAGTTCATCCCTAAACTTAATGACGGATTGAAATCCGTCACTAAATTAGTGACAGATTTACTATTCTGTCGCTAAAATTTGTTAATCTTTTTTTCTTTTATTTTTGAAATTAGTATTTTATATGTGTTATTTTTATTTTTTCTATTATTTTATTGTTTTTTTTCTTTTTTATTTTATTTGTAACCCTAGAGTCGTCCATTTCACTAATGTCGTCACCGAAAACTACTATTCAATCTATTTGCTGGAAAAGATGGATCACCGGATGCGGATGTATGATCTTTGATCACTTCAAAACCTTGTGCAAAGCTCCGACATACCACTGCCACCGTCACCCAAAACTGAAGGCAAAATTTGCTATGCATGGCAACCGATGAGGGTTGCATTTTGCTAGAGACTATCTTCCTTGCTGTCCTCATATCAAATCCTTCAACAATTTAAGAAATTTCTCACTGTTGATATTTGAATGTCAACAGGCAATTCAACATAGTCCTTCATCCACTAACATAGTCGTTGTTGCTCAGCAGTCAACTGCAATTGCTCAGCAGTTCGAAACCTTGTGCAGATGGAAGTTCCTCACTAGTCATAGATGGATGGTGGGAGAGTGAAAGTCTTGGTTAAGCTAAACAGTTCGAAAACTTATGTGTTGGGAGAGAACTTCACCTCCATTTAAATTTACAAAAATGAGAGATGAAAATTGAGAGAGGCGGGAGAGTAAAAATTTTAGGCGGGAGAGTGAAAATTGGGTTAAATTTAGTGACAAATCAGGCAATCCGTCACTAAATTTAATTTTAAATAAAAAAATAAAAGGAAAAAAAACTAAAAATGCACGGTCTACCCCACAATATAAGCAGGAGAAACAAAAAAAAAAAAATCAAAAGAACAAAAAAATAAAATAACAAAATAACAAAAATTAAAAACAAAAGATTAGAAAAAGCTCAGTAGGTGCCAAAAACAAACTAATAAAAAAATAAAATAATAATAAAAGAATTAAAAATAAAATAAAAAGAATAAATAAAACAAAATAAAAAAGAATAAAAATAAAAATAAAAAACAAAATTAAAAGAAAGATTCAATATAAGAGGGGCCGTTCCCCTGGCGGTGGAACCACCCCTCCTATGTTATTTTTTTTTTTGTTTTTCTTTTGTTTTTTTTTTCTTTTGTTTTTTTTTTTTTTAAGGCAGAAGAATAAAAATTTTATGTAGGAAAGTGAAAATTTTGGATGAATCTTGTACTATTGGAAAAATAAATAAAATGGTAGTTTACCGCGCATTTCTACAAGGAAAAAAAACAAAAGAACAAAAATTAAAAATAAAAGAATAAAAAAATAAAAGATAAAAAAAAAAAAGCTCAAAGAACAAACTAATAAAAAAACAAAATAATAAAAAATAAAATAATAAAATAATAAAAAAGACAAAATAAAAAAGAATAAAAAAAGAATAAAAATAAAAAATAAAAAAAGAGTTAAACATATGGGCGATTCCACCCTCAATGTTTTTTTTTTTTTTTGGTTTTTTAATGTTTCTTTTTTTTAATTTTTTATGTTTTTATTCTTTTATTTTTTTTCTTTTGTTTTCTTTTGTTTCTTTTTTTATTCTTTTATATTTTTAACACTACCATTATATTGCTACTAATTATCTTTTTTGCTTCTTTTTTTTATTATTTTGTATTTTTACCACTATCATTATATTACTACTAATTACTCTAAATTCACCACAATTTAAATTACCGTCATATTACTACTATATTACTACTAGTTAACCTATACTTACTACTATTTTAGCTACCACTATTTTATTTTATATCGTAATCTTATCACAATTTATCATAGAATTACAACATGTTATTGTTACCTATTATATAGTAATGTGTGACATTTATTGTAATAATTAATAATCGTTCTAATTAAATATCTCTTTTTATAAATGGGTATAGATTTATGAATATAGCATGATTAAAAAGATCTAAATCCTTTATAAATTGTGCAAAATATATGTTAAAAAAATCCATTAAAAATATGTTATAATAGAGGAGAGAACGAATTTAATCATGAAATTAGTCATAGTTTTTAATTAATGGTACAAATTAGTGATGAATTTAGTCACAAATAGTTTTTGTTTTTTACTAAATAGCAATGATTTTAGTCACGAATAAATATATCCATGGCTAATTAGCGATGAATTTTGAGACAAAAATATTTTTATTGCTAAATTTGGCGATGAAAAATCGATTTGTGGCAAAATTTAGCAATAAAAAATTATTTATCACTAATTAGCGATGATTTTAGTGAAATAAATTTAGCAACGAATTTTTCGATAAAAATACTTTTATGGCTAATTAGCGAGAAATATTGCTACAAAATATTTTTAGTCGTTAAATTTAGTTACATAATAAAATCTGTCACTAAATTTAGCGACGAATACTTGATTCGTGGCAAAATTTAGCTATAATTTGCAATGACTTTAGCGACGAATTTCTTTTCATGGCTAGTAGTGACGAATTTTGTCACAAATATTTTATTCGTTACTAATTTGATCACGAATATTTTTTGTCACAAAATTCATTATAAATTAGTGACAAAAGTGTTATTCATCACTAAATTTGTCGCAAATTGGTGATGCATTTTTTCGTTCCTAAGTACCGTTGCAAAAACCGCCTTTTTTGTAGTGAAATTATAGCAAATATGGTCTTCACTCTTCAATAATGATGATAGGATACTCTTGATTTATCTCTAGAATGTCTACAAAGGTAAAAATAAATTATTAATATTGTCTCCTTTAACAAATTAAAACAGAAAATCACATAAAAAAATAATGTTACCTAAATTAATTTATTCCTACTTTTTGTTTAGGATCGGATATTCGCGGATACTAAATATGTCGATCTGTATCTATATCCAGGAAGAGTACTATCCGAATTGATCTGATAGCTTTTTTTTTTTTTTTGATATCCAATCAGTCGGATATTTTCAGTTCGAATATTTCGGATATTTGAATACTCTGATTTTTTTGTTCACCCCTAGATGTGAATCTTAAATATTAACTAGTTTCTATAGTCTTGTGGTTAGAAATTTGGAGTTTTACCCCCACTTAGTTAATACGATTGGCGTAGGATCCCTTCGATATGCGAGGAACACATGAAACATTCATAAAGGTACTTTCTCTCTATGCTTCCTTATATAGTCATTGCAACATGCTCTTATTTAATTTTTTTATTTTGCAGCTGTTGGAATTAATCGAATCACATGCAGCGGAAGCATTCATAAATAATTTTTGGAAAAAAATAAATATTGATTGGGTATAGGGTATAAATACCTCGAATATGCAATCTCCAAAAAATCGACCGTGCGTCCCTCGATCGGATCTCGCGGTCGGGATGGTGATCACGATATTAATCGAACCACCACCGCAATGTCACAACGTCGCAACCCTCAGTCCGGCGATCATCGTGACGAGAAAAATTCCCTACGCGGAATTTTTCTCATGCCCTCTATATTCTCTCTCTAGAGAATAAAGAACTCTCTCAAGCATTCATCCATGGCTGCTCTCACAATTTGCTTTCACGTACAATCAAAGGAGTTGTTAGTCTCCTTCCACAAATGTGATCCTACTAACATTGAGAGAATAATGGTAAGTGGTTAATATGTGGTTAGTGGGAGTTACCCCACTAACCCTATTGCAAATGTCTAAAATGCCCCCCATGGGCATTCTAAACTAATATCTCCCACTTGCATGCGATGGCATTTTAATATTCGTCACAAGATCACAACTCATGCGATCACATCACCCTGCTGGACTTTCATACAGAATTGGGCGTCGTACGACCTGCGAGTACACCTGCAAGCAAAAACCTCTCGATGCACCTGTTAGGATGATCGAGAAGTCATCGTTAGTATCAAAAGAACTCGCTGCACCCCAGATCCAGGACTAATTACATCCATCGAGCTACTTTCCTCAACGAAAGTAATCCCCAATAAATGCTCGACTGTGTATCTACTATTATGCTTACATCCCAACATGGATAGACATAATAGACTAGCCGGTGAATACAGCACAATGATGTAATGTCAATTGGTCTTCCTTTTCCCAAACTCGAATCTATTAACCTCAATTCAGCTGCTTTCCTAGACCTGTCCCTCAGACCTCAATTTATCTTCCGGGCCATCGTTAAACAGACTAAAGTAGCAACACTGAGCCAAGACTTCTAGAAACAGTCGAAAGTGATAAGGGTACAAGAGATCCCACCCAATGGATCTCGGGTCTCACACAGTGGGAACGGGGATCAAAATCATATCAGTGTCTCAAATAATGCTCCCACTATCCCTGGTCGACATATCACACGCGGTATGAAACGCGTGTCACAGTGTTATTCCTCAATCTCTCAAAGGGCATATGTCAGATTTCTCTAACACTGTGCAGGTATGGGACTCAGTCTACACATAAAACTTTACCCAGAGATCTCAGAGAGAGTATCTCAGAGACAATATCACTAGTCGCAGGTGATATCTGAGATCTCAAACCTGGCTACTTACAGGCAACATAGATGTGGGTACGTCCATGCCGGTCATATCGCATATGACCTCATCCTGAACACATATCAGGGCGACTTATGTTCTAGTAGGGCCACTCTCAAAGCCTCTTACAACTAGAAACCGTCTCATCTCCCCTCACTCAGAGCTGGAGGTGGTCACTTGTGTGAGAGAGTCGACCACGCCTGCCTGACATATCATTTATCACAACATATCACAAAATATATGACAATTAAAATAGTGCAATAAATAAGTGACCCAATTATGCACACATGTCATATATATAACACAATAAGCATCAGTACAAAATGAGAAATGACAATAAACATGCAAACCTAATGATTCCAATATCTCATACAGGAATCTATCACAATGGGTTTATTGAAGGGATCAGCCAACATGCTGTATAGTAATGTACTTAATTTGTCACTTCACCCTTCTCAGTGATGTATCTCATAACGTAGTATTAGGTATCAATGTGTTTGGACTTATTGATACTTAGGGTCTCAAGTGTGGTCAAAGGCGGCCTGATTTTCTTAATAAATCATCACTGACCTCCCACTATGTGACACAACCCCTAAGTGATCCGGAAATCTCCGAAGCCAAACACTCTCCTGAACTGCCGCTGAGCATCTCATAAGCTCAGTCTCTATCATAGATGGAGATATACAGGTTTACTTCTTGCTACTCCAAGACAATAAAACCTAATATCGATTTGCATACGTTCAGATCACCAACCCAGTTGGTATCTGAATACCCAATAAGATGCAAATTGTAACACCGACACTGCAGTGTCCGTACAAGTATCCTGTTCACGAAATTAAATAAAATATTTCTCCGTTTACATATAGAGAGAAAATTTTAAATTATATTGATTTTCGATTTTGAGGTATGTAATTTGAAATTTTTGGGATATTTAAAATATCCGTATTTCCGATTTGTAAAATAAAGTGAGTATAAAAAAAAATTATTATTATTATATAGATGATTTTTTTTATTATTTATTCATTTTTTTTTATTTATACATTACTCAAATAAAATTTTTGTTAAATTTATTTACAAAAAGATTTATTTATAATCATAATAATAATAAATATATATAAAAAAAAAAAAAGAGAAAAGTCAAAATTAGGGCTAAGCCCTAATTTCTTCATTCTTTTCTCTCTCTCCCCTCTTTCTCCTCCCTCACCGCCTCTCCATCCCCGCGGCTCCCTCTCCCCCGCTGCGACCCGTCGCGCCTCCGCCCTGCGGCCGCCGTCGCCGCTGCCAACCACAGCCACCCCACCTTCTCTCTATTCTCTCTCTATTTTGCTCACTCTCTCTCTCCTTCTCTCTCTCTCGGCTTCTCTCTCACCGCGAGTTCTCTCTCTCCTTCTCGCGGTTCTCAGCCACCGCAGTCCACCGTGCACCGCCGCATCCCGCGACCACCCACAGCCGCCTCTCTTTCCCCTTTCGCGCGCAGCGCGCAGCGGCCCGTGATGCTCGCGGCTGCTGCGTGGCAGCCCGCTTCTCCAACGCGGGCCCCTCTCGCGCGCGCCGGCGTCGGCCCCCTGCTCCAGCGCGCGATAGCTTCTTTCTGCGCGCGGACTTGCTGCAGCGTAGTTGGTGACTTTCAAAAACCCTAGCTGCGGTTGTGAGATCCGGTCTGCATAGGTGAGGTTCAGTCCCTAACCCTAATTTTAGGGTTTCAGCTTTAGATTTCTGAAATTGACTTTAAATTGGGAGTTTTGCAGGTTTCGGAATGGAATGAGAAGACAGTTGGACGTTAGGGTTTTGGATCGCAGTGAACCCTAGGTGAGGGAAATGCAATCCTTTCTATATTTGAGTTATTTTATTGAATTTAGGATTGAAATTAGAATTAGAAATTTTATGTATGCCTTAAAATAAGTTAGATTAAAAGGAAATGTACTTTCCTGCAATTTCGTATGAAATTATTTATGTTAAGCTTAGAATTTGATGTAAATTGGACTGCAAAGCATGATTGAATGTCTTAGAGAGTCTTAGAGTTTTGTTTGATTGGTCTGTGTAGTTTTCCTTGAGATTTAAATTGAAATTGACATGAATTAAATTAGGATTATGTGAATTCAGGAGAAATTGACAAAATTGAGGAATATTGTGAATTTAAAGACGTTGGTGATTTGAAATGATTTCTCTTAGAGTTTAATTTGACGAATGCATGAAAATAATGAGAAATTGGGATTTGAGTTAAGGATCGATGCAGTCTTTCTCATTATAAGTTGTCTTGCATATAGGCAATCAAAATACAAATTCTATATTATGAAAATAGGTTTCAATACCTTTGAAATGACATATGGTTTGAAGAAATCGGATGAGAATTGAAAAGTGTATGATTTTTCAAAGATTTTTCAGTTCGTAGGAAACTTATTTATTTTAAGCATATTTCCAATTTTGATTGGTTTTAGGATTGAATCAGGCTTGATTTTGATTTGATTAATTATTTATAAATGGAATGAAAGTGATGAAATGAGAATCTAGATAGGTGATTGTGTAAATGATTGATTTAAGTCTTAAATGAGCACATATTGAGGGGGGAAACCCTAAGGAAACATGTACTGGAAAATGTAGAACTTTGAATATGAAATTTGATGGGTTTTAATGTGATTTTGAGTGCTAAAATGTGGATTTGATGTACTTGTATTTTTGGCATTGAAGTGTGGTGTGTTATTGGCTATGTATATGTGAAATTGAGGCCAAGAGTGTGAGGATTTATGCATACTGAATTTTGGATAGAGGTTAGTGAGTATGTGGATGTAAAATTGTATTGATCAAATCCATTGGAGAGATTTGGAATGACTCTAGTAAGCAAGATGGAGGTTTATATGTGTATGTGATAAGGTATAGAAAGTGTATGCATATATATATTGATATTGGTGTGTTAAAGTGATATGAAAATGTGCAATTGTAAAGAATGAGCAAAAGCATGTGTTTGTATTTATATGATAAATGTATAGAATCGTATTGGGGTATTGAAGAGAAGAAGTTGATAAAGAATTTTGAATAAAAGTGTGTTGGTGTATATGCTAACTCTTATGTACGACGAGAGATTGGATTGGTGTGAGCTTTGTGTAGAATTGATTGAGTAATATCACTCGAGTCTTGTGGATATGTTGTAAGCATACTTTTCTCTACACAGCTCTGAATGACTTGAGGTTGTCTGCCTTAGACACTAGACATCCTTAGCTTTAAAAATGAAATACGAAACCCCTTGATTTGTAGAGGGTATTAGAAGTTATAGCTTGTTTTCTATAATTGCGCAGGTTTGAAACTTGCTGATTATATACATGCGTAAGTGTTGGATGTCTTAATCGAGGGGAGCACGGTTTCGGCACATGTTGTGCGTTGTAGGGAGTGATGGACCCTCCCGTATACTGTGAGTGGGTTTTATTTCAATGTTTTCGTTTAATATGTAAACTCTGATTTACAACAGTTTGATAAATGAGCATGATTTATCGCGTGCTTAAAATGTTTTGACTGGCTTTGGAAATGATTTTTGTGAACCGATGGAGTGTCCGAAAATGTGATTGAATTATGAAATATGCATCCATGTGATTGAAATGTAAAATGTGCCATTTTATGATATATGTTGCATTTGGTTTGTGAACCTGATTTACGGCACATGTTTGATATGATATTGATATTGGCCTTGAGGGCTGTGATATGTATTGTTCCGTAGCTACGAAGGACACCGTGAGAGGCGCTTTGGTGGCGTCCGGATATGCCTAGGCCTGGGGTATCCCACGAGTTGTCGAGACGAGATGATATTTACTACACGGAACTAGGCAGGTTAAACCCGAAAGGGGGAGGACTTGGCTGCTAGTCAAGTCTAGCACCTGGACGAGGTCCGTCGCCAACGCCGGGGTAGAGAGCACTTTAAATAAAATCGCATATAACACCCCCGGTGCGCCTGTCATAAGTCGTGGTAGACCTCTGCCGGGAGTTTTACGGCTGGCAGCTCTATGATTTTGATGAAAGTATTTTGGATGCATATTTGATTTGCTGATGCGTGCGAATGATATATTGTTGAAATGAAAAGCATGATGATTTGAAATATGATTTGTATACTTATGTTTTGACACTCCAGTTTCACACCCCATATTACACGATTACATTGACCCACTCACTCACTGAGTATTCTTCCATGAGTACTCACCCCTCCTCTTTCCCTCCCCAGACAGGATTATGATTCTAGGACGACGCATTTGGATTTAGAGGTTTGATGGCTCGATGGTGGATTTGGGATGATTATCGACGGTGAGATTTATGTTTTAAATGAAAATATGAATTTCATACTCTATGTCGACCCTGCGTGGTCTTGATATTGAGGTCCGTAGTTGACCGTGTACATATTTTGGGATAACTGTATAATTTTTGGATTTCGTTTGCTAAACTCTCATTTCACTTGCATCGAGACATTTGTAAATGTTTAAAGTGTCAACTTGGGAATTTGTAATATATTTGTATAAATTTAGGCCCGCTCGGTGTAGCGGCTGTTCATGCTCTAGTTGGGCATGACAGTAGAGGTCTGTGGTTAGGACTGTTGGTGATTTGTTAGCCTTGCGTTGTCTGGATGTCGGTTGGGAGATTTGGTGGATTGTTTTGAGGCCAGGATGGCCATTTTATTTTATTTACAGGATGATTTTAATTTATACAGGTTTATACAGGTTAATTGTACATGGGAGACCTTCGATTTATGGGGAGGTTCTGTCCGATTTTTTGTAGAAATACAGCCGGCATCCAGGTCAACGGGCGGCTGTTCACGATTCCCGGTTCAGGGCGTGACACAAATCACCTCCTCCGTAACACTAGAGGAGGTTCGTAGTTCTCTCGAGATATCTCGGAATCCTTTCACTGCTCTCCAGTGATCCCCTCTAGGATTCGATCGATACCTAATTACCATAGTGACTGCAAATCAAACGTTTGAATGTATACGCGACACTGCGTACATTAGATCACTCAGTGTACTGGAACAAGGGATTCTACTCATTTCTCTTGTCTTTTTCTGAGTCTTAGGGCATATGTCAAGAATTAGGCTTTAACCTTTTAACGATAAGAGTATCTTTAATGTCGTAGTCGATCTTCTCGAAGTACTCGAGAACTCTTTTGATGTTTGACTCCTGTGGAAGGGTCAATACCTGTCTCGAGTGATCCCTCTAGATCTTAACTTCGAAGAAGAACTGAGTCTCACCCATGTTCTTCACATCAAGACTCGACAATATCCACATTATCGTGGTCATCAGATACTCTCTGTTGTTCCCAGTCAACAGAATGTCATTCACATGAGGACATGATCAAAAGATCGTAAAAGGTATACGCGATGATCCTCCTCGATCATCACGAAACCGTAAGATATCACCTTCTCGTGAAATCTCAAACTTCACTGCCTGGATTGATGATTAAGGTCATATGTAAACTTATAAAGTCAACAGATCTTATCATCCAGATCTATAAGAATAAAGCCAGATGACCATTCCTTATAGATCCTCATCCAAACTCCCACTCAGGAGAACAGTCTCAACGTTCATCTGGTCTCACTCCAGATCCATATCATGTCCATGACAATCGCTAAAAGTAAACGGATCGAGGTAATCTTGCCCTCAGTCTGAGTAACCCCTGGTTATCAGATAGGTCTTATACCTCTACACCGATCCGTCGGCCTTTTTCTTGATGTTGAGAACTCACATATTCTCAACGGCCCTACTTCCCTCAGGTAAATCAACTAGATCCCAGATCCTGTTGATTCTCATCAACTCCTCTCACCCATGGCCTATAATCAATGGTCCTCCATGGAACCCTCAAGAAACTCTAGGACAGTTAAAGGTTTCTCGTAATCCTCAAGAGTCATACTGAGAGCCTCTCCCTCAATCGGGAAGCGATGGTTAGATACGCATTCTCGACTACTCTTAAGAGAATGGGAAACCTTTTTACCTCTAGATGGATCGCTCCCACCAGAACCTAGATCCGTAATGGATTCTTGGATCCTACCACTGGGATTAGCCAACCACTAGGCTCATCCATCTTATGAAAAGGTAAAGTCCCAATTGATTTCACCTCTCATAGGGAAATCTCTTTCAAGAATCTCGGCATCATGAGACTCAATCTCAGTGAGAGTATCATCTGTATGCTCATTAGAAATACATCTCTTTTCTCGCAAGCCTAACTCACTGTGTAAATGCGAGAAATAGTGAACATACGTTGCATAACCCCATAATCTCGAATGGCTAAGGTCGTGTGCCTCCTGTCCAAAGCTCATATAGATGCGACTACGGACTTTAATAGAATACGATTGAGAACATAGGCTGCAACCAATAACGCATCTCCCCAATGGGAAACGAGTAAATTGGTTTATGCCATCATCGGCCTCACCATCTCAAACAAAGTCCTATTCTTCTCTCGCGGCTACTCTACTCCACTGAGTAGCAAGGAATAGTCAGTTTCTCATAATGCCCTTCTTGAAATAGAGCTCTTTAAACAAATACTCGCACTCTCGTTCGGTTCTACGAGTCTCTACTCTCAAGTAACTGATTATCAAGCTCGCTAGTAAATCTCCTGAAGCATCTCAATGCCTCAGACTTGCGCGAGATCAGATAAATGTAGTCGAAACGCGTGTAATTGTCAATGAACATAATGGAGTACCCAACACCATTTCAGGTTCTCACGTTCATAAGGCCACAGATGTTGGAGTGAACCGACTGCAATGGAGTCCCAGTCCTCATTGCTATGTCGAATGGTTTTCTTGTAAGTTTGCCGTCTAGGCAAGACTGGTTAGGTTCTACAAAACCACTCACTGCTAACCGGTTCATCCTCTCTCACACTAAGAGGACAACAAGAAATACCATTGAAAAGAATTATTTCCAGTGCATATAGTCCCTCATGGACCAAAATAGAACCAATCATAGAATTGTCGTAATAAATGGAAATTATAAAATTTCCAAATTAACAGAGCATATCCTAAACTGAAATCAAGTTCCGTCAAACTTTTGGAGCGTAAAGAGCATGCAGAGTCTAGCAACTTTGCAACTCCAACTTGCAAGTGCTATTCCCTCTGATGTCAACAAAACACTCTGTTTCAGTATGTAAATCCTCCTACTTGAGGACTCACTGGACAGAACTTTATAAGCGCGCTCCTATCTCGAGCTACGTAGTATTATCAGTTTTCTCGGATAGTTTTCTTCTTACCTGAGGCTCGAGTTACATTGGAGTCCTTGCTCGACTCCATCGCATAAGCATGACCCAAGTATAGCCTACTCGCCTCTAGATGCTCCTACTCGAGCTCACTATGCCTATTTACATTAGTAAAAGTACGAATACTTTCATCGTATGTAAAATAGACTTTCATGATTTCTCATGAATCAGGTGAAGAACTGGATCACATCCAGTACAAGAAAATATATCCGAAATGGGCTCGGTCACATTCCCCAACTCGGCGATCATACTCGACATTTTTATCAAAGGTTGCATTATCATATGATCAACCATTTTCTTATAAGTTGTTACACTTATAAGTCAGTATCCTCATCTCAGGATCTGTAAGAGCACCACAATACTCTTTATAGGGTGAGCCAAACCGATAAAACCGTAGGATATTGCTCATAGACTGGGATCACATCATCGTGCATGCTACTTAGGAGGATTGCCCTGACTCGGCTATCATTCCTCTTCCATGCACGTAATGTCTCCTAATCCCGTCTCTCTGAGGTGTGGAACCCTCCCTGGAGTCCACCATCCCATGCCTCAGAATTTTAATTAGATCTTACTCCTCGAGGATAAATTGAATCTACCAGTGAAAAATCTCGTATTTATCACCATTCAATTTTATCCCCCTTACAAAAATCAAATACGACAATTTTTGGAAGCAGTCAATGAGATAGTCGTGACTTGTGATGCTTATTCTCACATTTTGTGCACCCTACGAATCAACAAGACCCAAATAATTCGAATACATACCCCAAGACGAGCGTATGAATCAACAGACACCATACACCACAATCCGGGATAGCATCTCACCATTTGGATTAGAATTCGATGCACAAAAACCCACAAAAAGTCACTTTTATGGATGTGGGACCCTCAAAAATTTTAAAAATTTCAATTCCGGACGACCTGACGCGCCACCGGTGGTCCCACGCACCTCCACGCACCGGCGGCGCGTCCCCACGCGCCTCCACGCGCCGGGAACCCCTTCTGGCGCGTGCCTGACGCGCAGGCGGAGGGGTCACGCGCCTGCACGCACGAGACCCGCGTGAGCGGGTCGGTTCCGGACCCGGGAGTGGGTCGGAACCGAAACCCGGTCGGATCGTGGGTCGCGGGTCGAGGACACGTGTCCGGGTCATAACCGACCCGGACGTCCGGTCCTCTCACGCTCCATTTCCGCGCGTGAATGATACGCGCCCTCCCCTGCTTGCTTCACGCCCCTGCCTCGCGCGTGTAGCTCATGCGCCCGCGGGTCTCTCACACGCCCGCGGGTCTGGACTTCGTCTTCTTCACCCGATGGTTTCTGTAACCGGGTCCTTTGACCCGGTTGCTGGAAAAGCCCATTTCCGGCACCTTTTTGACATGATTTTTTTATGGAATCTCTAATTCCATTTATTCCAAGCATCCTTGATCGATTTTTGGAATAATTATGCCCTAAACTCGGCGTATTTTGGATCCAAAAATCCGACCCTCCGCGGTCAATTTTGAAACCCCATTTTCCGGCCACAAACATATGCAATATATATACCAAATTGAAGAGCATGAAACAAGGATTACAGATCTATAAATTTCATGCATTGATTTGTCCTAAAACTCGACAAATCTAAGGTTGAAGGGTCGGTCACTATTCATGGCCGAAACTTTCAACCGGAGTTTTCTTCGTCTAAACGTGCTCAGAAAATTACGAAAAAATTATTTTCGTGTTCTAGGGATCATGGGTAAGACAGTGGTGTTCTCGGATTCACGAAACTCATCCGTGATCCGAACCCCAAATTTTAAACCCAATATTTTTTATACCCAAAAATTAACCCGAAAATTATTTTTAATCCAACGTATCTCTCTGATACCAATGTTGAAATTAATCGAATCACATGCAGCGGAAGCATTCATAAATAATTTTCGGAAAAAAATAAATATTGATTGGGTATAGGGTATAAATACCTCGAATATGCAGTCTCCAAAAAATCGACCGTGCGTCCCTCGATCGGATCTCGCGGTCGGGATGGTGATCACGATGTTAATCTAACCACCACCGCAATGTCACAACGCCGCAACCCTCAGTCCGGTGATCATCGTGACGGGAAAAATTCCCTACGCGAAATTTTTCTCATGCCCTCTATATTCTCTTTCTAGAGAATAAAGAACTCTCTCGAGCATTCATCTATAGCTGCTCTCACAATTTGCTTTCACGTACAATCAAAGGAGTTGTTAGTCTCCTTCCACAAATGTGATCCTACTAACATGGAGAAAATAATGGTAAGTGGTTAATATGTGGTTAGTGGGAGTTACCCCACTAACCCTATTGCAAATGTCTAAAATACCCCTCATGGGCATTCTAAACTAATAGCAGCAAAGATTTTGTATATGATACTGACAATCAGGCTGCTGCTGATAATTTTTTTCTTAATGGATTTGAACAAAATTTAAATAGTATAGGTACACTTTTAAAAATATACATTGATAAAATAGTTGAAGAGATTTTAGCAAAGGTTCAGATTATCACAACCCTTGTGAATAGGAAGCTATGGTTTCACATTGGTATTCAAAATATGAAAAGATAATAACATATTTAGAGAAATTTAATATTATTTACTTTTATATCATTTTGATATGATATGATAATGCCTAAATGTATTTTGCAAAACTATCAAAAGCAAAAAGTAGATTAAAACAAATGAATACTCACACCGGTGGTTCCAAGTCATTGGCGAGACAGAGAAGAGAATTGATAAATAATTATATACTAATAGTATATTTATTAGTATTTTTTTTTTTAGTTGCTAACACTTTAATTTCAAGAATTAGAGATAGAACATACCTCCAATCGAATTAAACTGTACAAAGCTACCCATACGAAAGGGGATGGTTTATATGTCAACTTAAAGTTTGCTAGTACAATGGTAATTTACGTGAACTTTTGATATTATTTCATAATAAAAGTTTGTGTTGATATTTCTATTTGCACTTTGTGTACATAGGAACAAGATGAGAAAATGATGGCAAGTGAACAAGCAGGTTCAACACGAGAGTCCAACAATGACATTGAGGATAGAGTGTTTATCCAAATTACCGACAAAGAATGTCCGCATAGAGCAAGAGGAAAGGGGATGGTCCAACACATACTAGCTGTTATGGATCATCATCTTCTCATCTAATGGCTACTACCACCTTAAATTTAAGTGCAAAGACATCCAATCTTGAGCATAAATTGAAGATAACAAATGAAAAAATTTAACTTTTATTTAACTTGGTTAAGTCAGCATTGATTACCTCCTAGAAAAGATAATAGACTAACTTGTGTTCTTTTATATAATATGGTTTATATTAGGTTATATTTTATGATTATTTTAATTATAAATATATTATTTTTACAAAATGGTGATTATGATGATGCATCTAGTGATAATAGTGGTTTTCAATCTATACAAAGGTCATATATCTTGAAGTTATTGTATATATTCTGGAGATATTGGTTTGAATATATTTTAACTAGTATAAAAACTTGTTTAAATTAATTAAGAGGTTCTTCGTAACTTTTTTATTTTTATAGTTGAAATTGAGTTTACATTATATTTGTAATTGATAGATATTTGGAGTTATATATTATGTTTATAGTTGATGGACATTTAGAGTTATATTTTATATTTGTGATTGAGGGCTGCTTGGAGGATTGTTATTTGATATTTGGAGTATTGTTGATGGTTATTTGGAGCATTGTGTATGGATGAAGTATGGATATTGAATATTATGATAGGATTTGAAGTAAAATATGGATATAATTATTTGATAAGTAGATTTTTGGGATCAATTATAATAAACCAAAATTTGTAAAAAGAAGAAAAGTTTTCACCAACGTTTACCAGAGAAAAACGTCTCTAAATACACAAGATTAGCCGATATTTTGCACATAAAATGTTGACAAATCTCCAAATAATTGCTGATATTTAATAGCAAAATGTTGGCAATATGGACAACCTTTGCTGATGTTTTGCTCTTAAATGTCAGTAATCAGTACTTCTTTACCGACGTATGAAGGAGCAAATGTTAAGAAAAGGTGAAGACTTTCCCAACATTTGCTCCCAAACATGAGGAAAGGGGGAGTTTTTCCGGATGTTTAAATGTGAGTGCTCTACTTTTGTCGACATTTTCCATGTGAAACATGTCGAGAAAGGTTCGTGTTTTGCTTGATATTTTTTTTTTCATAAAACGTTCAGATTTTTCCAACCATATTTTCCTTAACATTTTCTCCTACTTTTTTTACCGTCACCCCATCATTTAACAATGCTTAAAAAATGTCATGATTTGTCACAATAAACGTTGGGAAAAGTCTAAATTTTTGTAATGTGTTTTGACTGAAATTTGAATATATACTTTAAATTCAACGTGATAGACAATGAAAATGATTAGATTTAGTTAGTTTTAATATGTTTGAATAGCTGATTTGGTGCTTTAGATGCTTAAAGGGCTTTCCATTGAATATGACAATTTTGTTAATACTCTCTCTAGTCATAGTGCATTACTCAAGTTTGTTGAATTGAGGTCTGCATTGCTTATTCAAGAAAATCGTCTGACCAAGAACAAGAAATTTGTATCTTCTTCTTCTTTTTCCAATGATGCCACTACGGCCTTTGTTCCTCAACAAGGTACTGCTTTTAGTGGTAGATATCGTGGCCAATATCAAAACCATGGAGGATAACGGGATCGCGGTGATCATGGTTCATATCACCACAATTCCTGTGAGAACAACCATCCGTACCTGCATCATCGATCCCTCTATAATCCCTTTCAAAATAACTATCATCCTCAATATTCCTCAATTCTCCCGATCATTTCTCCCCTCATCCAAATCAATTATGTTAGGGAAATTATTGTGAACCCTAATATTTTGATGATAACAAAACTTTTATACGTGTTACTAACAAATTTATCAAGTGTGTAGGCATTTAGAATATGTAATACAATCTTATTTATAAAAAGTTTCAAAATATAGAATTGGTCAGAAAATTCAGTCACAGAAGCTGGGTAGAAGCAGCGAGAAGAGTAAAAGCAACTAAAAATCAGAATTGTGTTTTCTGCTACAATTTTATCTTATTTTCAAGACCTAGCTCAGCATGTTGAGTACAGATTGGGTACTGTACTTGACCAGTAAGACTATCCAAGTTGATGATTCAAATTTAAGTGAAATCCAATTATTTACTCAAGGTTCAAAAGTTTTCTGAAATTAAAACTGATTTATTGGAGGTTTTTGATCACATATAACTTCTCCAACAATTAATTAGTTGAAATTTGAATTATCCACACTTTAAGAGGATTGTTGGTGTTTGAATTTGAAAAATAATAGCAGTAAAATTCAAAAAGTTTGGTAGAGAAAATCAAGCTTAAGGTAAAAGAATTAAGCTGATTTTTTTACTGTAGTAAGTGTGTTAGTGAGCCAACTTTGCAGGCTTATATCTTCATATTCGTGATCAGTTTTGGGGGCTCACTTCTTGGGATTTAAAGTACTATATACAGAGATTATACAGCATATTTTACAGAGAGATTTCGAGATGTTGGGAGTGAAATATTAGATCTCAAAATAGGCTAAAAATCAGAATCTGGAACTGTGATTTTCCTATGTAGGCTGCTTCTGAAGGGATTTTGAGAGCCATATATCAAATCGATATAAGAGAGCTTTAGATGCAACTTGAAATGGACTTTAAAGAGAGGTATAATCAGTCTTTGTTCAGAAACTTTTACAGAGTTTAATCGAGTTTTGAGTTGAGAGAAAACAAAACCCAAAAACGCCTACTTGATCATAAAGTTCTAATAACTTATTTTGCATTCTTGTTGTCAGATCAGTTTCTTCACTTTTGTAACCTCTGTTTGAGTTTTTGTATAGAGTCACAAGTCTAAGGAAAGTGTGAGAAACATTCTCTTGGGTTGATGGACTAGGTGTAAGAGAATTTGAGTTGAGTGAGTGTTGGACTAAGTCATCTTCAAGGGAGAAGATGCAGATTGTCAACATCTCAGCATTTGTAATGGTTTGGTAACTCTCATGACATAGTGAAAACTAACTATCGTTGGACTCTGGCTTGCTGAGCTGGAAGAGTGGACGTACGTACAAGGCCAAACCACTATAAATCGGGTTTGATTTCTCTATCCCTACTCTTTAAATTTATGTGCTTATATTTGCTTATTTTATCTAGTTTAGCCTTAGGTTTTAAGCTAGATTTTAAGTGGAGTAAAATCTACAATTGAAACCAATAAATTCAACCCCCTTCTTGGTTGCATAGGGACCAACAAATCCCTTGGCATCCTTTGTCCTCAACATATCCTCTAATTGCAGTTATGTTTTGCATTTAACTATCAAGTCAAGGATTGCCCATGGCTTCAGTCTTTGGTCCAGACCTAGCCTATATCCTATGTTGTTGTCGTGGTTTCATTGATTTTGTCATGGTCGTGACACTTGAGTATTCTATTCGTGGTGCGGCAGTGTAGTGGAAGAGCGCATGGTTTGTTATTACCAGTTTCTTACAACACCATGCCTCCATATGTCCATCTTTGCTTCAAAAATCATAATACATGTTATTACATCTGTTCTAGTTGTTGTAATGGAAGAGGAATGATTTCCACCACTAGTGGAGGCTACCAAGACCGATTGATCATGAGTAAAATCTAACTTCTTATAGTTGTCCAGGATTCGTTAATTCCCATAAGAAATTAAACAAATTAATCTTTTTGTTGAATAGCAATACATTCTGTAGAGGCATCACACGTCTGTTGAAATTTCTCTTGGTTCCGGTATTAGACTCCTTGATCAATGGAGGGTTGGTTGCACCAGTTAAGAGTCTAGAAAAGTGGTGAAGCTCGTTTGTCCTTGCTTAAGTATCATTTTTCTAAGACAACTCTTTCCTAGGCATGCAAGCTCAAACCAATCTTGCCTAGGTGAATCACACCAAGACAAGATTGAAGGAAAGGATTCAAGTGAATGCGGAAGCTTTGGTGTTTGAAGAGTGATGATTTTGGATGAACAATGGAAGGCTTTTGTGAAGGAGATTTGAAGGGTGTTTAAATAACAACAAAAAGGACTAATTTTGAGAGAATAATCTCAAAGTTTACTTTAATGATTTATCAAAGAAACATTACAAGACAATTGTGAGACAATGCTAAAGAGAATACAAGAATGAGAGACTTTTGCTCTAAGCCATACAAGAAGACTTTGCTCCCATTTGAGTTGTACTCTATCCCAAGACAATGCTCCCTATTTATAAAGAATGAGGGGCGAGAAAAATGAGAGTGAAGTGAGGGAGAGAGCGCTGAACAGCCCTCTCCCCGGTGGCTAGACTTTTCTGGCCGTTGGAGGCCTTCTCTTGGGTGTCTTCATGGCCTGTGAAATGCCCAATTTAGTGGGCAAAGAAGCTGGCTTGGTCGGGTCCAAAGGGAGCCGCAAAATTGGCTGGACATGTGGCCTGGATTGGGCCTTGTTCTAGACAGATTTTGGGCCAACATTCTGGGCCAGTCATCTTGGGACTAGATTAGGGCTTCTTTGAAATCTCCTATAAGTGGGCTGATGGTGGGCTGCTATAGCTTGGCAGAATGGGGATGGCCTGGCCAGAAGGGCCAGGCCCATGTGGTGATTTCTGGGCGTTCCTCCTGGGCAGTTGTTGAAATTTTCTGAGCTGGCTGTTGGGTTATTTTGGGTCCTTCTTCGTTCCCTTGGACTTTGGTTGAGATTTCTTCATGACTTCATTGGAATCCAAAAGGAGATAATTTAGGGCCTCTTGCTCTTTGGGGTTTGGAGCACTTTCCTCGAGCATTTGGGAATGAGTTGTATGTGGAAAGTTGATCCCATAAAGCCTTCAATCAAGTATAATATGAAACAACAGAATTTTTGTGTTGAAGGTGGTTGGTAATGGCTTTTTGTATCTAAAAAATGCGGGATGTTTTTTTTGCGAGAATCAATCATGCGAGTCTTCCCATATTGCTTGGGCAGTATTTAGGAAAATAATGCTGCTTACGATTCCTTTGGAGATGGAATTGAGAAGGCATGACTAACACCATACCATTGCAACGACTCCAAAGGGAAGAAACAGAAGAATTTAATATAGGTTTGGGGAATATTTCAGTCAATGAATCCCAATTTGTTTTTGGCTTGCAGAGCCATGGTGATGGCATGACACCATGTAGGATAACCATCAGAATGATGTAAATAATACCGAGAGGCTAGGTGAGATTCTGGGTTGCGATTGGTTTCAGCAATGCTGCTGGATATATTGGTTTCAGGCATTGATTGTGGCCTTTCAAGGTTTAATGGAAGCCACAATGCTCTGACACCATGTTGGAGTTTGTGAAAGATGACTTTTCGTTACTATTATTCCACTTAAACAAAGAGAAATTTTGACCTAAAGTTTAGAAATTAATAAACCTAAAAATGAAGATATTGAAACTAAAAAGGGAAAATATATATTAACACAATTTGTTCCACTAAGACTGTGGACAAGAAGTAACCTTTAGGTTTTGTCTCTCGGTCCTGATCATGTCTGTAAATCGAACAAAACTCTTCATTGCTTGAAATCCTTGGTCTCAACAATTTGCATCATATCCTCAACGAATTAGTTTCTACAGTAGCAAGTCAGATAATTCATTATTTTTATCTCACTCCCTAAGGGTTCGGCAATTCACCTTTTACATGTCAATGACAATTTATTCCTCTTCTCCGGCTCTACTGCACCCTATGCTTGAAAAGGTCATTAAAAAAAAATTTGCAATGAAGGACTTGGGCTTTCCTTTCTCACCTTTCTTTTTTTTTTTTTTTTGGTAGCCATGAAATACTTTCTCACGAACTGTGATCTAGAGTCAAATTCTGATTAATCCAATCTGAACCGTAGTCAAAACCCTTTTCATGGGAGAGCTCTTCCAACGTATTTCTTTTTTTTTTTAATCAACCGATATTCAGATTGCGTCGACTAATTCGATCCATATACTGTGAGGTCCATTATAGGGTTGTCTTCCCTAAATCCCGCTTTTTCATTTTCATGAGTAGAACTCATGACTTATAATTAAATGAGTGTAGCACTCGACCGTTACACCCACGAAAGTTTGGTTCAACATAATTCTTTTCATTCCCAAAATTCAAATCCATGTTTTGATTAAGGGACCTAACTCCCTTTCCACCGGAACAACTCTCTTGGTTTTCTCGCCTTTCCTTGCATCAGTCTAGATATGCCCACGAAATTTTACAGTACAGTGGTCTTCACAACTCGAAACCAGCAACCACACAATTGGCCACTAAAGTAGTGTTGTCCACCACATCTTCCCCAGTGTTTGAAGATCCATTATTATATTGGAGCATTACAATACATCATGTTCCCCAGACTCAACAATGCCCTTGCATTCAACCATGTTTCTCAGTTCATGCACCATCCACACCAATCTCATTATCAGGCGGTCAAACATATTATTATCTTAAGGATACTATGAGTGATGGCCTAAGATTATATCGAGGTTTACTCATTACCTGGAACAACAGATGCTGATTGGGCTGGGTCTCCAAACACTTGGAGATGTGTTGCTAGTTGTAGGTTTTAATTGGGATCTAATTTGGTCACATGGCATTCCAAGAATAGCCCAGTGTAAAGCTGAAAATAAGGCTCTTGCTTCTACAGTAGGTAAATCAACATGGATAAGAAGCTTCTTCGAGAGTTACATGCTCCATGTCCAATACAACCACAATTTATTGTGACAACACGAGTACTATTTTCATGGTTTATAATCGTGTACAGCATGCCAGTGCAAAACATTTGGAGACTGACTTGCATTTTTTAAAAGAAAAGGTTTTCAAAGGAGGCTAAAGCTCTACATATTTCTACTTATTATCAGATTATAGTTGGTATGGTCGCACCTATTATCAGATCATAGATATGTTCATAACAGCATTCCCAACAATTTCTGAAGTTTCATTCCAATTTGCGTGTCATTACTTGCATGAGGGGTGATGAAAAGGATTACATTTTGTTAATTTTAACATTTGAACAGGTTTAGTCAGTTTCAATACCTTTGAATTAGAGCTTATCCGAAGCTGACTTAAAGGGATTTTCACAGGTATATTTACTTTTCCTGTGATCAACAGAACACATTTTCCCCTTTTCTCAAATTCTGAATTTGTTCAGACAATAGATCTTGTTTGGGGATGGGGAAATGCTTGACTGGTAACTTAACTATCATTGAGCAAGAGCTTGTACCACTCTGAACAATGGGAGTGGTGGTGGCAAGCTTTAAGGTTGAAGGTCATTGTAAGGATATCCGTAGAAATAAACTTATTTATGTCACTGCCTGGGAGTCGAACGAAACTGGGAGTTGCAAAGCAATAAGCAACCCGAAAAGAGGGCAAATAGACATGTCTATGAGATCATTTTGAATAAATTGTGACAAAACTATACCTTGTTTCGATCATGGTTTCACTAATTTAAGGTTAGGTCAGCCATTAATTAAAAAACAAAAACAATACCAGTGTCCAAAATATTTACAGTATCTAAGTTATCTAGCCAATAACACATCAATCACTCTTACAAGCCATAACAACCGATACACCCCAACTCCCCCCCTCGATGTTTCCTACCTGAATAAGCATAAAGGTACATTTGGACACAAGAATCCTTTCAAGTTCTAATAACTGGACCTTTGTACACTCCCCTCCGAATCACAAAGTCATCTGGGGGCTGATACTCTTCTAACCATGTCACTTCAGAAACCGTCAACCCATTCAACTGAAGATTATCTTCAATCCAGTAAATGTAAAGGAAAAGGAAAGAAAGGAATGTCATTAACAAGATATGGTGGAAAAGAAATAATAATACAGACTAACACTAGCATGCAAGAAATCAATTTTTGATCAATTCGCCCATGGTTCAAGTTATTAATATTAGCAGTGTTGTCCTTTTTTGTGGAAAAACTGGGAAATGTGATAGTTTAAGAAAGAAAGCTTCAGAAATACTACACAGTTAAGTAGAAACCAAGAAGGCCATTTCACCCAAGGAGATGGAAACAAATTGTCTTGAGCGTACACAGAACAATTATTAGCAGTCTGGAGAATTTTAGGTCATCAAAAGGAAAAGTCTAGCATGTACTTGGCCAGAAGACCTAGTGATTTTGAAAAATTAAATGAGTCCTTAGAAGTAAATGAGCAACAGATGGCTCCTTCGCTAATGTTTAGAAGCAGATATTTGTCTGGGTTTACACCACAACTTAAGCCTAAAGAATTTTGAACACATATAAGAGCAGCATAAGAAGGGCTTAGAACCAATGAATCACATTAGAGAGAGAAAATAGAAAGAAGATATTTCTTGTATTCGGATTATCCAAGATCCCACCTGACAAAGCAATTGTGTTTAAAAAGTAATTAAATAATTGAATTTCTTGGAACAACAGAATAATTGGCATGGTTCAGTAATTTCAGAAAAAACAGATAAATTATTGACTTGTACTTATATAAAATGTCATTTTGACAAACTGAATTTTAGATATCACTTGTCACCATTAAAAGGAATGCCAGCAAAATGAAAGATTCACACTCACACACAATTAATTTGATTTAGGAACCCCTCTCTCTCTCTCTCTCTCCCCCTTACATTGGTGACAAATGAAACACACAGGCATGTATGTTAAGGTCAAAATGAGTTAATCAGGAGGCAAGAAGAGTCGCAATAATGTCTATAGAATTTATTATAATAAGATAAGTCATCAAAGCACTGCCATACAATTGAGCAGTTTCAAGTACATATCAAGTATATACAATGTTATCACATCAAATGAGTTATAAATTACCTTATAAGAGATCCAAATTATTCCAAATTTTAATGCAAATGCCACCATAAGATTTGAGTTTTGTTTCTTCTTTGCTACTTAACTAGCATATTTTGAAATATAAACCAAATATAAACCAATAATGAGAAAGCAGCATATAACAAATTCAATTACCTGATAGATCCTTCCTTGGAGATCTGTGGAAATAAGTGCAATGCCGACCAAGCTCTGAAGAGTAAGGAGGAGACAAAATATCAAACAGAGCACAGGGAGTAATGGCTTTAAAACAATGTATGTTGCCTCCACTTGTGGGGAAAAGAACTGTTGTTCCGCATGGTGCAGTCATTTCAGTGTCTCTAACGAGCTTGGCAGGTCTTGCTACAAAGAGATGGATTTTTTATGCAGCAACAGTCAGCCAAAATGAAAATAAAAGTAATTAGTTGTGTTTTCTTTAGTCAAAGACATTGAAAGACAATACCTGAGGAAAGTATATGCATGTAGTTTTATCATGACATCTACAATGCACCCTCACTGTGAAATGATTCGATTAACTCAAGTACTTTCTCTCCACATCTCTTGTTAAGTAAGGAAGCCTACTAGAAATTGCATAGCATCTAATACTGACCGAGAAACTAACGTTATCAGCATGCCACCTTAGCTGGTTCATCAAAAACAGTACACCTAGAAATGAAGAGATTTTGTACTTGATTAAATCCCACAATGTTATGGCCTGTTTCCTAGATTCCACAACATTTAATCAACTTCAAGTTGATTTAACTAGCTAATGAGATCAGGGAAGGGCATGGAGGTTTGAAAGCATATTAAGAAGTGGTGTATGGTTTTGTTACTCACATTAGGTTGAGATAGGAGAACAAGGTTTTCTTAGTCTCTGGGATTACCATGGGTGTGGCTTTTCTTCTCTGAACTAGCAGAATCCAGATTTGCTTGTATAAGTTAGCAATTTGGAGGCCTTGGATGCACTTATGTTGCTGCTATTCTCCAAATAGAGACAACTGGGATATCCTGTTTGTGAAGCATGCTCAAGATTGGGAGTTGGAGTAATATTATTCCTTATGTAAAATTCTTCCTATGGTAGTTGTTCACAGGGGCAAAGATAAGAACAAAGCCCAGAGGAGACATCAAGAAGCAAGTTTTTTGAGGTTAATTAGTAGGCAAACTCCCTAGATGAACACACAGGCCGGTGGTTCTTTTCTGCAGAAGGCTTTCGCATGAGTGGAGTTGCAAGTAAATGCGTTCTCTTCAGTTAGGAGCACAGTGGAAGGGGCTATGAATTAACAATTTTTCAATGCAGGAGAAGATCATGGTTACTAGATGCACATGTGAAACATAAGATATAACAGTGAACCATTTTCCCTTGAATTGTGAGCGGATCTATAAGATATGGAGAAGGACGCACCTCTATGCTTTGTGTCAAGAGGGTGCTGGAAATGTCAGGCAAAAGATGAGATCATAGCTTTGGCAGGGTTTATACATGCATATAACAATATTTTTTTTTTTTGGGAGATAGAATTTGTACATGCATATAATAATAAGGAAACTGATGGCCCCCATCCCTCTTACCATGTTTTGGTTGGTAAGGAGACAACAACAGGAAGGCTTTTGAGAAAATGGAGAAATTCTATTCGTGTTGATAGATTTAACATCGACTCTCTCATCCTAGGGCAATGGAGACATGCATGTGTCCTATTCCCATTTTATTGATAGTGGAACCTTAAAAGTGTGAGGCACTCATATTATTAGAGCAGGGAAGATCAACAATAAAGAGAACAAATTAGAAACAGAACAAGGTCAGACGTGAAAGCCAAAGAGGAGGCTGAATATATTGCTGCTCTGCAATAGGCATCCACCAGGTTGCACTACTCAGCCAGACACCCTAACCATGCGATTTTCTATTTTACTTCGGAAGTTACCAGTGTTTTGAGAAAGTCCTTTTTCTGCTCCCGATGCCTTCTTACATGTTTCTGGGCTATCAAAATCAAAGAGAAGACCAATACCACTTAAAAACCAGGCCACCTCAAAACAAGAGTAGATCTTTAGTGAATCATTGTATCTTGAAATGCCAGGAAATTGCACATCATGTGGCTCTCCTTAACAACAAAATAAATATGCATTAAAAGACAATAACACCTAAGCCCTTTCTAGAAAAGAAGCCAGAAAGATTTCACCCTATAAGGGATTGCCAAGGTGCAATCACATGGGCAGAGAAATGATTTAATGCTAAGAAATAGAATGATAACCTTCTCCAAGGACCATGAAATCCCAACAAATATTAGCTAAGAAAACCTCTAGGCTATGCAATGTAACTAACTCAATGAATGTCCCTCTGCTCCCTCCTATCCCTCCAAGCATCAGATGCGTCTCAGCCAAGACTGAAAATTTGTCTCTCAGAAGCTCATTGAAAATAGGTGTTATCCAGCTAGCAAAGAGTCACTGAATACAACTGGCAACTTGAAGCAGAAAACTAACACTGGTCCAAGCAGGGAACAACTTCAACGCTTTGGTCCAAGTGAACTTGGAGCCAAAAAAGTTGCAAGATTTTGGTCCAACAGTAAAAATGCCTGGCAATGTATTTCCGATATTTCAGATAGGCTAATCATTTCCATCCACTTCGCTTCAAGTTTAAAGTGAAGTTCTTAGCATGTCATATAAAAGTAGCACAAGTAAAAACAGAAGCAATACTTACGGGGATTTTCCAATTTTATCAATATCCATTATTCAGAAAAATTAGAAAAAGATCTATTATCCAATAGTTCACATACAGAAAGGATCTTGACCATCAAACCTCTGACAAAGTGGTGCACACCTCCTCTTAATCCCTCCGTAGGACTTAACAACTCCAATACATATCAAGACAAGGACTGGACTACCAATGGATGGTTGACCTAGTGGAAAATGCGATAGATCCCTTAACCAAGAATCCATTTGAATCTTGGGAATAAAAAGAACTATGTTGAGAGAGCTCCCCCTAAAAAGAGGCCGATGGTAGTTTGAACCAGATTAATTGGAGCCATGCTTCGGATAACCGTTGGTCCAGTACCAACAAAAAAAAAAAAAGGACCAAACTAATTTAGAAATCCGATCAACCTTCAACTTTATGTCTGTGTTTTTACAGAAAAGCATGCCATTCACATGAACCTCAAAGCATCTCGACAAAATTGAGTTGGCTAGCTAAAGGGTAGGGTAACCATTTCTCAGGTATTCACGCAAGAGGTTGGAATCCCAAAGATTTCACACTACCAGAGGATTACGACATGAATGTGCAGATAAATATTTCTCAAGATCGTATAGCATCCTTTATACCATGGCATTCACTTTAAGTGCTCGAATCATCACAAATGATTCCAGGACATGTACTTCCGCATTTCATGCCACCCAATCCAATAATGACGACAGGGCACCTAGCATTATGGAGGGTAGTGGCGGTAAGATCAGAAATTATGTGGTCTACAGCTGTGATTCGACATTCTAAGGTGACAAATTTCATGCCCTTTAACCTGTGACAGTAAATGCATTATGGTATGAGAACTCCACAAACGTCAGTCCCACAATTTTCACATAGATACCAACTTCCACCAATTCCAAAGAACACAATCACCATCACATCCAATACCCCTGGTCTATTCCCTCCCTCAAGAGTATTCCTGAAATCACAGGTCCAGCCCCAGCCCAACCAGGAACACTGGATGCATCACAATCTCATCTGTTTTCACACTTTAGATCCATATCACAAACTGCCTGTGTAAAACACAAAATATAACACACTTACTCAAAACCGTATTACATTCTCACTGTATCAACAAAGTGAAAAAGCAGATTTCACATATACCTACGAGTGAAGAACCAGTATTAAAACAGTAATAATTGCTAAATTACCAAAAATTTATTTGTATTACAAAGACAACAGTAACTACACGGGTGCTTTAGCTTTATGAGAACAGGGTCAAACAACATCTCTTTCTCAAGTAACAATTTTGATAGGTCAATCATGACTACACTGGTCACTCTTTTGAGAAAAAGAACATATATAAGTACTAAGATTTTTCACATTATAATAGATAGAAGAAAGTAAAACTACATTCCCAAACACCTTAGGACAAGCTTCTTTTTTTTGGGTCTGCTTTACGGCTTAGGAAAAGCTTTCCCACATAAAAAAACCACCACACAATAAATACTAATATAGGCCAGAATGTTGAATTCACGCAATCATTGTTGAATCTTCATTAAGTAATCTACGTAATTATCATTCTGCAACTACTCAATTCCTGCACAGTCCATAAACATGACAATGTTTTTGTTACTGATTGTTTTGCCTCCACTTAGTGTGAATAAGGGAAATATTTATTTTTCATCATGGAAAAATATAGAAACTAATGTCAGGAATTTTATTTCAAAAAGAAAAAGGTGAAACATGCTGCCTCCTATTCCCGCATCTGCCAAGATCAAAAACATCGATTTTCACTGTTCTCAAGGTTGACAATGTTTCTTCCACTTTTCAAAGAGCATTACTAGAGTGATTTGGTCTCTTCAAGGATTGATCCTAGACAACTTTTTGTTCACTACTTCTACCTTCGTAAGTTCTGGCTTTTCTTATTTCCCAAGGACACCCTTAATATGCACGGAAGATAGGGAAGCTGAATGTTTTTAAGCTGTTCAGATCTTTGACTGATGTAGCATATTGGATGATAACTCTGCACCTCTATGGACTTCCATATGGTGATGATATGGCACAGGCCTTAGAATTATCCAGAACTTCCTAGGTCTCTTTAATCAGAATGACCTTCTTATAACCCCGCATTATCCACATCTATTCTACAAGATTCAAATTCTTCACATGCATCAGTCATATTATTCACATTTATTCTAGATAATAAGTGCAAATTCCAGGTTTCTGGTAGTAGCCACTTGTGTACTTGGCCTTGCTTACAACTAGATCCTTGGCATAAGCATCCAGTCAATTGCCCAATCCATTATACCTCTGCAGTAATCTTATGTGTGGCCATCTCACATAACTAGTTAGTGCACCGACTTACCACTACAACTTCATGTAAGTGTGTGAGCCGTCAAGGCGGTATAGATAAGTACCTTTTTTTGGGTAAACGCTCTATCTGAGGCTTCTTAGATGTGGAACCATTGTAAAAGATTTTCAATGAGAAGGAGAGGTAGCAAAAGGTCTTGTTTCTGGAGACCCATATGAAAGAGGGATGATCTAGAAAAGTTGGCTGTAAAATGATAAAAAAGATATTAAAAAAAATCCCTTTCCTTCTTTGTTTGGCTATTTCTCAAAGTTTCTGCTGATGAACTGTTTAATAATAAGTGAAACTAGATTTTATGATATAAACATTGTGCACAAAAAGAAATGTTGACTTTTTTAGAAAGTAGGCAGCACTGATCACGTTTCTGTCATGAATGAAATCCTATGGCTCAGTGGAGTTTTATTGTTTTTCTTTGTACAAAAACAGTTGACAGTAAGAAGCACATACCTTGCGATGGGCCAGCATGCTCTGCCAAATCAATCCAATCATATGCTTTTACATATAAAGAACCATATAGAAGTTTGCTTAGAACAGTCATCCCAGGATGATTATGAAAAGGTATTATTGAGGAAGGTGGCATACAAAAAATTCCTATCTGAAATGAAAAGATGAACCAGAGGAACTAATTAATTTAGTATATAAGCATGGGGATCTATTTCAGAGCATTCTCCTATCCAACAAGAGAATTAGTAACTAAGATACGATTGTCATCTGCAACCTACAACCTCATACAATCACGAAAAGGGCCAATCAGGGGAATATTATGCTTACAGAGAAGCTGTCGCACTCGTGCAAATGCAGATACTTAATTGGAGGCAGTGAACGATGTCCTCCATTTCGTTCATGCATGGAACCTGTCCAATTACGTACTAGTTGTGCCTCCTGCTCAAGACCCACATCAGATGGCTTCAGTTTGTCTGTAGAACAGAAAAATATACCAAGCATTAAATGGGGTAACCAAAAAGTTGGCAATTATGAACATGAACAGATCACATGAGGAGAATTTATCATTGTATACCAAAAATAGTGCATCCAAGTTACCAGACTTTCCAGTAAAATGTATTTAATTCTATATCGCACAGATACTTCCAGAAATTAGTGAGTGCTGTACACGTCCTTTGGATGCAACATGATACCACACTTTTAGGAACTCAATAAAATTCTCTCTCTCATGGCATTGAGTATGTCATGTCATCTGTATGATCTCTTCATAGATCCGATCCTATTAAGCTATCTTTTCCAACTGGTAATGACAGCTAGTTGAATCCATTTTCCTCATCATAATATATTTAGGACAAGCTAATGTACATTTACTTGCCATTTAATTTCACAATATCTTTGCATTCACACCTACTCAAGACACCATAAAGATTTTAGCAGATAGAATAATCTTTTTCCTGATAAGAAAAGGGCATATCACTTAACCATAAGAGGAGGAGCACTCAGATGGGGCAAATAGCAAAAGCTACAAGAGTAAGGAATCAACAAAATCAACAAGTCTAAATAGGGACCCCACAGACGCTCGAACCAGATTAGTCAAAGCATAGCTTCGGATACTGGTGGTGGGAACCAAAAAACAAAATCAAAAACATCTAGAAAGGAAGAGAATGCCTAAAAAAGACAAATAAGAGTAAAAGCATTTTTGAAAACCATCAATAAAACTAGTTAAAAACTTCTCAAGACAATAACACAACACAAAAATAAAAAGTTGATTCAGCAAAACTGGACAACTTCAACTAAATGATTGAATTCATAGTCAAGTGACATAAGGTGGCTTAATTGTGTCTGAGAAAGACCAGATGCATGTTACAGATTTCTTTTGACTGAAAGGGAGTCATATATTAACAGAGAAAGACTGAAAGAGGGGGCAAAGATATAATGACGGTAACATCAAGTCTACATAACTAAGCCTTACATAATAAATTAGTCAAGTACTTCTAAAAAGAATAAATCCAGGCCCCAATTCTGTACTCAAAATAAGAATTTCTATTCCTTCCATGTGATATAAACTATTCCATGATTCTAATATCAAGAGTTAAGACCATTACCCAATTACAACAAGAAAACAGGAAAAGGACGCAAAATAGTATTTTGCTCGCAATCACTTCCTATAGGAACAATATGTACATAAGGAGAACATTATGGTTATGAAGATTTGCCTTCAATGTACAGAATCCTACAAATAGCTGCTAAATTACCATGGTTGTATACTAGCTTCATACTCCAAGATATAGCCTCAATTTATGTTGGTTTGAAGGAAACGAGAAAAGAATTCAGATAGAAAAGATTTTTTGAGAATTGCTCTGGTGACCATTTTTTCAATGCCTCTCTCTAACTAGACTTACACGGAAAAAGAGTCTAAATAATTAGTTGCAAGCCCCAGAATCATTTAATTCATTTAGTACTTCAGGCAATAAATAAACAACATAACAGATCAGAGTTTTTGAAGCAAACGAAGAGAATAAGCTTAGAAGGATAACAAAATGGAACATACCACAGGCATATACAGCTTTGCGAAGTTAAAGCAAAACAAACTGAAGATGAAACTATAACTGACTTCAAAATCATATACAGCTACAGGGATCTAAGGTTTTCTTGGATAGAAAAATATATATATCATATTGAATGAAGTAGACAGTGTTCAAAACTCCTAGGATGAGAATTCCTCAGAGGAGAGAATACAAAATTGAACCGAAAACAGCTCTCCGGTCTCTCTCAACTCCTCTAAGCTGTAATCTTTATAAATCCCTAACGTCCGAACCCACAAAGAAGCATTAAAAACAATTTCATCACATAGAAGAGAAGAACCAATGGTCTGATTTCTTAAAATTCTGGAACTATAGGGATCTAAGGTTAATACAAGCATAAGGATACATTCATTCCAAAGTACATAAACACACATGATTACACGAATCTGATGACAAGATGACATAAAAAACAAGTTTGAATTCACAACAAATTAAAAGTAAATCCTAAATTGCAACAAGAATGCGGATAAATTGTTCTACAAATTAAGAAAGGAAATGCAAAACTGTACGTATGTACCTAAAAGGGAACGAACTTTTTCAAGAGAATCATCGGAAACAGGTCCATTGGGGGAAAATGATGCTTTGCAAACATTGTAAAGCCTTTGTATCAGTGGCATGATGTTTCACCAAATACACAACTCCAACTCTACCAGCTTCTTATACCTCCCAATAAATTTGAGAGCGAGAGAGAGAGAGAGAGAGAGAGAAAATTCAATTCATAAGGGTAATCGAATTCGCTCCCCACAAATTTGAGCTCCAGCGACTTTGATTATATATCAGCATGACCCTTTTTCAACCCAATTTGAATTGAAACCTACAAAAATTTCACAGAAGCATATAGTTGAGATTAGAGGACAGACTGTAAATTTCAATTGCATCGGAAAATCTCAAGAGCAAATTAGATCAAACATTAGATTAAATTCAGAATTGTCGTTGGTTTGAGAGGAACCGTACCTGAGAAGCGCAGACGAAGAGAGAGAGAGAGTGAGAGTTGCTGAGCAGAAGTGAATGATTACGCCAGGGGTATGGCGTGGAGCAGAAGAAGATTTTTGAGCCTTTTGGGCTGCGTCAGTGCTGATCTCCTCCTGGTTCCAGTTCCACTGCATCCTCTCTACCATCTTTCGCCTCCCACATTCTATGATTTTACGAATCTGCCATCCTCTTCTATTAACGCTTTTGCAATTCCAATATTCTTTGATTTTCTGATAAAATATCAAACACCCTATCTGAATATAAATGTTAAGAAATTCGAATGAAAATCTATAAATAACACATTTTTAACATTTGACAATGATATTTTAATTTTTTAGATGACCCTTGACTTTTAAATTATTACACTTAGTAAATGAGAATATTTATTATATGATTTTTTATATGTGATACTTAAAAGAGAATAACTTTTATATTTCTTTAAATGTTTATATATAGAATTCTTTTGTAATTTCATTTGACACAACAAGAAGAGAAAGACAATCTTATTCTTTCTATGTTCTCCCTCTCTCCATATTGTGTTCATTCCTATTCTTTGATATTTTTTAATACATTATTTGCATAAAACTCTAACCAGCCAAACATAAAGCTTTTGAGAAGAAGACAATGAAAGAAGCATTTTTTGGTAAATAATTTTCTATTCTTGTATATTAATTTTTAATATAGATTCACTTTATTAATTTTTAATATTATATGTATATTTGATTATATTTGTTAGCACTTATGTGAATGTCATATGATGTGAAATATTAATCATATCAAATCTCACCGAACTTGATTTTATGGCTCTCATGGGAAAAATTATTTGTCATGTGTCCTTGATACTAAATCTATTTGAATAGAAATGGATTTGGAGAAACTATTAAAGAAAATAATCAAAAATTTTTGCTAAATCATGCAAAGGCGATGATTTTTCTTCGTCATCACTTTCATGAAAATTTGAAAATCGAATATCACGAGTGAAAAATTCACTCAAACTCTAGAAAAATTTAAAGAAAAGGTTTAACCATCAAAAAAAGGGTAATTCATCCAAAAGCTCATTATGATTGGATTCATTTGAAATTTCAAGATTTCAAAACAGTATGTGAGTATAATTCAACTGTATTTAAAATAAATTCTCAATTGAAACTTTGTGAAGAGAAAATTAATGATTTTGATATATTAGACAAAACTCTCTCCACTTTTCATGTCTCGAATGTGCTTCTGCATTAGTAATATCGAGAAAAAGGTTTTAAAAAAATATTAAGCAAGCGATTTCTTGTTTGCTAGCTCTTGAACAAAATAATAAGTTATTGATGAAAAATCACGAATCTCATCCAACTAATTTTAGTCCATTCCCTGAAGTAAATACGACAAATCACAATAATTCTGAACAAAGACGTGGAAATGGCTAAGGTTGTGGACATGGCCGTAGCCATTGCCGTGGTCGTGGTCGTGGTCATGGCTAGAATGTTTCCCATAATGCCAAGGTAATTATGCAAATTTATTAAGCTACCAAAAGTAGAAAAATCATGCTGAAAAACAAGAAAAAGTTGTATCCAATCAGAATTCTAAAAATAAATACTATCGATCTGGAGTGATTAGACATTGGTCGCATATCAATTGTATACTAAAATTTCTTCTTGATTTTTATCAAGTCTCGTTGAAAGAAAAAGATAAACATATGATAACAAATCTTTTTTATCAAAATAATGACTCTAATAATACTTTTTTAGAGAAGCAAATTTGCCTCATTTAGATGTTGATAATTTTTTTTGATGACGTTGATATTAATTAATAAAATAAATGTTTATTTTGTTTGTTAATTTACAATTATTGTTATTTATTGCAAGAGTTATTTATTTATTTCACAAAAATCTATGGATATTATTGCATCCACTGTTAGATCCAATATCGAAGATGAAGATCTGTCTAGTAAGCATTGCTACTACACATACTATCCTCAAAAGCAAAAATATTTCTCTTATCTTAATATGAGAAAGGAAAATGTGAATATCATATCCGATAGTATACAATTGATTGAAAGCTCTAAAAGAACAAATATTTTACTACGAGAAGGAACAAATTTTGTGACCAATAATGCATAATTCTCTCCCTAGTCCCACAAGAATTTATTAAGTTTCAAAAACATTCATCTCAATAGATATCATATAGAGATAATAAATGTGAGGAATACTAAATATTTATATATTATTGACATCAAATTGGGACATAAATAAATATTGGAGAGATTATTAATTTTTCTTTTGGTTTTTATTATACAAATATTTGATCAGTTCAAGTAAATACAATAGTAAACCAGACATTTACTAATCAAAATCCATTCTTATTATGGCATAATCGATTGGATCATTCTGGATCTATAATGATATGATGAATTATTGAAAATTCCACTGGACATTCATTAAAGAATCTAAAAGTTTTTTAATCTCATAAATTTTCATGTGCTGCATATTATGAAGGCAAACTGATAATTAAAGAAGAATCTAATTTTAATAGATTATACAATTATAACATTCTTATTGAAAGTAATAATTTACCCTAATTTTATCCTAATTTAAAATAAGTTTCCCTAATTTCTCCTAATTTAAAATAATTTTTCCCTAATTTAAAATAATTTTAGTCTAATTTTTCATAATTGTGCCCTAATTTATAATAATTTTACCCTAATTTTCCCTTTTTTTCATATTAGGCACCAAATCATAACAAATTTAATTTCTACAAACACCATCTTCAAATTAAACCAAATCAATTTGGACAAACAGAATTGACAAAACCAAAGGAAGAAAAAGAGGCACTCATTAGTGGAGAAAAAAGCAAATTGCATTGATGGAGGCAACTGCGGCTTCGTATAACAATAGTGGCAGCATCGGGGGTAGTAGATGTGGTAGTAACAACAGAGGCAGAGATGACAGCATCAATTGCAACAATAGTTACACTAGTAACAATCAAACAATGAAGTAAGGGAGAGTAGGATTGGGGAGCAGTCAACGTCAGAAAGAAGGGGAAGAGAGAGTCATGAAAGCATCGTTGGTTGCAGTGAGCAAGTAGTGAGGGAGAGAGATGCGAATGTTCTGTACGAAGTGAGGGTTTTGATTTAAAACAACTTCTCGATGTTTTTGTGGCAAAACGTCGAGACCTATAATAAATTGTCAATAATTAACTAATAAATGTCAACAAAAGCAAACAACTTCCCAACATTTCATCAAAAAAGTCAGGCCTCTCTCTCTCAACAACTCTCTCTGTCTAACCAATTGCTGACATTTACAGAACAAATGTCAATAATGAAACACCACCTGCCAACATTTCTCTACTAAACATTAGTAATAAAAGAACATTTGCCGGTGTGTCTATATTAAACATTAGCATATGACTCTCTCTCTCTCTCTCTCTACACTCTCTCTCTAACAACCTGCCGATGTTTATAGCAAAAATATTGGTACTACAACACATAGTGTCAATGTTTTACCAACAAAAATTGGCAATAGAAAACCAATTGCCGATGTTTCATCAATAAACATTGACAAATGGCGCACTCTCTCTCTCGCCTCTCTCTCTCTACCACTCTAACCACCTACTAATGTTTAGGACAAAAACATTATCAATAAGTGACCATTTGCCGATGTTAAGTGGAAAAACGTCGGTAAATGGCTCTTTCTCTACCCTCCTCTTTTTTTAAACAATTGCAAGACAAATTGCTTATATTTGTGAGGAAAACATCAGCAAGTGGCACCCTTCTCGAATCTTTACCATGATAGCTAACATTTTCCTTAGAAAAGCATCGGTAGCCTCCCACATATATGCTGACAATTTTGTGCAAAATGTCAGAAGATGATACATACTCTGTTGATATTTTGCATGGAAACGTCAAGAATGGTTGACATCATTAGTGATGTTTTTTTTGATAATTGACATTGTTTTTATAATAAATTTCCCTACCAACTCTAATATGCAGTCTTAATTTTGGGTGATGTTTTTGTGAATAAATGTTAGGAAAGATATATGTAGGCGATAGTTTTTATGTGAAACATTGCTAAAAACAAATTATTTATGGCATTTTATGAAACATCGAGATTATAGCCATAGTTGAGCTTTTAACCTCAATATACTCCAATGAGAATAGTGTGCACTAGGGCATGTCTAGGAATGTTCTGTAACTAGCACCTCAAACTTCAAACTATATCAACTTTAAGGACCAACCATGCCGATAAGTCCTACACATGGTAGTGAGGACTAGTGCATGTCTCGAAAATTCCAACAAAAAGGTCGAGGAGTCTGGATTTTAAGCACAAGTATTTTAACCCCTCCCTTTAACTTACCTCATGCATTATTCATATAATCTCACCCTTACGTGCAACATAAAACCATAATGAAACCCTCATCAAAGAAGTATCGTAAAAGTTGAAGTCAAATAATTATGTTGACAGTTTAAGAATTGCATGTGAAAGTTAAAATTGGAAAAATATGTTCGAAAGTCCAAGCATTACAAGAGATAATTGCAACACTAACAACTCCTCAGAATCAACATATACAAATATTGGCCATAAAAACTATGGTAGTGAAAATAATGATACTATTCCCTTTAATGATGCTACCCCATCAGAGGAAGAGTTCATTGATTAACTTCAATGGTGTAGAGCTAAAATTTAATCCCAACATGTGTGATGAGCACAAGGGTGAGCAAAATGTTAAAATCACTTTTCAAGATCATCTCCCTCTCCACTTTCTTATAGAAGAAGTTGTAAATGTACTAGCATTTGGATCCTACATCTATGATAAGGACATTGGTGAGTATGAGCACATCACCTATAGTGATCAAGGGAGGCTCTTCTCACTTATTACATTTTGGATTTCACATGTAATGAAGATAATATAGGTTGGCCAGAACATGCAAGTGAAATGTAGAAAATGGAAATAAAAGGTTCATAAAAATTCATGACCACATCAAACACTGTGTGCATAAGTCATCAAATTCTTGTTGGTTCCAAGTCTTTTAGCAGTTATAACAAGAAACATGCCAATAAGATCAAGAATTATATTAAAGAAATTGACTAGGGTTCCAACTATACTTTGAAAATAAAGATGAGTCCCACCTTGAGGGCGAATCCTCCAATCAGTAGAGAATGACGCAAGAGCATTGCTTTATTAAGGGTAGGAATCCCACCTAGGATGATAAGTGGGACTATTCTTATAGGGTAGGCATATATATAGATGTTAGTAATGCTTTCTAACTCACACTTTTGAGATATATTTCAATTTATAGTAATGTTTAGCACTTACCATATTGTAATTCTCTTATGCTCTGCACTTGACTCTTTTGAGGATCGTGTACATCTGAAAAGAACAATTATTTTAGGTAGGTCCATAGGTCTTCCTAGTTATAGTGGGGTTTTTAACCTCACCAAGAATGGCGTCTATCTGCATTTCACAAAGCCATAATAGCCCAAGTAGCCACCCGCCTCCAAATAGGGTCCAATTGGTCAGTCCTCACACATTACCACCCACTTGCCGTGGTATAGGTCAATCTGTAATGTTATAAATTTTGATGTATTAGCATCAGAGTCATATAATTCCCTGGAAAATATTAGGTATCAAATCTAAGAATTCTCAAAGCGTGTTTTTCTCACATAAGTAATATGGATCACATTTCGAATATTTATCACACTTAAGATTTAAATTGTTGTTTTCACTATTGTAGTATAATTTGAATAAACTTAGTTACTCCTAATACTTTGAAACAAAGAAAAATACATTAAAGAGAGGTGTCATACTTACCACAGTGTAGTGCTAAATCGAAATGCAACAACTAAAAATATAAATTACACCTAACCCATCCTCAAATACGACATCCTAATCTGTTCATAATTCCACATAATATGTCTTAACTCCTACAAACATTTAGCATGTTAGAAAATTATTATAGGTTTTGATTTTTGGATGATGAATAATTAGGTTAGATCTAGACCCATGTTGTTTGAAACTTAGGCATGCAAACCTTTAATGCATATGACTATAACAACGCATACTAGGACATTTCAAAAATAACATATTATTTTACATGAAATAGACTTGTTCTAAACATTTGTTTGTACATATATTATAAATTATAACACATTTCTATTTTATTTTCCTTTTAAGTTCCTTTGATTCATGAATAATTAACATGAAGTTGCTTCAATTACTTTCTTTTGTGTACTCATTTTCTTCCTCTTTTAAAGTAAATAAATGTCCCTTTTTTCGATCAAATGTTAACTTAATAAAATATAAGAACTTTTAAAAAAAAAAAAATCAAAAGAAGAATACATTATTTTCAAATATATACTATATAACTATATTCACATCCCTCCATATTTTATAGCACAATAAGTTAACCTTGATATCCATTTTTAACTCCAAAAATTGTCAACAAAGCTTTATGCACCCAAAGTTGTATCGATTGTTCTATTATAAAATGAAGGCCAAGTAGTGGCAAACCTAAGATCTAGAGGTGGGGGTGTAAAATATTTATAAGATACTTGTTCAAACAGTAAATATGAATTATAAAACTATATTAAAGAATCCAAAATATCAATAATTTAACCGTGATATTCCAAAATTAAAAAATTTAGTTGAACATATGATGTGAACTTCAAAAGTACATAAATATCAAGTATTTTACTAACAAACAATTTACAATTATTCTCGTCTAGTCTTCATGTTTTGGAACCTGTGCAAAATGGGCTCATTTTCCACACTACTAAATAAATCTCTCTCAATGTATGTCACAAGACAATTCTTAATCCAAGTGTCTCCTATTTGATTCCACAAATGACTTTTCACAAATTTCATTATTGAGAAAGCTCTTTCAACCATAGTTGTAGCAACAAGTAAAATCAAGATTAACTTCAAAAGTAAATAAATATGTGGATAAACCAAATACCTTTTAATTATAACAAGTTTCTTTGCAAGTTTGGCAGCACCTTTTAACCCTGAGAAATTAACACTTTATCTCATATCAGAAATGAAATTCTCAAGCAAGTCATCTAATGCTAAAATATCAGTCCTAGAAAAATCAGATAGATAAAATTGAGCAAACCGAATCAAATTGTGTTTATCAAAAGCGATGAAGTTATTTTCAGGATTAAAACATGTCATACAGAGAAATAATTCAAAATTTAACTCTTGAAGTTGCATATCTATGACATTATAAAACAATTCCACTTGGAAATGGTGCTGATTAGTAACATCTTTTTGCTTTATGGTGAGATCTTTCTTTGACATACAAATCATCCATGTCAACAAGTTTAATTCCATGGGCTTTACAAAATAAGCAAACCTCTTCAAATGCAAAATAAAAACAAAGTCAAATGAAGGCATTGAATCTAGAAGTCTCATAGCGTCAACTCTTTGTTGTGAACTAACACCAATTTTCATAATACTTTCAAGAACATCAACTACTGAAGAAAACAAACCAAATAGGCTAATGAGAGTACCATAGTGTGATCACCACTGAGTGTCACCCGGCCTTTTAAGACTTTGCTCTTGATTGAGTCCTATACCACTCAAAATTTCTCTTTTTCCCAATACCTCTCTCACTTTAGCACAATGGATGTCTCAAACACTATCATGCCGTTTACACGAACATCATAAAACATTCATTAAAGTGGCAAAGAAATTGAAAATTGATATAACTTTTATGTTTTTTTTTTTTTTGCTACCGCAATTAATGTGAGTTGAACCCGATGAGCAAAACAATGGACATAAAAATGAGGATCAATCTTCTTTCAAAATTAGGCTCTTCAAACTATTGAATTTACCTCTCATATTACCAACAACGTCATAGCCTTGGTCATGTAGCCTTGATATTATTAATTCATGTTTGGTAAGTAATGCTTCAAGAGCACCTTTAATGACAAAGAAAAAATATCCTTAACATGAAGTATACTAGGGAAGCGTTTAATGATCATGCCTCTTTTATCCACATATCTTATGGCAACCGTCATTTGCTATTTATCAGAATTGTCATGAGATTCATCAATCATCAAGGCAAATAATTCTTTGCCAAGATCATTATTGCATTTGTTGTCTCCATAACAGCAACATTCATGATATCTTTTTGAATCTTAGGATAAGTTAATTGGTTATTTTCAGGAGAATTCTTAAAAATTACCTTCTTTATATCTTCATTGTGATTATCAAGAAATTTCAGAAGTTCAAGAAAATTACCTTAATTTAAAGTTTTCTAATTTATCATGACCTCGAAATGCAAGCCCTTGACGTAAAAGGAATCGAATGCAATCAATAGAACAAACGTGTTCAATATAAGTTGCGAGATTGACTTGACTATTTAGGAATTGCTAATTAAATGTATTGATTTTGATTCTTAAGGTCTTGACACTTCAACCATGCTATATTGAGAGCACTGTTTGGACCACCAACATGTTTAGAAAATTTATCTTTTTTGTTCCAATTTTTAAATCATTCACCAACAAATGTTTCTCCTCCATCTTATTGTCCATGACTAGGCCAAAAAAGATAGCATGAAAGACAAATTCATTGAACCAAGAAGGACAAAATCTTCTCGAAACATTTCCAATGTTACTTTGAGAAAACTTAAAATTCTTTGGCTGAAATGACCCGTCTTGCAAATATTTTCACCTTATAATACTCTGATCATTAGCATTATAGTCATAAATATTTCTACATAGAGTGAAATCAGTAGGAAGATCTTCCAATTTAAATTCAATTCTAGATTTTTTCATTGAACTTTGTAGTTGACCCAAACGATCACCATCATCTCCAAATATTGGTACTGGCTTATAAAATAATTCCATTCCTTAGTAATATGAAAAAAATATCAATTAACTAACTTTTAACACTATCTAAAATTATATAATCAAGAAATACAAATATTTTTATTGACATTAACTTGACAACAATGAAACAATAATTCAACAAAAAAAAAAACCCATGTGAAAAAAATACAAAAGTATTTAATCATTTGAATTCCAAAAAGACTTTATAGCCCAAATATGAATGATATCAACAACATTACACTTGCACATAAAAAACAAATCATTTCATCCATATTCACTATATTCGTACAACTACTACACAAACAAGTGATTAAACATAGAAATTTATTTTAAAACCTTATCCAAGAACAAGAAGTATAACATAAAAAAAAACATAACAAAATCAATTAAAAAAATATGTATTAGGGTTTAACACTAATTGTTAAATAAAAAAAAATAATTGAGATTTTAATTCAAATCAATATATACCTTTATCATGGGGCAAAGAATGGATTTTTCTTAAAATTTGAATCAGTGGTTAACCGGAAAAAATTGATGAATGAAATTTCTGGTGTTTGATAAGTGAAGGAAATATAAAGAGGGAATCAGGGTTATGGAAAGAAAAGAAGTAGCAGTGAGTCAGAGAGGAAATAGAAAAGAGAAAGAAGAAAGACGAAACGGAAAGAAAAGGGAAAAACAAAATGGATAGGGAAAGAGGCCGAGAGGGAGAGGGAGAGGTGACTTAGAGGGAAAGTTCGGGGAAGGATGAGAGGGAAAAGGAAAAGTGTTAAAATAAGTTGTTAATATCAAATTAATGTTTCTCAAGGTTACATTGCAATCTTATTTATCTTTTTTTTTTTTACTCTAAAGATTACAAAATATTTTTTTATTGATTTAAAGTATGCGATAGTTATATCATATTTGTTTTTGTTATGTAGTAGATTTTATAAAAAAAGATTTATGTAGAATTTAGTCAAATTCTTTATGGTTTCATTGATTTAAAGCATGCGATTGTTAAAAAATATATATATATATATATTTTATGGCTTTAAGCAATCATCCAAACAGTGATACTTGAGATTTTACAAGGAGATGATATCTTATGGTTTCATGATGATCGAGAAGGATCAGTGCGTGTATCTAATACATTCAACTAACTCTTTTGTGATCATGTCATTATATGTGAATGTCATTCTGTTGACTGGTAACAATAGTGAGTATCTGATAACTATTAAAATATGGTTATCGTCAAATTTTGATATGAAAGATATGAGTGAAGCTAAATTCATTCTTGGAGTTAAGATCCAAAAGGATTACTCGAGATGAATGTTGACTCTTTCACAAGAGTGCTATATCAAGAAGATTTTTGAGTATTTCAAGATGAGCGATTGTAACCCTATAGATACTCTCATAACTAAAAGTGAAGGTTTAAATCTTGACATATGTCCTAAATTCATGAAAAAATAAGGGAGATAAGTAAAATCCCTTATGCTAGTGTAATAGGTAGACATTTGTTTTGTAGTCGGTTTGGTAAGTATCAATCGAATCCTGAAATGGGTCACTGGAGAGTGGTAAAAAGGATTCGGAGATATTTCAAGACAATCGACGCAATCTCTCTTTGTGTTACAGAGGAGGTGATTTGCATTTCGTTGGGTATTCAGATGCTGACTAGAGTGGCGATCTGAATGGATGCACATTTACATCAAGTTTTGCTATCTTACTTAATAATGTGTCATATCTTGGAGTAACAAGTGAACCTGTGTATCTCTATTTACGATAGAGGCTGAGCTTGCAGCATATTCAGCAGTAGTTCAGAAGAGTATTTGGCTCCGAAGATTTATGGATAACATAGAAATTATGGCAGATAGTAGAAAACCAGTGATGATTTATTATAATAATCAAGCCTTTATTACCTACACTCGAGACCTGAAGTATCATAACAAGACCAAACACATTGATACTAAATATAATTTTATGAAAGACATCATTGAGAAGGGTGAAGTGACAATCAAGTATATTTCCACATACAACATGGTGACGACTCCTTTCCCAAACCCATTGCGAAAGATTTCTTTATAAGACATAGATTTTTTAGGTTTACATATATTTTGATATTTGTCATTATGTTTTATATTAATGTTATGATACTTATTACTATATATGACATACGTGTATTATTCAGTTATATATTGAGTTGATTTATTTATTGTACTTATTTATTGGAATATATTTTTGAAATGTGATGTGATAAAAAGATATGTCAAATAGGTTAGATTGACTCTCATACACGAGTAATTATCTCCAACTTTGAGTGAGCGGAGATGAGATGATTTTTAGGGATAAAAAGTTTTAAGAGTAGCTCTGCTAGAATATAAGTTACCATGATCCGTGTTCATGATAAAGTCATATACGATATGGCCAATATAGACATACCCATATCCATGTTGTTTGTAAGTAGGCATATTTAAAATCTCAAATATCACTTGCGTCTATTGATATCATCTCTAAGGTACTCTCTATGAGATTTTTAAGTAAAGTTTTATGTGTAGATTAAGTCATATACTTGTACAATATTTGAGAAATCTGAAATATACAATTTTAAGATATGGGGGAATAATACTGTGGCACGTGTTTCATACCATGTGTGACAAATCGACCATAAGATAGTGGGAGCTATTATATGAGATGATGATATGATCTTGATCCTTATGCCCACTGTGTGAGACTTGAGATTCATTGGATGGGTCCAATAGTACCCTTATTATTTTCGATTGTTTCTTGAATCTTTGGTTCAATATATGCTAATTTAGTCTACTTACCAATATTTGGGAGATAATAAGGTCCTGTGAGCAAGTTTAAGAAAGTAATTGAATTGAAATGGATAGATTATAGTAGGGAAAAGGAAGATCAATCGACACTATATTATTATGTTGTATTCCCCGGTCGACTTGTTATGTTTATCCATTTGGGATTCAAAACATAATAGTAAATACAAAGTCGAACAACAATTGAGGATCATTTTTACTGAAGAAAGCGACTCAATAAATGTAATGTATTGAGTGTGGGGTATAGCGAATACGTTTTGTAATAACAGTGGTTTCTCGATCATTTTAATAGATACATCGAGAAGTTTTTGTTACAGGTGTACTCGTCGATTATACGACACCTAATCTTATATGAAAATCCAATAGGGTAATGTGAAAGATCACATGAGTTGTGATCCTATAACAAATATAAAATACCATTATATATAAGTAGGAGATATTAGTTGGTATGACCATATAAAAACATTTCTAACTTAATTCAAATTATTTTGAATTGAGATAATGGGTTGTTATCCCTAAACTCTCTAACTCCCTAATAACTCTCCCTCTCTCCTCCAACATATAATACGTGTATTATAAATTGAATTGGTCTTTAGGAGGAACCAATTTATCTAAAAATTAACTGAGAAAGAAAGATCGAGAGAGACACTCATTTTGAGAAATTATTGAGAGATTGAGAAAATTTTGAGTAGTAAATTTTTTCCTGTCATTTATATTATTGATTTAGAGTTGAGGTGTCGTGACATTATGGTGGTGATTCGTCTTATATGATCATTATCCTGTTCGTGTGATTTATTTGAGAGATTTCGCGATTCACAATTTTGTACACATACACATTAAGGTACAATCCCAAAAATTCCAATATATATTTATTTTGTGAAATAATTTTATTTTTTCATGCTTTTGAAGAATAAATCTAATATAGACTAACAATAGCATTGGCCACCAAAACCTCCCCAAATCCAGGCCGAAAACAAGTTTTCTTGTTTGTTTGTTTGTTTGTTTATTTATTTATTTTTTTTAATAAATATAAAATTATATTTCGATTAATATAATTTAAATATTATTAAATTTAATTTAAAAAAATTCTTCTAACATAAATTTTTTTATTTTAAATTTTAAAATTAAGATGGTTTAATATTTAATTACATTCTATTACTTCAAAACGAGTATTATTACGGTAAACCTATTCTTAAATTGCTCCTAATTTTGCACTGAGATCCAGGGCAAACACGAAGTCGCTCGTCACTTGGAGATTTTAATCACGCGCTGGTCACGTGAGTATTCATACGTGTCGCTGTCCTATTTGTTTACGTGGCCGATACGATTCTTTTGCCCTAGCCCATTGAGAAATTCTTGTCGAGCGCGAGAGACAGAGAGTCGCTGCGCAGATAATCGAAGAAGAAAGAGAAGAGAATCAGGGAGAAAGAATGGCAGGAGTAGGACCATTGACACAGGATTGGGAACCAGTAGTGATCCGTAAGAAGGTTCCTAACGCCGCCGCCAAGAAGGATGAAAAAGCAGTCAACGCCGCTCGCCGATCCGGTGCCCAAATCGAGACCATCAAAAAATGTTTTCCTCTCTCTCTCTCTCTCTCTCTCTGTGTGTGTCTATCTTGTTTCACTCATTTCTAGGGTTTGAGAACTTGCGTTGTTATATATGTTTTGATTTATGTCTTTTTTGTTGCTATTGATCTGCTTGATCTTTCTCTGTTCATGTTTATCTGAGTCTGATATATGATTTTTTTTCTTATTCGATCTATATTATGTTTGCTCAATTTGTTTATAGATGTTCTTGAGTTGTTTTTGATGGGTACTTTTACTTTCAAACCCTAATCTCATAGTATGTTCAAATGGAACAAATTCTATTAAGGCTTTTGATGATAATTGTGATTAAGTAATTTAAGTGCTAGGGTTTTTGTTCTTTAAAATCTAAGTGTTTTGAGTTGCTTTTATTGATATCGCGTTTAATTAATTTGGGAACTAAGTAAAATGTTTTCAACAACTTTGTCTATTTTTGATGTTTCTAATTCATGTGCATTCAATTTCCTGTACAACTCATCGAATTATAATCCCAGTTTTAACTTTATGAACTGGCATTTTTCTGATAGATCCGGTTGCTACAGTGCCTTCTTAATTCTTGGCAACAAAGATCTGTGGCTTAAAGGCCCAAAGGATTTCATTTTTTAGTTGCCATTTGTCTTTGGAATACGCACGTGCGCCCGCCCAATTTTGTGTGATGGCTACTAGGTGAATCATGTGTCACCTCTTTGAATAATTTCGAATTTTTTTAAATTTGACCGTCTTGAGATAAAGTCATCATATGAACATTGCCTAGAATAATATCTTTTTCAAATGAAGGTTAGATAAAACAAATTACCGATTATTCATATGAAGGTCAGATAAAAATAAATTGCCGATTACCTTCACTTTAGTCTGAATTTTTTGTTATGTAATTGAAAATCTAAGAACAAATTTTGCTTTTGCAAGCATTTCCGCCATATCAATTGTCTTTGATTTATTCTTTTGATGCATTGTTTTGATGTTAATATTTAATTATAATAAGGAAAAGATGCTTTTGTGAATTTAAAATGGAGGATATGTTTTTAATGCATGATGAGGAATGCTGTTATGTTTTTGGATTTTGAGCTTATAAGCTTTGTTTGCCATCTTATGAGACTATATTGACCCATGTATTCTTTCCTCCATAGAGTTGATTTAGGAATCTCAGAAAATTGCCACTTTTCCTTGTCATAAATTTTTTCTCTTCAAAGAAAAAGAGTTGTTTGAATGAATAAGAATGTTTGGAGAAACTGGGAACAACAAAAAGGTAGGAAAACTGAAGCACTTCAAGTAGTACTCCCCAAGCTTAACACTAATGGGACCAATTAACTAGATTGAAAGCATTTTGCATTTCTTGCCCAGTCCTTTGACCCTTGCTAACTCCATTCTTTATTGACATACAATCTTTGCATATTGCCCTTGCAAAACTCTCCATCAACAACCTTTACCTCAAGATCACTTTTTAAATTGTTATTTACATTCCAAAAGCTCTCCTCAACTATCCTTAAGGCAAAATTTTAATCCGAACTGCTCTCAACTATGGATGGATGTGTTTCTGTCCTCATCTTAATGTCATCCCTCCACTTCCTATTGCTTGCTTTTCCAGCCTTCTCTATGAAAACATTCTTATACGTGTTTCCAAGTAGCATGTTTTAGCTGTATGTGATTTTCATGTGCACCACATCGTCATTTTTATTTATGTCTGTAATCAACAATGGAATCATAATTGTTTGAAATGATGAGCTTCTTTTTATCCTTGATCTGAGTTTTAGCTTTCAAGTTTTAACTTGATGTACAAGATGCAGCAGTCATAACATTTGGTTTGTTTGTGTTTGTCTACGACATAACCCTGTTTCTTTCGCAGCTTGCAGTTTTTAAGTTAACAGTAAAAGGGCTCGCGTGGCTTCAAAACTTGATGCGGTTTTTATATTTGTTGTTTTATCTTGAGCGTTCCAACTAAGATCAGCAATTTGATGCTGATAACTAATATATATATATATTCTTTTGGCTCATGTTGCTTCCTTGGGGACATCAATGAAAATAAAATAATTTGAAGTCAGATTTTTATGTCAGTGTATTTTCTTTAGGTGTTTTTGGTTGTGATATATTTAACTTCTAAGGCCATTAACAACTTCATAATACATAGCAAATATTCCTTGTTTTTTCATGTTAATATGAAGATGCAAATATATTTGAAATCGGAAATTTGTTTAGCTTCTTGGAGGATATTGTGCATGTAGTGTTTTTGCTTCTTGTAGGCTTTTTGGCTGGATCCTTTTCTTTTGGTCATAACGTGGTCTGCCTGTGTGCTTGGCATATCATGACTTATAACTCGTGTACCATTTTTGGAAGAGTATGATTCTGCTGATGCCACCTTTTTTGTTTTGGTGAAAGAAATGTTCTCCCCCCTTCTGATTATTCTCTTACCCAGGACTGAAGAAACTTCTTGTGGACCTTGTTGCTGTTTGACAGTTTATATATAGTTTTATTTGTATTTTCTGCATTAATAGCTTAATAGTGGATTCAAAGTTGTCATTGGAAATGTTAAGGCCTTTTGGGGTCCAGTTCCTAGGTGTCTACATTGCCTAAACTGAAACACTAATAGGTGCTTGAAATGTGTGAAGCTGGAAGGTGGGTAGGATATCTTCTTTTTTGCTTGTTGAAATCAATATTTGGCTTGTTGCTTCATGATTTTGTTTAATGTCAACAACAACAACAACAACAACTTAGGTCTTTTATCCCAAAATTTGGGGTCGGCCATATGAGAGACAAATATCTCCTGAAAAAAAAAAAAGAAGAAAAAAGATGGATTTAGTTTGTGCGGATTTTTTTACGCTATTTATTCCTATCTATGACCATCTCCTTAACTAAATCCATAACTATCATGTCTTTATGAATACATTGCATCCAAGTTTTCAATGGTCTATCTCTACGTTTTATTAAATTTTCTATTTATAAGTTTCTGTTTTCCTAACAGGTGCGTACTTAGATCTTCGTTGTACGTGTCCAAACTATCTTAGACGGTATTCTTGCATTTTATCTACAATTGAACTAACTCCCAATTTATTACGTATCTTGTCATTTTTAATTCTATCATTTCTAATTTTATCACACATCCATCTAAGTATTTTCATTTCAGCTACAGTCATTTTTTCCTCTTGTTGCTATTTAATGACTCAACACTCAGTGTCATACAATAGAGCAGATCTTACTACAGTTTATAGAATTTTTCATTTAAATGTAATGGCATCGTGCGATCGCAGAGAACTCTAGATATCTATCTCCATTTTATCCAACCCACTTGAATTCTATTATTCACATCCTCATCTATATTGCCATCATTCTGGATGATGGAACCTAGATATCTAAATCGTTCGCTCTTTGAGATTTCTCTTACTTCTAACCTAATCGTTTCTTTATTATCTTGATAGTTGTCACTAAACTTACATCTCATATATTTAGTTTTAGATCTACTCAATCTAAATCCTTTAGATTCTAACGTGTTCCTCCATAATTCTAATTTAGTACTGATACCCTTTCTAGTTTCATCAACTAAAACTATATCATCTGCGAAGAGTATACACCATGGTATTTAATTTTGGATATTTTTGTGATTTCATCTATCACTATTGCAATAGTGTGGGATTTATTGTCGAACATTGATGGAGCCCAATGTTAATAGGGAAACTATCATTCAGCCCTCCACAGGTCCTTACATTGGTTACAGTTTCTTCATACATGTCCCTAATAAGGTTTATGTATTTCAAAGGGATCCCTTTTTTCATCAGCGCCCACCATAACACGTCTCTTGGGACCCTATCATATGCTTTTTCAAGATCAATGAATATCATATGTAGATCTCTCTTTTGCGCTCTAAATGTCTCCATCAATTGGCTTAACAAGTGAATTGTTTCAGTGGTGGATCGTCTTTCCATAAATCCAAATTGGTTTTAAGACACTCAATCTATACTCAATCACTCTCTCCCATAAATTCATTGTATGGTTCATGAGTTTAATTCCTTTATAATTGGAACAATTTTGTATGTGCCATTTATTCTTATACAGCAGGACAAGTGTACTCTCTCTCCATATTTGGGGCATTTTCTTTATTTGCCAAATTTTGTTGAAAAGAGCCGTTAATATTGTTATTCCGAATTCACTCAAACATTTCCACACCTTAATAGGGATGCTATCAGATCCTATGGCTTTGTTATTTTTCTTTCTCTTTATGGCTTTCTTTACTTTATAGGGACGAATTTTACGTTTAAAATCTCCATTAATCTTTCTACAGGTATCTTCGTATTTTCTACATTTATTGCATTCTCAACATTAAGCAAGTTATTAAAATATTCAATCCATCGTTGTCTTATATCCTCGTTCTTTACAAGTGTATTATTGGTTTCACTTTTAATACACCTAATCTCATTTAGATCTTTTCTCTTCCTCTTCCTTAGTCTAGCAATTCTATAGATCTCTTTTTCCCCGTTTCGAGTCTCCGATTTATTGTACAATTAGTTTATACACTTTACTCTTTGATTTGTGGATACTCTTTAATGTCACTAGGAAAAAATTAGTTTTAAGGTTACTATAATGTGGGGTTTATCCAATGTGCAAAACTTGTGTTATAGACCCTAAGAAGCTAATATCATACCATAATTTTGCCTTATGTATGTTTGTTCTAATGTATCCACTATAGCAATCTTGATATTAGTTGATTGATTGGTTTGAATTGAATGAATCATAGTTGGTGATAAAAAGAGAGAGAGAGAGAGAGAGGGAAAGAATCTTGATTTGGTTGGGGCTGGAAGAATGTCTTTGCTAGAAACTCTTAGTCTAACATTTATTTAGAGCTTAGCATATGGAAGACGAGGTGCTGCAGTGTTAATTTCACCATGTTCTCTTGTATGTGATACTAGGACTTGGTGATAATAATGTCTTGATGATGAGTAAAGAATGATGCATGGAAACTGTGGAGCATGGAGAATTAGTAAGGTTACACAATAAGCAAAAATCAATATATTTTGTATAATCTAAATGAATGGTATTGATAATTGATGGAGAAAATATACCTTTTTTTCTCTTTAATTCTTCAGATTTATTATTAAGAAAGACAACTGGGGAGAGCACTTGATATTATGTCTGGGTGTGTTGTGGAGTGTGGTAGAATAATTTGATCTGTGTAGAAAGGGAGGTAAAATTAAAATACAACTGGTGGAACTATGTGCTGAGGAGATTGGAAATCACATACACGACATGTATGTGGTAGATGAAAGTTAGCTATGGGTCCAATTTGGAGTGATACAAGTGAAAGGAATATTTTTGAGATGGTATGCATGGGTCATGTGCAGACAAGTTCTTTGAATTCACTAGTTAATTTAATGTGATAAGGAGTAGAGAAATGGTTAGAGGGTGTCCTAAGCATTAGAGGAAGGCTTAGTTGAATGTTGGAGAAAGTGGTGATAACATTTGGCTATTCGGTGGACATAAGTGGGACAGGGTGGTTAAAGCTGATTCATTTGACTTACACCAGACAAAGTTGTGTTGAGAGATTATGTTGTGTGATGTAGTTTCATGTGCATCTGCAGCTGAGCACCAAATTTTACATGAGTTCAGAGACCACCTTTTAAGGCTTGTTGTGTCACGACCTTATCATGTCTTCATCACACCTCGCAACAATTCTTTGGAGGGTCTAGCAAACCCTTAAAGTGACACCTCAGGCTAGAGAACTAAATATTGTCTGGGGCTATATATTTAACCTTTTGGATTATCCACCGGTAGCATGCACGTGTTTTATATTTCCACATGTTAATATGTTTTTCCTCATATAGTTTGTTATTTGTGTTTGTTTGTTTGTTTTTTTTTTTTTTTTTTTTTGAATTGTTTTTGGATGCTTGTTGAGTTCCTCTAACTTTGTTCATCGTGCCAGATTGTCAACACACAAATATTGCTTAGCAAATTCATCTAGCTATTTATGATAATTTAACCTTTTTTAATCAGTTGTAGATCATATAACATAGCCTACCACACATGAAATATTCAAGATACTATTGTGTTTAGAATTGGCATAACTTGACTGACCTGTTAGAGTCTTTTGTTCTTTCTCAATTGACATTGAAAGAAGCACATGCCTCACAGCAATATGCATATGATATAATTATTGCTTGCTTGATTAACCATGCTTTTCTACTACCTTAAGTTTCTGATTTTTATTTTGCATAATTTTTCTTTTATAATTTTTCTTTTTTTTTTTTTTGCCATATAGTTTATGAAAATGTGTGGCATGTTGCATGACCCTTCACTTCTCAACGTGTGCACTTCCTTACGGTTACTTCATTTTATTTTTGTAGCCAATGCTGGGACAAATAGAGCTGCCTCTAGCAGTACCACTCTAAACACAAGGAAACTTGATGATGAAACTGAGAACCTCACTCGTAAGTTTTTGATTTGTCTTTTAGCTTGCTGCTAATTTCACATTCGAATTTACTGGTAAAGTTGGTGAATATGAGCAATTGACCATAAAATTCTAGTGATTTGCTGGATTGAAATCTGCTGCTTTCTTTAAAATTTTTTTGTTAAGGTGTCTTAGCTTTTTTGTGTTTGTTTCCTTTTTGGTTCAATGGCCAGATGAACGGGTATCTTCTGATCTGAAGAAAAATATCATGCAAGCTCGTCTGGACAAGAAGCTTACTCAGGCCCAACTTGCTCAGGTCTGTCTTTCTTACTCTGTGACTTGTTGCCCCTTGCTTACCCTTTGGATATGATTCTGACTCCAGATTTCTGACCAAAGAAACATTACGGTTCTGGTGATGATTGCAGATGATCAATGAGAAACCTCAAGTCATTCAGGAGTATGAGTCTGGGAAAGCTATACCTAATCAACAGGTAATTACTAAGCTGGAGAGATCTCTTGGAGTGAAGCTCCGTGGAAAGAAGTAGAAAGTGAGAAGTATGGTTGTCAGTTTGGTGAGAATTGTGTTGATATTCTACCCATGTCTACATTGAGTCTAGTCTGAGCCTTCTTTTATGAAGTCATGAGCAAGAACTTGTCAAAGTCTGTAAAAAAAACGTCCGTGTTTGACTTGTGACAGTTTGATGGTTTTGGGATATCCCCACTTGGGATTTGAATAAGATTTTTACAGTTTTAAAGTGTTGGTCATGTGTGGTGATTCAAATAGGAATTGTGAAATTAACTATTTGCAGGTGTCATCGCGATGGTTGTTGACCAGTGAAGGTGGAGCATAGTTTGATAAAATGAAAAGCAATCAAATGCCGATTGATTCTACTGGGTTTTGGGATTTGAATGTCATCATTAGAACGTCTTGAGCACAACTGAAGAATTTTATTACCGCTGGGGAAAACGTCTGCAGCTGGGTTATAGTTATCTGCCGCTGTTTCGTTCTTCACCATATGAAAATGCAATTCGTTTTGAGATTTGGAATGGTAATGAGTGAGAAATGGAGATCGCTGTGGCTGAATGGGAGGAGAGACGGGGAAGAGGAAAAATGAAATAAATGGGATTTGCTTAGGTATCATTTTTATTTTTATTATTTATTTTTTTCTGATGGTGATACTTTCCAAAGAACTTGTAACTTCGTTGCTCTACGGTCGTCATTTTACATCACATGTTTATGGCGTTTGTGTCTGTAGGGTTTTAACAATAACGAAGTCATGATATCCGTCCTCAACTAGTTGACTTGGGGCTAAATTCCAAGCGGATGACTATGAGGTAGAATTGAAGTGAGATTACAAATTAGAAGCTGACTCAAAAGTTCAGGTGACTAAAGATATGGTAATGGTCATGATTCGAATCGAATCGTGAATTTAAAACAAACCGTTATATGAGGCAGAATAGAAGTAAAATTATAGTTGTGGTCTAGATCAACCGTGAACCATTGATCCGTTCACATGAGAATCGTGTCCGAAAAATTTCGGTTTCAGTTTCTCATATTAAAGAATTGGGAATGTGTCATTTAAACTGTTGGTTTTGGTTACAGCCGACTATAACCATTGATTTGAATTGACTTTTTTTTTTTTTTCTTTTTTGAAATAAATATAATTTTAATTTATTGGTGGTAAAATAAATTATATTAAAAATTAAACATATATAAAAAAACTATTATTGTTAGTATAAGGAGAGAAATAGACAATTTTCTATTTTAATTAAAGCACGAGTGGATTTAATATTATTTGTTGGGAAAAATAATTTTATATAAAACAATACCAAATATTATGATAAATCATCAGAATTAAAAACTTAATAAAACGAAATTGAAAACTCAGATTAGATTAAAAGTGTATCTGATTCCATTGTTGAAAACTGAATAAAATGAAATCTTAATTCGACTTTCGTCTGGAGCAGAATCTTAAGTACAACCTTCCAGATCAAATGTATTCTCACAAATTCTCTATATGATGGAGGTACTAGGGAGGGTGATACAATGACCTAAAAACCATAACCTATTTATAGTTATAGGGTGACTTTTACCTTCTAAATCTATTTGTTCATCTTATGACAATTGTCCTTAAATCACCTTTTGACCTTCTCTATTTAACCTTTCATAAATAGTAAATATTTATTGGTATTTACAGATTAATTTATTTTCATATCTTTTAAGATACGTAAACCCAATTATGAAAATTTTCAAATTTCCCAAACTATTTTTATATATACTTAATTTATAAATTTGATAATATATAATACATAATTATTTTAATATATAAGTCTAACGATCCAACAACACATCCCGTTTATTTAGGGAATTGTATATGATTTAATTCTTCATTTTTTTTGGGGGAGGGGGTAATATAAGTAAAGCATAAAAATAGGAGATGACGACGGGTGCCCTGAGCAAATCTCATTAGATGTGTTTTGATTATTCTGTATTATTTATTTACAGAATGTTAGAAGCCATGATGTGTCGATAATTGTCATGTAATGGGTGCCCGGCGCATTTTGTTCAAAGATTGTTTAAAATGTGTTGTGATTTTTTTTTTCTTTGGATATTCTGTATTATCAGTCCAAAACATTTAAATAACTACACATAAAAAGTTCTACTTCTAATAGCAATGGGATCACTTTTTTGTTTTATTATTATGTTAGATTTCATTATTGCTCCCCCTGTCATTGTATTATCACTTTTTTTTTTTTAAATTCTAAATTATGTTTTATTTATTTATTTTTAATTTTTTCTCCACGATTTCATTATACCTCTCATAGACAAAAAAGTTAATAAAGCACGTAATTATTATATACAAATTCGTGATATGATTTCTCAGTTTTGTTTTTTAAAGATTTGATTTGATTTTTTATTTTTTTAAGCCTGTTTCACAGCTTTCTTCTTTCTCGGTTTTTAATTTCTTTGTTGCTAGAAACAAATTTCTAATGTCATTTCTGCGGGTCTGCCTTGAGAATTTCACTGTTTTAATGTCAAAATATATCTTATAACCCACAAACGTGATAAAAATGGAGACAACATTCTTCTGGGCAGTCATTTTTATTTGTTTATTTATTTATTTATTTATGAGGTCAATCTAAAGTGTCAAATTCCACTTTAAATGTTCTTACAAATATCATACATACAAATATATGTATGTATGAATGTATGTGGTCGCGTTGGAACTGCATGTTTTTATTTTTGTTACTTTATTATCCGTAACGCCTTTTAAAACAGTAACACATACCCCTTTTTTAATAGTTTATTTCTATGATACTCTATTAAATTAAAAAGAATTATAGGGATTATTTCTCTTTTTTTATTAGTTATATAATATTTGAATCCCGGATCACGAGCTTGGGGGAGGTGTTACCACAACTAAACTAGGCTGTCCCTTAGAAACAATATTGGAGTTATTTCAGTACTCTTTGACATTTAATTGCAATTTTGTATTAATTTTTTGTCGAGTTAATATTAATAGTCTCTGATTTGGTTCATTATCCCCTCTCTATACCTTTGATTCTCTCTCCTCACTATTGTTTTTTAAACTCTCTCTCTCCCTCCTTGTTTGTGAACTCAGGATATTCAATTGTTGTTGATTCTCCATGGTTTGAATCTTTGTGTTATTGTTCTCCTTTAGGTGTTCTACTGATTCCACCTCGTTTTACTCTGGATCCAAAAGTTTTCCTTCATGTCTCATGCACAAATCTCATTCAGGTATGCTTTCTGTTTCTTTTTTGGTTATACAAGATTTTAAACTCTGAATTATAAGGTTAAAAAAAAAGAATTATGATCACTAAATTATCTCATCGAGAACGATGCGCTCTCTTTCTCTCCCCCTCTCTCATCGTTGGTTGGTGAGTACGGCCACGGGCTGCGGCAGCAGACAGCTGCATCCCCTCTCTTTGTACCCTCTGAGACCTACTTAAAATTAGTCGGGCCCCACTCTTTGGACTTTAACCGCTGGAGACATTTTGTACCTGGATTCAATACTTTGAAACTTTTTGGGTTTGTGTTAATGTCATTAAATACTTGGACTTAGTTAAGCCCACTTTGGACCTTAGCATTTCATTGTTGGATCTTAAGCTAGAGTTAGGCTTGTTGCTTGAACTCTTTTGGGCCGAAAACATAAACATTACTCTATAACTTAAAATCCACCATAATGGACTAGTCTTGAAACCACATTTGAACACCTGTTCTACACGAAGTTCAATTTGTCCCGTCTAGGCCTAATTTGATTGTTGTGGGCCCCATACGTCCTTGGTGGACCGTAATTGAGCCTGGTGGGACAAAACCCTAGTTTAACTTGGTGGTTGTTTGTGGGCTGACCCGATATTATGTAACTTTAGAATGGTTGGATTACTTTGGATTCAATATTGTGCATTCCTTTTCTACCTCGCAAGTGATGGAAACGTTTTGAATTCGAGTTTTATATACACGAGAGTTTTATACCTTGAGGAGCTAACTTGGGATTTAATCGGATCAAATTAAATTACCGGATATCGATAATTTATAAAGAAAAAAAAGTGTATAACTTACCTTGACAATGGTGCAATTGATTTTTTTTCATTACCCCTCACCCTTGTTAAGCTATTTAATACGGTACCGGTGTTAGATATTATGGATGGATTATCATTGTATGATGTGTTGTATAATTGTCTTATTGTGTTTCAGTGAACTTGTTCTATTTCTATAAAAAGTTCTCTTGCCAAATTCAATAGGAATTTCAACAACTTATTTATAACATATTATTAGTATCTATTTTGTGCCCTAAATTTGGGATCAACTAATGACTCATGTTGGTATGCTGTTGGGTTCTATTTATAACTTTTCATAATATTTGTGATAATATTTATGATTGCACAAAATTGTGTTATTTAAATTTACAATTATATTTATGTCATGCCCATATTTATCTTTCATTTAACTTTTACAAGCTAAACACTTTTCTTATTATGTTTCTAATAATAAGCTAAACACTTTTATTGTTCTGGATTCAAAAAGTAGTACTATGCTCATAGAGATCAATAGTTCTATTTGAGGAGCACATCAAGGGAGGATTTTTTTTTTTTTTTTTTTTTTTTTTTTTTTTTTGTATATATGGTTCTTTTAATAACTTCATTTGCTTCAGTTTTCACCTTAATTTTAGTTTTTGTTTTATTAGACTTGTTAACTTTGAAAAGTTTTTGTTCCATATTTACATCTTATCTTCTATTTTGGTCATAAAATGCTGTAAATAAAAATTTATCTTCATATATTTCGAAAAAGGGTCTAATTACATCATATCATGTTATTTTAATAAGCTATCTTTTATTATAGTTATGAGTGAGTTAATTTAGCATTGAATAAGATCATCTCCTATTATAGGTATCATTTAGTCAATTTAGCATTAAATAAACTATCTCACTTTTTTTTTTTCTTTATATAGAAACAGGTCACCCCTATAAATACAAATATTTGTTCTCACTTATTATAAAGATACATCATCATTTTAAATATCACTTCGAAATTAAGTTTTCAATCTAGCAATAGCTTTGATTTCTTTCAAGCACTTGGCCTTCATCACTATTCTTGTCATTCTCCGAGCAGCTTGTGAGTGTCGCTCCCTCTCACACGCTGTTTTCTTTTTTCATGTATTTTTTTAATGCAAAATTCAGATTAAAAATACAAATAATTTTCATTTTGAATTATCTTCAAAGTGTTTTTGGTTAAATAGCTTGACATGTGATGTTGTAGCGACCCACGTTAGTATTGTGTTAGCATTATTCAATAAGGTTGGTCAAACCGTTTAGTTAAAAATAGTGAAAATAAATCAACATGAATATTATATATATTCTTAACCTCATAATTAAAAGGCCAATTAATAATGAAGTTGGTTAATTTCTCATTAATGAATGGTGGTTGTAGCTACAAGTCATGAGCAGTGCGATCCAACTAAATGCCTTAAGAATGCAAACCAAACACAGGAGTTTGTTTGTACGATAACTGCCTTTCGCAAGGAGCTTCCAGATTTATAAAAGCAGACAACCATCTTGCTCTCGATTGCCAAACTCATGCTGATTGCAAAGATCCATCACCTTCGTGTTGTTATGGACTTTGTTTACGTGGGACCTGTTTTTACTTGGTTTGTGGCAACAATTAACCATCTTACTAAATAATAGCAACCATTACAAAATAGTTCTGTACTTTTTGTGGTATCCCACTTGATTAAGTCAATAAACTCATAGGTTTTAATTGTTTTCTTACCCTTTATAGTGTAGGTTTGAATGACCCACAATCTAAAATTCATATTTATGAGTAAAACTAATGAAAATTGGGGACATAAACACGATTATGTTGCCATGATAATGCTTTTGTACATTTAATGTTGGTTTATAAAGTTTTGCATTGAAAGATGATTTCATGCTAGGAGATAGGCTAATTTGGTCGGCTGGTTGAGTAATCTTATTTTAGTAGTAAATGTAAAACAAGAGTTGTTTTAGTCATTAAGGTTTACCAATAGGTCTTCTACTCCGAAATCTAAAATCTTTGCACATTATTTTTTAATGGAAATATAGCTATAATTAAAACCATTCCCATCAATAATTCAATAGTTTAATATTTGAAACAATTCTTTATATGCCAATATGGCAATATCCTCACAGTGTTTATTACCCTTTAATATTTCATAGAATGGTTTCTGTGTTAAGGGAAATAAAAAAGATTTTTTTTTTGTTTTTTTTTTTCAAAACGGAGAGATGTGTTTTTTGGGTTTGCCTCACAAGTGAGAAGTGATTCCATGTTCTCTTGTCATGAGTCTTTTGAAATGTTTCCCACTAGAATTGAGTGGAGAGTACCATTCATAACGAAACCTCTTGAATTATTCACACATATCCTTTGGAGGCTTTTCCCATATTTGAACACCTGCTCTAAACAGGACCAATTTGAACCCCTTTGACTAATTAGGCCTAATTTGATTGTTGTGGGCTCCATTCGACCAAGTATGACCTTGGTGGGCCCCAATTGAGCCTGGTGGGACAAAAGCCGTAATCTAGCTTGGCTGTTCTTCGTGGACCATCAGATGTCATGGATCCTTAGAATATGTTCGATTACTTTGGAGTCTATATTGTGCATTCCTTCTCCGCTTCGCAAGCGATGGAAATGTAACGAGATCTCAAATTTGAATCTTGTGTATGATGAGAGAGTTTTATCCCTTGAGGAGCTAAACGAATTTGTGTCGAATTTAATTGGATCTAATATAGTTATCGAATAATAATAGTTTATAATAAAAAAAAACAAAAAAAAAAACAAGTGTATAAATGCTGTGATTGATTGTTTTACCATCACACTTGTTATATTATTTAATACGGTATATTATGGGTGAAACATCGTTGTATGATGTGTTACAAAACTATTGTATAGTGTTTCAATCAATTTATTTTATTTATGTATAAAACTCTCTTACTAAATTCTATACGAATTCCAACAGATTATATATATAATATTATAAGTTTCTATTTTGGTTCCTAAATTTGGAAGACTCATGTTGTTAGGTTCTATTTATAAGTTCTCATAATATTTGTGATAATATTTATGATTGCACAAAATGATATTATTTAAATTTACAATTACATTTATTTCATCATATATTTATCTTTCATTTAACTTTTACAAGCTAAACACTTTGCTTATTATGTTCCTAACAAAAAGCTAAACACTTTTATTGTTCTAGATTCAAGGAGTAGTATTATGTACTTAGAGATCAATATTTCTTTTTGAGGAGCACATGAAGGGAGGATTCTTTTGTATGCGTGATTCACTTAAAAACTTGGTTTGTTTAAGTTTTCACCTTAATCTTAATTTTTTTATTTATTCTATTTGTTAACAATGGAAAGTTTTTATTCTATATTTAAAAGTTATCTTTTATTTTGGTAATGAAATGTTGTCAATATAAATTTATCTTCATCTTTTAAAAAAAGTCTAATTAAATCATATCATATTATTTTAGTAAGATATCTCTTATTATAGTTATCATTTAGTCAGTTTAGCTTTAAATAAACTTGTCTCATATTTTTTTATATAAAAAAGGTCATCACTATAACTACAAACATTTGTTCTGACCTATTATAAAGATGTATGATTATTTTAAATATCTCTACAAAATGAAGCTTTCATTCTAGCAATGGCTTTAATTTCTTTCAAGTTGTTGGCTTTCATCACTCTTCTTGGAGTTCTCGGAACAGCTTGTGGGTGTTGCTCCCTCTCACACACATGTTTTCTTTTTTCTTGTATTTTTTATGTGAAATTCAGATTAAAAATATAAATAATTTTCATTTTGATTTATCTTCAAAGTGTTTTTGGTTAAAAAGTTTGACATGTGATATCGTGGTGACCCACGTTAGTATCATGGTAGCATTATTCAATATGGTTGGTCAAACTGTTTAATTAAAAATAGTGAAAATGAATCAAAATAAAAATTATATATATTCTTAACGTCATAATTAAAAGGCCAATTAAAAATGAAGTTGATTAATTTTTTATTAATGAATGGTGGTTGCAGCTACAAGTCACGGGTGGTGTAATCTGACTGGATGCCTTAAACACTACAAACCAGACACAAGAGTTTGTTTGCATGATAACTACCTTTGCCAAGGAGCTTCCAGATTTATAAAAATAGACAACCATCTTCCTCTCGATTGCCAAACTCATGCTGATTGCAAAGATCTATCACCTTTGCTTTGTTCTGGACTTTGTTTACCTAGGACCTATTTTTACTCGGTTTGTGGCAACAATTAACCATCTTACTAACTAATAGCAATCATAACAAAATAGTTTTGTACTTTTTGAGGTATCCCACTTGATTAATTCAATAAATTCATAGGTTTTAGTTGTTTTTTTACCCTTTGCTATGTAGGTTTGAATAACCCACAATCTAAAATTCATATTTATTGGTAAAACTAAAGAAAATTGGAGACATAAACACAATTATGGTGCCATGATAATGATTTTGTACATTGAACATTGGTTTATAAAATGTTGCATTGAAAGATGTTTCATGCTAGGAGATAGGCTAATTTGGCCGGTGGGTTGAGTATTCTTATTTTAGTAGTAAAAGAAAAATAAAAGTTGTTTTAGACATTGAGGTTTACGAATAAGTCTACTACTCTAAAATGTAAACTCTCCACACACTATTTTTTTTATGGAAATTTAGCTATCATTAAAACCATTCTGCACAATAATTCAAAAGTTTAGTAATTGAAACAATTCTTTAAATGCCAATATGGTAATATCAGTTTAATACCCTTTAATATTTCCTAGAATGATTTCTATGTTGAGGGAAATAAAAGAAGATTTTTTTTTTTTTTCTTCCAGAATGGAGAGATGTGTTATTTGGGTTTGCCTCACAAGTGAGAAGTGATTCCGTGTTCTCTCCTCGTGAGTGTTTTGAAACTTTTCCCACTAGAATTGAATGGAGAGTACCATTCATAAAGAAACCTCTTGAATTATTCACACATATCCTTTGGAGGCTTTTCGCCCTTCCTCACTTTGGTTACTTTTGGGTTTCTAAAACCTTTTCTCTGATAAGCTTTCAATCCATTCCAAATATCATAGTGAGAGATAAAGGTATGGATTATTGGTGACTGAATAATATTTTTGGCATGAGTATACACATGATAAATTTTTCTACAAACTATGAAAGCAGGTTTTGTTTTCCTTTTCTTTGCGGAGTCTTGATCATGCAAGGAAAAAAATTTTAGACATTCACAAAACTGAGATCTTTTATTTATTTATTTATGAGAGTTTTTACTATGATGGATGCTATAGAGAGATTTTTCCTTTTCTCTTACTGCATCTACTTCTACCCCTGGGAGAAGGAAAAAAACTATTGATTTCCTTTTACAGCTGGTTGAGTAAGAGAGATGACAATTTGTCGTCATTGAGAGCAATTTATTTTTATATTTCTCAATTTATGTTCAATTCTAACTATTTTAATTTGGTAAAAATTTTACTATTACTCTCTCTTAACTAATAGAGGGTAAAAATTAAAATTTGAATATCTAATATTGTATTTTTCAAATTTGAGTATATAATATTACTTGAGGGATGCCATTGTATCATCATAATTTATAGCAAAACATTTTATTGAATTAAGTTTGGTGATTTTTTTCCCTCCCTTATAAGCATGGGACTTTTTAGAGAAAATTTAGAATCTTAATTTTCCTATTTTGATTTACTCCTTAGAAAACTACTAACTATCACATTAAGTAACATAAACAGATTAAATGAAAAAAATAAAGAAGAAAAAAACTAATGGCCTTTATTAATTCATGAGAAAGGCATAGTAGGAAGTCGCGCATTATGGTCGCCAAAAGTCAATAGGCTCCTCCATTTCTTGTGTAGTCTGTGTAGCCACAAGTCCCATCAACACAAATTGCAGCAAGACAGAAAGAAGGATGATATTTGCAATCGACATTAGTTTGGCAAATAGAACTTGCTCTTCGAGAGGTGGCATTTGTAGGAAGGCAAAAGCATTTTCCAAACATACAAAGTCCGAAAAGCAATGGTTTGCATGAGCAATAACAGGTACATTGTGTTGGTCGTGGCAAAAACTTATAGGAGGAGAGAATCCCACATTGTTTGGCAAGTGAGGGATAATGTGAGTTTTTACCTTATAAATAGACTCTTCCCCATGCCTTGTAGGATCATCCAAAAATTGGCAAGTTCATATCTTAGACCAATTTTCTCTTTCTCTCTCTTGTAATATTTCAAGTTTATTAGTGAAATATTATTCTAGTAGTGTCCGAGGACGTAGGCATATATGGCCGAATCTCGTTAAATTCTTGTGTTCTTTCTTTATTTAATAGTTGTTGTTAGATATAGTTGTAGTGATATATTGTGCTATTAAATTACCATTTTGGGAAATATATCATGGGCAATTTATTTGTACAATCGTTCACACGCTATTTCCGTAACAATTGGTATCAGAGCCCGATTTATCTTAGTATGCTCTGTGGTTGCAGCTTTGTCTGATCTTACACATCAGAAAAGATTCTCTTGGGGCTATCGGCATTGAGCTCGGTTGATCCTAGTATGCTCTGTGGTTGCAGTTTTATCTGATCTTCCACATTAGAAAAGATTTTCTTGGGACTATCGGCATTTTGCATCAGCAGCTATTAAATAGTACGAGTAACAGAAATGGCAGACAACACAAAATCCTCCACGTCGACTTCATCAATCTTTGCAAGAACCGCAATGCGAATACCAAATTTGCCGTGGAGATTTTTGATGGAACCGGTCATTTTAGAATGTGGCAAAGTGAGGTTCTAGACGTCCTTTTCCAACAAGGTCTAGACCTTGCTATTGAAGAAAAGAAACCGGATGATGCTGAGGAGAAGAAATGGCAGACGATGAACAGATTGGCATATGGTGCAATTAGATCGTGTCTTTCCAGAGAGCAGAAATATGCTTTTTCCAAAGAAACTTCTGCTAGTAAATTGTGGAAAGCACTAAAAGAAAAATTCTTGAAAAAGAGCAGTCAAAACAAACTCTATATGAAAAAGAGGTTGTTTCGCTTCAACTATATACCGGGTATCACTATGAATGATCAAATCACCAGTTTTAATTAGTTGGTGACTGATCTGATGAATATGGACGAGACTTTCAAGGATGAAGATCTGGCTCTTATGTTGTTGGGATCCCTTCCCGACAAGTTCGAATATTTGGAAACTACCCTACTTCACGGAAAAGCTGTCGTCTCTCTTAGTGAAGTAACTGCAGCATTATACAGTTACGAACTAAGAAAAAAGGAAAAGCAAGAAAACACAACTGAAGAAGCCGAAGTATTAGTTGTCAGAGGACGTTTGCAGAGCCAGAGTAAAGGGATGAAAGGGAGATCAAAATCAAGGTCCAAAGTGAAGAAAGATGAATGTGCCTTTTGTCGAGAAAAAGGGCACTGGAAGAAAGATTGCCCAAAGCTGAAAAATAAAGGCAAACCAGATAAAGGGAAAGCTGTCTCAAATTCAAATGTAGCTGAATGTGATGATGCAGATTCAGACCTTTCACTTGCAGTTGTACCATCAATTAGCCATTCTAGTATGTGGTTGCTGGATGAAGCAGCAGCCACCATATATCTCCCAATGAGAATGGTTCTTTGATTTCAAAAAACAGAAAGGGGGAATGGTCTATACAGCAAATGATGTTCCTCTCTCCACACATGGGATTGGTTCAATTCGCCTGAGAAATCAAGATGGATCTATCAGAACTTTAACATGTGTTCGATATGTACCGGATTTGAAGAAAAATCTCATCTCCATCGGATTCTTAGATTCAAAAGGATTTGATGTGAAGATAAAGATAGAGTAATGAAAATAATCTCTAGTGAACTCACGGTATTGAAGGGAATTTGGAAAAATAACAATGTGTACTACTTTATGGGTATGTACGATTGTTGGAGAAAGACGGCAACGATGCTTGATTTCTACTCATGATCGAGAATTATAAGCAACTAGATTGTGGCATATGCGGATGGGGCATGCTGGAGAAAAATCTTTGAAACTTCGATAAATCAAGGATTCTTTGAAAGGAGTACGAGTTTACAAATTAGATTTTTGTGAGCATTGCATCAAGGGGAAGCAAACAAGGGTGAAATTTGGCATAGCAATCCATGATACTAAAGGTATTTTGGATTATATTCGTTCAATGTTTGGGGGCCTTCTAAAACATCATCATTGGGAGGAAAGCATTATTATGTGACATTTGTTGACGATTTTTCCCGGAGAGTTTGGGTGTATACAATGAAGACGAAGGATGAAGTGTTGGAAATTTTTCTTAAATGGAAAAATATGGTGGAGACTCAAACGGGCAGGAAAATCAAATGTCTCGTACGAGGCAATGAGTGGAAATTGGAAATGATCAATTTTTGAAAATTTGTGAAGACGAAGGCATTGTCGAGACACTTCACCATCGAGAATACAGCAGTAACAAAATGGAGTGGCGGAGCGTATGAACGAGACATTGTTGGAGAAAGGTTCGGTGCATGTTGTCTAATCTTTGGGTTGGGCAAAAGAATTTTGGGCTGAAGCTGCTTATTGTTTTTGGTCACCTCGTCGACGCTGCCATCCACATCTATTGGTGGCAAAACACCAATGGAGAAATGGTCTAACACTACTGAAATTATGATTCCTTGCGTGTTTTTGGCTCCACTACATATTATCATGTTAAGGAGTTAAAATTGGATCCCAGAGCAAAGAAAGCAATTTTCATGGGGATCACAGTTGGAGTAAAGGTTATCGTCTTTGGTGTCCAGAAAGCAAAGAAAGTAATCTTCGGGGATGTTACTTTTGATGAATCTTCCATGTCAAAGGTAACTCTAAAAATATTGAACACACGAGGCGATACTTCTAAACGGGGTGGAGTTTGATGGGAGGCAGTTAATCCCGGCAAATGAAGAATCGATGGTGACTCTCCTATAATAGATGAAGAGTCGGATCAGAAAAGGTGCAAACCCAAGAACCTCCTGTGGGGGCTTGAATCAATTGCATTAAGGAAGGGAAGAAGGATCATTAAACTACCTGCTCGTTATGCTAATATGGTTACTTCTACATCAACAATTCAAATTGATGAAGTTCCTGCCACTTACAATGAAGTAGTCCAAAGTTCAGAATAAGAGCAATGGATGATTGCTATGGAAGAGGAGATGCGGTCCCTTGAAAGAATCAAACTTGGAAGCTTACTAGTTTCCAAAAGGGAAGAAAGCAATTGGGTGCAAATGGATATATGCAAAGAAAGATGGTTTTCCTGACAAGAATAGTATTCGTTACAAAGCAAGATTGGTAGCTAAAGGCTACGCTCAGAAGCAGGGAGTCGATTATGATGAAATATTTTTTCTGGTTGTGAAGCATTCTTACATCGAATCTTGTTGGCTTTGGTAGCACGGTTGGATATAGAGTTGGCTTAGTTGGATGTAAAAACAACATTTTTACATGGAGACTTGGAGGAGGAAATCTATATTACTCAACCCGGAAGGGTTCAATGTTGCCTAAAAGGAAAATATGGTATGTAAGCTTGAAATAAAGCTATATGGATTAAAGCGATCTCCCAAACAATGGTGCGAGTGATTTGACAAGTTTATGATGAGGCCGAAATACACAGAAGCAAATATGATCACTGCGTGTATTTACACAAACTACAAGATGGATAATTTATTTATCTTCTTCTTTATATTGGTGATATGCTGATAGCTTCCAAAAGTCAGATAGAAATTGAGAAATTGAAAGCACAACTGAAAAGGGAGTTTGAGATGAATGATCTAGGTGATGCAAAGAAAATTCTCGACATTAAAATTATCAAAAATAGGAATTTGGGGAGGCATTGGTTATTACAAAAAGAATATTTAAGCAAGGTATTAAAACGTTTTGACATGAACAAAAGGTCAAAATTAGTTAGTACTCCGCTCGCTCCTCATTTCAAACTTAGTGTATCCATGTTACCAAAGAGTGATGTAGAACGAGAATACATGTCAAAAGTACCATATGTGAGTCTGGGTGGCCAAATGTATGCTATGGTGTGTACAAGACTAGATATTTCATATGCGAGTTGGGGTAGTGAGAGGTATATACATGATCTGGAAAGGAGCATTGGCAAGTTGTGAAATGGATTTTACGGTACATTCCAGGCACCATGAATCTTGGTTTAATATTTCGGCGGGACAAACAAAATGGTCAGCACATAGTTGGGTATTGTGATTCGACTATCTTTTGGTGATTTGGACAACGACGATCAACTATTGGGTTATATGTTTACTCTTTGCAAAGGCACCGGTAAGTTGGAAGTCTACCTTACGATGTGGTGGCGTTGTGCTTCTGCGAAGGTGGGGTACATGGCGACTACGAAGCCGTGGAAGGAAGCAATTTGGCTTCAAGGGTTGGTTGGGTGAATTGGGATTAGAATAAAAACACGTCAAAGTGTATTGCTGATAGTCAAAGTGCAATTCGTTTGGCAAAGAATCGAGTTTATCATGCACAGGACAAAGCACGTCAGCGTTGGTTATCACTTTATACGGGGAGACTTTGGAAGAAGGTGGAGTTATAATCCATAGAAATTCCAACCTCGAGAATCCTATGATATAATGACAAAAGTAATATCTACGAGTCAAGGATTCAATATTGTTTGAACTTGATCAATGTTATTAGAAATTGAAAATTTGAACATCTTCTAAAATTGTATGAGAGAGTTGTAAAGTTTTTGCCAAGGTGGAGATTTGTTGGTTGTAGCAAAAACTTATAGGAGGAATCCCACATTGTTTGGCGAGTGAGGGATGAGGTGAGGTTTATTCTTATAAATAGACCCTTTATATCTTGTAGGATCGTCCAAAATTGACAAGTTCATATCTTAGGCCAATATTTATCTTTATCTCTTATAATATTTGGTTTATTAGTGAAATATTATTCTAGTAGTGTCAGGAAAGGTAGGCATATTTGGTAGAATTTCGTTAAAGTGGAGTGTTCTTTCTTTATTTAATAGTTGTTGTTAGGTATAATTGTAGTGATATATTGTGTTATTAAGTTACCCTTTTGGGAAATATATCCTTGGTAATTTATTAATACAATTGTTCTCTACCTTTTTCATAACACATTGATACTTTGTATCACTGATTTTATCACATCATTAATTCAAAATAATCACAAAATTAGTTAACTCCAATTCCCACATAAAAGTTATATCCTTTTTGAACAAATACAAGAGAAATAAAAAAGAAATGATATGAGAGAGAGACTAACGAGTTGTTCCAAGGAGGACAGTCAATGTGGTAAGCTTGACTGAAATCATAGTCATTATTGGAATGAGAGAATGTAGATTTGTATTAATTAACCAATATGTGAAATGCATTTAACTTGAGTAATATCTAAGAACTCTGGTTTTTAAAGAAACTATTTCTAATTAAATTTCTTAATGAATAAAATGGAAAAAGTAAATATTTCTATAGGGATTAAAAAGAAAATAAGTTTTTTTTCCCTTCCTTTATTTGATTCTTTTGGTTTGGGGTGCTTAGGATGTCAGCTTTCCATTTGTGATTGCAACGCTCCCGCTTAGGATGGAGGAAAATAAAAAAAGGCTTTCGTCTAGTGCCTTTAATTTTAGGGTTAGTCTGGGTGCTTGATCAGCTCTTTCCTATTCTTCTCCAATGAGATAGTGTCTTAAATTCACATTCCATCCTCCAATCTTTACTCATTCCCTTCCCAAGCTATAAAATCAACTATATAGTTTAGCCATTTTATTGTTAATCTGAAAGCAGTCTTGCACTTCCTAAGAGGAGAAGCGATTCTAGGTCGATTTTCTTTCCAAGCTTTGATATTAACTTACGATTACCAACTACCCATGAGAATTCCTTTTTAATTTTTTCCCATTATTGTCACTTGCTTCCTTGACCCTTTGTAATATCCCTCAAAAACTTCTAAAAATCCATTTATTAACAAATTATTCATGTTTCACATTTACGAATTGACATCTTTTTCTGAATTAAATGGAACCTTCCTACATTACCTTAACCAACGATTATAAATGTGAAATCATGATGATGTTCTTCCTTATTCATGGTTTCTTCATCTCTCCTTCTACTTTTGGTATTGGATTTTGCTGTCTATGGGACATGTACCTATTCTTCTTGAACCCACAATTTGAGGA
>JBAMMX010000022.1:617457-697457 GCA_037126225.1 Dillenia turbinata
CATTTTCCGATAAAAATACTTTTATGGCTAATTCCGGTTGCTGGAAAAGCCCATTTCCGGCACCTTTTTGACATTATGGAATCTCTAATTCCATTTATTCCAAGCATCCTTGATCGATTTTTGGAATAATTATGCCCTAAACTTTGCGTATTTTGGATCAAAAATCCGACCCTGGCAATTTTGAAACCCCATTTTGCCACAAACATATGCAATATATATACCAATTTGAAGAGCATAATATTTACAGTCACAAAATTAATTGTAAATCGACTGACAAAGGTTGAAGGGTCGGTCACTATTCATGGCGAAACTTTCAACCGGAGTTTTCTTCGTCTAAACGTGCTCGTGAAAAATTATTTTTCGTGTTCTAGGGATCATGGGTAAGACATGGTGTTCTCGGATTCAACTCATCCGTGATCCGAACCCCAAATTTTAAACCCAATTTTTTATACCCAAAATTAAAAAATTATTTTTAATCCAACGTCTCTCGATACCAATGTTGAAATTAATCGAATCACATGCAAAATAATTCATAAATAATTTAAAAATAAATATTGATTGGGTATCGGATATTCGATACTAAATATGTCGTCCCTCGATCGGATATCCGGTCGGGTGGTGATCACGATGTTAATCTGATCCCGATGTTTCAACGCCGCAACCGCAATCCGGTATCATCGTGACGGAAAATTTCGGAAATTTTACTCGCCCTTTTTATTCTCCCTCTAGAGAATAAAGAACTCTCTCGAGCATTCATCTATAGTCGTCTCACAATTTGCTTTCACGTACAATCAAAGGAGTTGTTAGTCTCCTTCCACAAATGTGATCCTACTAACATGGAGAAAATAATGGTAAAGTTAATATGTGGTTAGTGGAGTTACCCCACTAACCCTATTGCAATTGCAAAATGCTCTCATGGGCATTTTATTTTGCAGCAAAGATTTTGTATATGATACTGACAATCAGGCTACTGCTGATACTTTTTTTCTTAATCGATTTCAACAAAATTTAAATAGTATAGGTACACTTTTAAAAATATACATTGATAAAATAGTTGAAGAGATTTTAGCAAAGGTTCAGATTATCACAACCCTTGTGAATAGGAAGCTATGGTTTCACTTTGGTATTCAAAATATGAAAAGATAATAACATATTTAGAGAAATTTAATATTATTTACTTTTATATCATTATGATATGATATGATAATGCCTTAATGTATTTTGCAAAACTATCAAAAGCAAAAAGTAGATTAAAACAAATGAATACTCACACCTGTGGTTCCAAGTCATCGGCGAGACAGACAAGAGAATTGATAAATAATCATATGCTAATAGTATATTTATTAGTTTTTTTTTTTTTTTAGTTGCTAACACTTTAATTTCAAGAATTAGAAATAGAACATACCTCCAATCGAATTAAACTGTACAAAGCTACCCATACGAAAGGGGATGGTTTATATGTCAACTTAAAGTTTGCTAGTACAATGGTAATTTACGTGAACTTTTGATATTATTTCATAATAAAAGTTTGTGTTGATATTTCTATTTGCACTTTGTGTACATAGGAACAAGATGAGAAAATGATGGCAAGTGAACAAGCAGGTTCAACACGAGAGTCCAACAATGACATTGAGGATAGAGTGTTTATCCAAATTACCGACAAAGAATGTCCGCATAGAGCAAGAGGAAAGGGGATGGTCCAACACATACTAGCTGTTATGGATCATCATCTTCTCATCTAATGGCTACTACCACCTTAAATTTAAGTGCAAAGACATCCAATCTTGAGCATAAATTGAAGATAACAAATGAAAAAATTTAACTTTTATTTAACTTGGTTAAGTCAGCATTGATTACCTCCTAGAAAAGATAATAGACCAACTTGTGTTCTTTTATATAATATGGTTTATATTAGGTTATATTTTATGATTATTTTAATTATAAATATATTATTTTTACAAAATGATGATTATGATGATGCATCTAGTGATAATAGTGGTTTTCAATCTATACAAAGGTCATATATCTTGAAGTTATTGTATATATTCTGGAGATATTGGTTTGAACATATTTTAACTAGTATAAAAACTTGTTTAAATTAATTAAGTGGTTCTTCGTAACTTTTTTATTTTTATAGTTGAAATTGAGTTTACATTATATTTGTAATTGATAGATATTTGGAGTTATATATTATGTTTATAGTTGATGGATATTTAGAGTTATATTTCATATTTGTGATTGAGGGCTGCTTGGAGGGTTGTTATTTGATATTTGGAGTATTGTTGATGGATATTTGGAGCATTGTGTATGGATGAAGTATGGATATTGAATATTATGATAGGATTTGAAGTAAAATATGGATATAATTATTTGATAAGTAGATTTTTGGGATCAATTATAATAAACCAAAATTTGTAAAAAGAAGAAAAGTTTTCACCAACGTTTACAAGAGAAAAACGTCTCTAAATACACAAGATTAGCCGATATTTTGCACATAAAATGTTGACAAATCTCCAAATAATTGCTGATATTTAATAGCAAAATGTTGGCAATATGGACAACCTTTGCTGATGTTTTGCTCTTAAATGTCAGTAATCAGTACTTCTTTACCGACGTATGAAGGAGCAAATGTTAAGAAAAGGTGAAGACTTTCCCAACATTTGCTCCCAAACATGAGGAAAGGGGGAGTTTTTCCGGATGTTTAAATGTGAGTGCTCTACTTTTGTCGACATTTTCCATGTGAAACATGTCGAGAAGGTTCGTGTTTTGCTTGATATTTTTTTTTCATAAAACGTTCAGATTTTTCCAACCATATTTTCCTTAACATTTTCTCCTACTTTTTTTACCGTCACCCCATCATTTAACAATGCTTAAAAAATGTCATGATTTGTCACAATAAACGTTGGGAAAAGTCTAAATTTTTGTAATGTTTTTTGACTGAAATTTGAACATATACTTTAAATTCAACATGATAGACAATGAAATGATTAGATTTAGTTAGTTTTAATATGTTTGAATAGCTGATTTGGTGCTTTAGATGCTTAAAGGGCTTTCCATTGAATATGACAATTTTGTTAATACTCTCTCTAGTCATAGTGCATTACTCAAGTTTGTTGAATTGAGGTCTGCATTGCTTATTCAAGAAAATCGTCTGACCAAGAACAAGAAATTTGTATCTTCTTCTTCTTTTTCCAATGATGCCACTACGGCCTTTGTTCCTCAACAAGGTACTGCTTTTAGTGGTAGATATCGTGGCCAATATCAAAACCATGGAGGATAACGGGATCGCGGTGATCATGGTTCATATCACCACAATTCCTGTGAGAACAACCATCCGTACCTGCATCATCGATCCTGCTATAATCCCTTTCAAAATAACTATCATCCTCAATATTCCTCGATACTCCCAATCATTTCTCTCCTCATCCAAATCAATTATGTTAGGGAAATTATTGTGAACCCTAATATTTTGATGATAACAAAACTTTTATATGTGTTACTAACAAATTTATCAAGTGTATAGACATTTAGAATATGTAATACAATCTTATTTATAAAAAGTTTCAAAATATAGAATTGGTCAGAAAATTCTGTCACAGAAGCTGGGTAGAAGCAGCGAGAAGGGTAGAAGCAACTAAAAATCAGAATTGTGTTTTCTGTTACGATTTTATCTTATTTTCAAGACCTAGCTCAGCATATTGAGTACAGATTGGGTACTGTATTTGACCGGTAAGACTATCCAAGTTGATGATTCAAATTTAAGTAAAATCCAATTATTTACTCAAGGTAAAACTCAAGGTTCAAAAGTTTTCTGAAATTAAAACTAATTTATTGGAGGTTTTTTATCACATATAACTTCTCCAACAACTAATTAGTTGAAATTTGAATTCTCCACACTTTAAGAAGATTGTTGGTGTTTGAATTTGAAAAATAACAACAGTAAAATTCAAAAAGTTTGGTGGAGAAAATCAAGCTTAAGGTAAAAAAATTAAGCTGATTTTTTTACTGTAGTAAGTGTGTTAGTGAACCAACTTTGCAGGCTTATATCTTCATATTCGTGATCAGTTTTGGGGGCTCACTTCTTGGGATTTAAAGTACTATATACAGAGATTATACAGCATATTTTACAAAGAGATTTCGAGATGTTGGGAGTGAGATATTAGATCTCAAAATAGGCTAAAAATCAGAATCTGGAACTGTGATTTTCCTTGTAGGCTGGTTCTGAAGGGATTTTGAGAGCCATATATCAAATCGATATAAGAGAGCTTTAGATGCAACTTGAAGTGGACTTTAAAGAGGTATAATCAGTCTTTGTTCAGAAACTTTTATAGAGTTTAATCGAGTTTTGAATTGAGAGAAAACAAAACCCAAAAACGCCTACTTGATCATAAAGTTCTAATAACTTATTTTTCATTCTTGTTGTCAGATCAGTTTCTTTACTTTTGTAACCTCTGTTTGAGTTTTTGTATAGAGTCACAAGTCTAAGGAAAGTGTGAGAAACATTCTCTTGGGTTGATAGACTATGTGTAAGAGAATTTGAGTTGAGTGAGTGTTGGACTAAGTCATCTTCAAGGGAGAAGATGTAGATTGTCAACATCTCAACATTTGTACTAGTTTTGTAACTCTCATGACATAGTGGAAACTAACTATCGCTGGACTCTGGCTTGCTGAGTTGGAAGAGTGGACATACGCACAAGGCCAAACCACTATAAATCGGGTTTGATCTCTCTATCCCTACTCCTTAAATTTATGTACTTACATTTGCTTATTTTATCTAGTTTGGCCTTAGGTTTTAAGCTAGATTTTAAGTGGAGTAAAATCTACAATTGAATCCAATAAATTCAACCCCCCTTCTTGGTTGCATAGGGACCAACAAATCCCTTGGCATCCTTTGTCCTCAACCTATCCTCTAATTGCAGTTATGTTTTGCATTTAACCATCAAGTCAAGGATTGCCCATGGCTTCAGTCTTTGGTCTAGACCTAGCCTATATCCATGTTGTTGTCGTGGTTTCATTGATTTTGTCATGGTTGTGACACTTGAGTATTCTCTTCATGGTGCGGCAGTGTAGTGGAAGAGCGCATGGTTTGTTATTACCAATTTCTTACAACACCATGCCTCCATATGTCCATCTTTGCTACAAAAATCATAATACATGTTATTACATCTGTTCTAGTTGTTGTAATGGAAGAGGAATGATTTCCACCACTAGTGGAGGCTACCAAGACCGATTGATCATGAGTAAAATCTAAGTTCTTATAGTTGTCCAGGATTCGTTAATTCCCATAAGAAATTAAACAAATTAATCTTTTTACAACAGCACTACATTCTATAGAGGGCATCACACGCTCCGTTGAAATTTCTCTTGGTTCCGGTATTAGACTCTCGATCAATGGAGCGTGGCTACAGACCACAAGAGTCTAGGAAAGTGGTGAAGCTCGTTTGTCCTTAAGCTTAAGTATCATTTTCTAAGACAACTTTTTCTCAGGCATGCAAGCTCAAACCAATCTTGCCTAGGTGAATCACACCAAGACAAGATTGAAGGAAAGGATTCATGGAATGCGGAAGCTTTGGTGTTTGAAGAGTATAGATACCTGCATTTGAACAATGGAAGGCTTTGGCAAGAGATTTTAATAGTGTTTAAATAACAACAAAAAGGACTAATTTTGAGAGAATAATCTCAAAGTTTACTTTAATGATTTATCAAAGAAACATTACAAGACAATTGTGAGACAATGCTAAAGAGAATTCAAGAATGAGAGACTTATGCTCTAAGCCATACAAGAAGACTTTGCTCCCATTTGAGTTGTACTCTATCCCAAGACAATGCTCCCTATTTATAAAGAATGAGGGGCGAGAAAAATGAGAGTTAAGTGAGCGAGAGAGCGCTGAACAGCCCTCTCCCCGGTGGCTAGACTTTTCTGGCCGTTGGAGGCCTTCTCTTGGGTGTCTTCATGGCCTGTGAAATGCCCAATTTAGTGGGCAAAGAAGCTGGCTTGGTCGGGTCCAAAGGGGCCGCAAAATTGGCTGGACATGTGGCCTGGATTGGGCCTGTTCTAGACAGATTTTGGGCCAACATTCTGGGCCAGTCATCTTGGGACTAGATTAGGGCTTATTTGAAATCTCCTATAAGTGGGCTGATGGTGGGCTGCTATAGCTTGGCAGAATGAGGATGGCCTGGCCAGAAGGGCCAGGCCCATGTGGTGATTTCTGGGCTTTCCTCCTGGGCAGTTGTTGAAATTTTCTGAGCCGGCTGTTGGGTTATTTTGGGTCCTTCTTCGTTCCCTTGGACCTTGGTTGAGATTTCTTCATGACTTCATTGGAATCCAAAAGGAGATAATTTAGGGCCTCTTGCTCTTTGGGGTTTGGAGCACTTTCCTCGAGCATTTGGGAATGAGTTGTATGTGGAAAGTTGATCCCATAAAGCCTTCAATCAAGTATAATATGAAACAACAGAATTTTTGTGTTGAAGGTGGTTGGTAATGGCTTTTTGTATCTAAAAAATGCGGGATGCTTTTTTTGCGAGAATCAATCATGCGAGTCTTCCCATATTGCTTGGGCAATATTTAGGAAAATAATGCTGCTTACTATTCCTTTGGAGATGGAATTGAGAAGGCATGACTAACACCATACTATTGCAACGACTCCAAGGGAAGAAACAGAAGAATTTAATATAGGTTTGGGGAATATTTCAGTCAATGAATCCCAATTTGTTTTTGGCTTGCAAAGCCATGGTGATGGCATGACACCATGTAGGATGACCATCAGAATGATGTAAATAATACCGAGAGGCTAGGTGAGATTCTGGGTTGCGATTGGTTTCAGCAATGCTGCTGGATATATTGGTTTCAGGCATTGATTGTGGCCTTTCAAGGTTTAATGGAAGCCACAATGCTCTGACACCATGTTGGAGTTTGTGAAAGATGACTTTTCGTTACTATTATTCCACTTAAACAAAGAGAAATTTTGACCTAAAGTTTAGAAATTAATAAACCTAAAAATGAAGATATTGAAACTAAAAAGGGAAAATATATATTAACACAATTTGTTCCACTAAGACTATGGACATGAAGTAACCTTTAGGTTTTGTCTCTCGGTCCTGATCATGTCTGTAAATCGAACAAAACTCTTCATTGCTTGAAATCCTTGGTCTCAACAATTTGCATCATATCCTCAACGAATTAGTTTCTACAGTAGCAAGTCAGATAATTCATTATTTTTATCTCACTCCCTAAGGGTTCGGCAATTCACCTTTTACATGTCAATGACAATTTATTCCTCTTCTCCGGCTCTACTGCCCCCTATGCTTGAAAAGGTCAATAAAAAAAAAATTTGCAATGAAGGACTTGGGCTTTCCTTTCTCACCTTTCCTTTTTTTTTTTTTTTGGTAGCCATGAAATACTTTATCACGAACTGTTATCTAGAGTCAAATTCTGATTAATCCAATCCGAACCGTAGTCAGAACCCTTTTCATGGGAGAGCTCTTCCAACGTATTTCTTTTTTTTTTTAATCAATCGATATTCAGATTACGTCGACTAATTCGGTCCATACACTGTGAGATCCATTATAGGGTTGTCTTCCCTAAATCCTGCTTTTTCATTTTTATGACTAGAACTCATGACTTATAATTAAATGAGTGTAACACCCGACCATTACACCCACGAAAGTTTGGTTCAACATAATTCTTTTCATTCCCAAAATTCAAATTCATGTTTTGATTAAGGGACCTAACTCCCTTTCCACCGGAACAACTCTCTTGGTTTTCTCGCCTTTCCTTGCATCAGTCTAGATATGCCCACGAAATTTTACAGTACGGTGGTCTTCACAACTCGAAACCAGCAACCACACAATTGGCCACTAAAGTAGTGTTGTCCACCACATCTTCCCCAGTGTTTGAAGATCCATTATTATATTGGGGCATTACAATACATCATGTTCCCCAGACTCAACAATGCCCTTGCATTCAACCATGTTTCTCAGTTCATGCACCATCCACACCAATCTCATTATCAGGCGGTCAAACATATTATTATCTTAAGGATACTATGAGTGATGGCCTAAGATTATATCGAGGTTTACTCATTACCTGGAACAACTGAAGCTGATTGGGCTGGGTCTCCAAACACTTGGAGATGTGTTGCTAGTTGTAGGTTTTAATTGGGATCTAATTTGGTCACATGGCATTCCAAGAATAGCCCAGTGTAAAGCTGAAAATAAGGCTCTTGCTTCTACAGTAGGTAAATCAACATGGATAAGAAGCTTCTTCGAGAGTTACATGCTCCATGTCCAATACAACCACAATTTATTGTGACAACACGAATACTATCTATTTTCATGGTTTATAATCGTGTACAGCATGCCAGTGCAAAACATTTGGAGACTGACTTGCATTTTTTAAAAGAAAAGGTTTTCAAAGGAGGCTAAAGCTCTACATATTTCTACTTATTATCAGATTATAGTTGGTATGGTCGCACCTATTATCAGATCATAGATATGTTCATAACAGCATTCCCAACAATTTCTGAAGTTTCATTCCAATTTGAGTGTCATTACTTGCATGAGGGGTGATGAAAAGGATTACATTTTGTTAATTTTAACATTTGAACAGGTTTAGTCAGTTTCAATACCTTTGAATTAGAGCTTATCCGAAGCTGACTTAAAGGGATTTTCACAGGTAGATTTACTTTTCCTGTGATCAACAGAACACATTTTCCCCTTTTCTCAAATTCTGAATTTGTTCAGACAATAGATCTTGTTTGGGGATGGGGAAATGCTTGACTGGTAACTTAACTATCATTGAGCAAGAGCTTGTACCACTCTGAACAATGGGAGTGGTGGTGGCAAGCTTTAAGGTTGAAGGTCATTGTAAGGATATCCGTAGAAATAAACTTATTTATGTCACTGCCTGGGAGTCGAACGAAACTGGGAGTTGCAAAGCAATAAGCAACCCGAAAAGAGGGCAAATAGACATGTCTATGAGATCATTTTGAATAAATTGTGACAAAACTATACCCGTGTAAGCATAGTTTGTTTCGATCATGGTTTCACTAATTTAAGGTTAGGTCAGCCATTAATTAAAAAACAAAAACAATACCAGTGTCCAAAATATTTACAGTATCTAAGTTATCTAGCCAATAACACATCAATCACTCTTACAAACCATAACAACCGATACACCCCAACTCCCCCCCTCGATGTTTCCTACCTGAATAAGCATAAAGGTACATTTGGACACAAGAATCCTTTCAAGTTCTAATAACTGGACCTTTGTACACTCCCCTCCGAATCACAAAGTCATCTGGGGGCTGATACTCTTCTAACCATGTCACTTCAGAAACCGTCAACCCATTCAACTGAAGATTATCTTCAATCCAGTAAATGTAAAGGAAAAGGAAAGAAAGGAATGTCATTAACAAGATATGGTGGAAAAGAAATAATAATACAGACTAACACTAGCATGCAAGAAATCAATTTTTGATCAATTCGCCCATGGTTCAAGTTATTAATATTAGCAGTGTTGTTCTTTTTTGTGGAAAAACTGGGAAATGTGATAGTTTAAGAAAGAAAGCTTCAGAAATACTACACAGTTAAGTAGAAACCAAGAAGGCCATTTCAACCAAGGAGATGGAAACAAATTGTCTTGAGCGTACACAGAACAATTATTAGCAGTCTGGAGAATTTTAGGTCATCAAAAGGAAAAGTCTAGCATGTACTTGGCCAGAAGACCTAGTGATTTTGAAAAATTAAATGAGTCCTTAGAAGTAAATGAGCAACAGATGGCTTCTTCGCTAATGTTTAGAAGCAGATATTTGTCTGGGTTTACACCACAACTTAAGCCTAAAGAATTTTGAACACATATAAGAGCAGCATAAGAAGGGCTTAGAACCAATGAATCACATTAGAGAGAGAAAATAGAAAGAAGATATTTCTTGTATTCGGATTAACCAAGATCCCACCTGACAAAGCCGATTGTGTTTAAAAAGTAATTAAATAATTGAATTTCTTGGAACAACAGAATAATTGGCATGGTTCAGTAATTTCAGAAAAAACAGATAAATTATTGACTTGTACTTGTATAAAATGTCATTTTGACAAACTGAATTTTAGATATCACTTGTCACCATTAAAAGGAATGCCAGCAAAATGAAAGATTCACACTCACACACAATTAATTTGATTTAGGAACCCCTCTCTCTCTCTCTCCCCCTTACATTGGTGACAAATGAAACACACAGGCATGTATGTTAAGGTCAAAATGAGTTAATCAGGAGGCAAGAAGAGTCGCAATAATGTCTATAGAATTTATTATAATAAGATAAGTCATCAAAGCACTGCCATACAATTGAGCAGTTTCAAGTACATATCAAGTATGTACAATGTTATCACATCAAATGAGTTATACATTACCTTATAAGAGATCCAAATTATTCCAAATTTTAATGCAAATGCCACCATAAGATTTGAGTTTTGTTTCTTCTTTTCTACTTAACTAGCATATTTTGAAATATAAACCAATAATGAGAAAGCAGCATATAACAAATTCAATTACCTGATAGATCCTTCCTTGGAGATCTGTGGAAATAAGTGCAATGCCGACCAAGCTCTGAAGAGTAAGGAGGAGACAAAACATCAAACAGAGCACAGGGAGTAATGGCTTTAAAACAATGTATGTTGCCTCCACTTGTGGGGAAAAGAACTGTTGTTCCGCATGGTGCAGTCATTTCAGTGTCTCTAACGAGCTTGGCAGGTCTTGCTACAAAGAGACGGATTTTTTATGCAGCAACAGTCAGCCAAAATGAAAATAAAAGTAATTAGCTGTGTTTTCTTTAGTCAAAGACATTGAAAGACAATACACAAGGAAAGTATATGCATGTAGTTTTATCATGACATCTACAATGCACCCTCACTGTGAAATGATTAGATTAACTCAAGTACTTTCTCTCCACATCTCTTGTTAAGTAAGGAAGCCTACTAGAAATTGCATAGCATCTAATACTGACCGAGAAACTAATGTTATCAGCATGCCACCTTAGCTGGTTCATCAAAAACAGTACACCTAGAAATGAAGAGATTTTGTACTTGATTAAATCCCACAATGTTATGGCCTGTTTCCTAGATTCCACAACATTTAATCAACTTCAAGTTGATTTAACTAGCTAATGAGATCAGGGAAGGGCATGGAGGTTTGAAAGCATATTAAGAAGTGGTGTATGGTTTTGTTACTCACATTAGGTTGAGATAGGAGATCAAGGTTTTCTTAGTCTCTGGGATTACCATGGGTGTGGCTTTTCTTCTCTGAACTAGCAGAATCCAGATTTGCTTGTATAAGTTAGCAATTTGGAGGCCTTGGATGCACTTATGTTGCTGCTATTCTCCAAATAGAGACAACTGGGATATCCTGTTTGTGAAGCATGCTCAAGATTGGGAGTTGGAGTAATATTATTCCTTATGTAAAATTCTTCCTATGGTAGTTGTTCATAGGGGCAAAGATAAGAACAAAGCCCAGAGGAGACATCAAGAAGCAAGTTTTTTGAGGTTAATTAGTAGGCAAACTCACTAGATGAACACACAGGCCGGTGGTTCTTTTCTGCAGAAGGCTTTCGCATGAGCGGAGTTGCAAGTAAATGCGTTCTCTTCAGTTAGGAGCACAGTGGAAGGGGCTATGAATTAACAATTTTTCAATGCAGGAGAAGATCATGGTTACTAGATGCACATGTGAAACATAAGATATAACAGTGAACCATTTTCCCTTGAATTGTGAGCGGATTTATAAGATATGGAGAAGGACGCACCTCTATGCTTTGTGTCAAGAGGGTGCTGGAAATGTCAGGCAAAAGATGAGATCATAGCTTTGGCAGGGTTTATACATGCATATAACAATTTTTTTTTTTTTGGGAGATAGAATTTGTACATGCATATAATAATAAGGAAACTGATGGCCCCCATCCCTCTTACCATGTTTTGGTTGGTAAGGAGACAACAACAGGAAGGCTTTTGAGAAAATGGAGAAATTCTATTCGTGTTGATAGATTTATCATCGACTCTCTCATCCTAGGGCAATGGAGACATGCATGTGTCCTATTCCCATTTTATTGATAGTGGAACCTTAAAAGTGTGAGGCACTCATATTATTAGAGCAGGGAAGATCAACATTAAAGAGAACAAACTAGAAACAGAACAAGGTCAGACGTGAAAGCCAAAGAGGAGGCTGAATATATTGCTGCTCTGCAATAGGCATCCACCAGGTTACACTACTCAGCCAGACACCCTAACCATGCGATTTTCTATTTTACTTCGGAAGTTACCAGTGTTTTGAGAAAGTCCTTTTTCTGCTCCTGATGCCTTCTTACATGTTTCTGGGCTATCAAAATCAAAGAGAAGACCAATACCACTTAAAAACCAGGCCACCTCAAAACAAGAGTAGATCTTTAGTGAATCATTGTATCTTGAAATGCCAGGAAATTGCACATCATGTGGCTCTCCTTAACAACAAAATAAATATGCATTAAAAGACAATAACACCTAAGCCCTTTCTAGAAAAGAAGCCAGAAAGATTTCACCCTATAAGGGATTGCCGAGGTGCAATCACATGGGCAGAGAAATGATTTAATGCTAAGAAACAGAATGATAACCTTCTCCAAGGACCATGAAATCCCAACAAATATTAGCTAAGAAAACCTCTAGGCTATGCAATGTAACTAACTCAATGAATGTCCCTCTGCTCCCTCCTATCCCTCCAAGCATCAGATGCGTCTCAGCCAAGACTGAAAATTTGTCTCTCAGAAGCTCATTGAAAATAGGTGTTATCCAGCTAGCAAAGAGTCACTGAATACAACTGGCAACTTGAAGCAGAAAGCTAACACTGGTCCAAGCAGGGAACAACTTCAACGCTTTGGTCCAAGTGAACTTGGAGCCAAAAAAGTTGCAAGATTTTGGTCCAACAGTAAAAATGCCTGGCAATGTATTTCCGATATTTCAGATAGGCTAATCATTTCCATCCACTTCGCTTCAAGTTTAAAGTGAAGTTCTTAGCATGTCATATAAAAGTAGCACAAGTAAAAACAGAAGCAATACTTACGGGGATTTTCCAATTTTATCAATATCCATTATTCAGAAAAATTAGAAAAAGATCTATTATCCAATAGTTCACATACAGAAAGGATCTTGACCATCAAACCTCTGACAAAGTGGTGCACACCTCCTCTTAATCCCTCCGTAGGACTTAACAACTCCAATACATATCAAGACAAGGACTGGACTACCAATGGATAGTTGACCTAGTGGAAAATGCGGTAGATCCCTTAACCAAGAATCCATTTGAATCTTGGGAATAAAAAGAACTATGTTGAGAGAGCTCCCCCTAAAAAGAGCCCGATGGTAGTTTGAACCAGATTAATTGGAGCCATGCTTCGGATAACCGTTGGTCCAGTACCAACAAAAAAAAAAGGACCAAACTAATTTAGAAATCCGATCAACCTTCAACTTTATGTCTGTGTTTTTACAGAAAAGCATGCCATTCACATGAACCTCAAAGCATCTCGACAAAATTGAGTTGGCTAGCTAAAGGGTAGGGTAACCATTTCTCAGGTATTCACGCAAGAGGTTGGAATCCCAAAGATTTCACACTACCAGAGGATTACGACATGAATGTGCAGATAAATATTTCTCAAGATCGTATAGCATCCTTTATACCATGGCATTCACTTTAAGTGCTCGAATCATCACAAATGATTCCAGGACATGTACTTCCGCATTTCATGCCACCCAATCCAATAATGACGACAGGGCACCTAGCATTATGGAGGGTAGTGGCGGTAAGATCAGAAATTATGTGGTCTACAGCTGTGATTCGACATTCTAAGGTGACAAATTTCATGCCCTTTAACCTGTGACAGTAAATGCATTATGGTATGAGAACTCCACAAACGTCAGTCCCACAATTTTCACATAGATACCAACTTCCACCAATTCCAAAGAACACAATCACCATCACATCCAATACCCCTGGTCTATTCCCTCCCTCAAGAGTATTCCTGAAATCACAGGTCCAGCCCCAGCCCAACCAGGAACACTGGATGCATCACAATCTCATCTGTTTTCACACTTTAGATCCATATCACAAACTGCCTGTGTAAAACACAAAATATAACACACTTACTCAAAACCGTATTACATTCTCACTGTATCAACAAAGTGAAAAAGCAGATTTCACATACCTACGAGTGAAGAACCAGTATTAAAACAGTAATAATTGCTAAATTACCAAAAATTTATTTGTATTACAAAGACAACAGTAACTACATGGGTGCTTTAGCTTTATGAGAACAGGGTCAAACAACATCTCTTTCTCAAGTAACAATTTTGATAGGTCAATCATGACTACACTGGTCACTCTTTTGAGAAAAAGAACATATATAAGTACTAAGATTTTTCACATTATAATAGATAGAAGAAAGTAAAACTACATTCCCAAACACCTTAGGACAAGCTTCTTTTTTTTGGGTCTGCTTTACGGCTTAGGATAAGCTTTCCCACATAAAAACACCACCACACAATAAATACTAATATAGGCCAGAATGTTGAATTCACGCAATCATTGTTGAATCTTCATTAAGTAATCTAAGTAATTATCATTCTGCAACTACTCAATTCCTGCACAGTCCATAAACATGACAATGTTTTTGTTACTGATTGTTTTGCCTCCACTTAGTGTGAATAAGGGAAATATTTATTTTTCATCATGGAAAAATATAGAAACTAATGTCAGGAATTTTATTTCAAAAAGAAAAAGGTGAAACATGCTGCCTCCTATTCCTGCATCTGCCAAGATCAAAAACATCGATTTTCACTGGGTACGTAACTCTCAAGGTTGACAATGTTTCTTCCACTTTTCAAAGAGCATTACTAGAGTGATTTGGTCTCTTCAAGGATTGATCCTAGACAACTTTTTGTTCACTACTTCTACCTTCGTAAGTTCTGGCTTTTCTTATTTCCCAAGGACACCCTTAATATGCACGGAAGATAGGGAAGCTGAATGTTTTTAAGCTGTTCAGATCTTTGACTGATGTAGCATATTGGATGATAACTCTGCACCTCTATGGACTTCTATATGGTGATGATATGGCACAGGCCTTAGAATTATCCAGAACTTCCTAGGTCTCTTTAATCAGAATGACCTTCTTATAACCCCGCATTATCCACATCTATTCTACAAGATTCAAATTCTTCACATGCATCAGTCATATTATTCACATTTATTCTAGATAATAAGTGCAAATTCCAGGTTTCTGGTAGTAGCCACTTGTGTACTTGGCCTTGCTTACAACTAGATCCTTGGCATAAGCATCCAGTCAATTGCCCAATCCATTATACCTCTGCAGTAATCTTATGTGTGGCCATCTCACATAACTAGTTAGTGCACCGACTTACCACTACAACTTCATGTAAGTGTGTGAGCCGTCAAGGCGGTATAGATAAGTACCTTTTTTTGGGTAAACGCTCTATCTGAGGCTTCTTAGATGTGGAACCATTGTAAAAGATTTTCAATGAGAAGGAGAGGTAGCAAAAGGTCTTGTTTCTGGAGACCCATATGAAAGAGGGATGATCTAGAAAAGTTGGCTGTAAAATGATAAAAAAGATTTTTAAAAAAATCCCTTTCCTTCTTTGTTTGGCTATTTCTCAAAGTTTCTGCTGATGAACTGTTTAATAATAAGTGAAACTAGATTTTATGATATAAACATTGTGCACAAAAAGAAATGTTGACTTTTTTAGAAAGTAGGCAGCACTGATCACGTTTCTGTCATGAATGAAATCCTATGGCTCAGTGGAGTTTTATTGTTTTTCTTTGTACAAAAACAGTTGACAGTAAGAAGCACATACCTTGCGATGGACCAGCATGCTCTGCCAAATCAATCCAATCATATGCTTTTACATATAAAGAACCATATAGAAGTTTGCTTAGAACAGTCATCCCAGGATGATTATGAAAAGGTATTATTGAGGAAGGTGGCATACAAAAAATTCCTATCTGCAATGAAAAGATGAACCAGAGGAACTAATTAATTTAGTATATAAGCATGGGGATCTATTTCAGAGCATTCTCCTATCCAACAAGAGAATTAGTAACTAAGATACGATTGTCATCTGCAACCTACAACCTCATACAATCACGAAAAGGGCCAATCAGGGGAATATTATGCTTACAGAGAAGCTGTCGCACTCGTGCAAATGCAGATACTTAATTGGAGGCAGTGAACGATGTCCTCCATTTCGTTCATGCATGGAACCTGTCCAATTACGTACTAGTTGTGCCTCCTGCTCAAGACCCACATCAGATGGCTTCAGTTTGTCTGTAGAACAGAAAAATATACCAAGCATTAAATGGGGTAACCAAAAAGTTGGCAATTATGAACATGAACAGATCACATGAGGAGAATTATCATTGTATACCAAAAATAGTGCATCCAAGTTACCAGACTTTCCAGTAAAATGTATTTAATTCTATATTGCACAGATACTTCCAGAAATCAGTGAGTGCTGTACACGTCCTTTGGATGCAACATGATACGACACTTTTAGGAACTCAATAAAATTCTCTCTCTCATGGCATTGAGTATGTCATGTCATCTGTATGATCTCTTCATAGATCCGATCCTATTAAGCTATCTTTTCCAACTGGTAATGACAGCTAGTTGAATCCATTTTCCTCATCATAATATATTTAGGACAAGCTAATGTACGTTTACTTGCCATTTAATTTCACAATATCTTTGCATTCACACCTACCCAAGACACCATAAAGATTTTAGCAGATAGAATAATCTTTTTCCTGATAAGAAAAGAGCATATCACTAAACCATAAGAGGAGGAGCACTCAGATGGGGCAAATAGCAAAAGCTACAAGAGTAAGGAATCAACAAAATCAACAAGTCTAAATAGGGACCCCACAGACGCTCGAACCAGATTAGTCAAAGCATAGCTCCGGATACTGGTGGTGGGAACCAAAAAACAAAATCAAAAACATCTAGAAAGGAAGAGAATGCCTAAAAAAGACAAATAAGAGTAAAAGCATTTTTGAAAACCATCAATAAAACTAGTTAAAAACTTCTCAAGACAATAACACAACACAAAAATAAAAAGTTGAAATAGCAAACTGGACAACTTCAACTAAATGATTGAATTCATAGTCAAGTGACATAAGGTGGCTTAATTGTGTCTGAGAAAGACCAGATGCGTGTTACAGATTTCTTTTGACTGAAAGGTTCTTTAAGGAGAATGACTGAAAGGGGAGAAAATTTTATTTTTAATTCCTCCCCCAAAAAAAAAATAAAAAAACTAAAAAAGAGAAAAATGAAACCTCTTTTTGTTTGATTGACAAGGAATAGCACATAGAAGTGTCAAGTCTCATATACAATACTGTCAGAAATGATGTACGCACCAAATTGATGATAGTAGATCCAAGCTGGACTGAAGTCCCAAAGTGGCCCCCTTAATAACCAAATCTTTAAAAGATAGAAATAATATGAATACCATGCTGTTTTAACGGTAACATCAAGTCTACATAACTAAGCCTTACATAATAAATTAGTCAAGTACTTCTAAAAAGAATAAATCCAGGCCCCAATTCTGTACTCAAAATAAGAATTTCTATTCCTTCCATGTGAGATTAACTATTCCATGATTCTAATATCAAGAGTTAAGACCATTACCCAATTACAACAAGAAAACAGGAAAAGGACGCAAAATAGTATTTTGCTCGCAATCACTTCCTATAGGAACAATATGTACATAAGGAGAATATTATGGTTATGAAGATTTGCCTTCAATGTACAGAATCCTACAAATAGCTGCTAAATTACCATGGTTGTATACTAGCTTCATACTCCAAGAAATAGCCTCAATTTATGTTGGTTTGAAGGAAACGAGAAAAGAATTCAGATAGAAAAGATTTTTTGAGAATTGCTCTGGTGACCATTTTTTCAATGCCTCTCTCTAACTAGACTTACACAGAAAAGAGTCTAAATAATTAGTTGCAAGCCCCAGAATCATTTAATTCATTTAGTACTTCAGGCAATAAATAAACAACATAACAGATCAGAGTTTTTGAAGCAAACGAAGAGAATAAGCTTAGAAGGATAACAAAATGGAACATACCACAGGCATATACAGCTTTGCGAAGTTAAAGCAAAACAAACTGAAGATGAAACTATAACTGACTTCAAAATCATATACAGCTACAGGGATCTTAGGTTTTCTTGGATAGAAAAATATATATATCATATTGAATGAAGTAGACAGTGTTCAAAACTCCTAGGATGAGAAATCCTCAAAGGAGAGAATACAAAATTGAACCGAAAACAGCTCTCCGGTCTCTCTCAACTCCTCTAAGCTGTAATCTTTATAAATCCCTAACGTCCGAACCCACAAAGAAGCATTAAAAACAATTTCATCACATAGAAGAGAAGAACCAATGGTCTGATTTCTTAAAATTCTGGAACTATAGGGATCTAAGGTTAATACAGGCATAAGGATACATTCATTCCAAAGTACATAAACACACATGATTACACGAATCTGATGACAAGATGACATAAAAAACAAGTTTGAATTCACAACAAATTAAAAGTAAATCCTAAATTGCAACAAGAATGCGGATAAATTGTTCTACAAATTAAGAAAGGAAATGCAAAACTGTACGTATGTACCTAAAAGGGAACGAACTTTTTCAAGAGAATCATCGGAAACAGGTCCATTGGGGGAAAATGATGCTTTGCAAACATTGTAAAGCCTTTGTATCAGTGGCATGATGTTTCACCAAATACACAACTCCAACTCTACCAGCTTCTTATACCTCCCAATAAATTTGAGAGCGAGAGAGAGAGAGAGAGAGAGAAAATTCAATTCATAAGGGTAATCGAATTCGCTCCCCACAAATTTGAGCTCCAGCGACTTTGATTATATATCAGCATGACCCTTTTTCAACCCAATTTGAATTGAAACCTACAAAAATTTCACAGAAGCATATAGTTGAGATTAGAGGACAGACTGTAAATTTCAATTGCATCGGAAAATCTCAAGAGCAAATTAGATCAAACATTAGATTAAATTCAGAATTGTCGTTGGTTTGAGAGGAACCGTACCTGAGAAGCGCAGACGAAGAGAGAGAGAGAGTGAGAGTTGCTGAGCAGAAGTGAGTGATTACGCCAGGGGGATGGCGTGGAGCAGAAGAAGATCTTTGAGCCTTTTGGGCTGCGTCAGTGCTGATCTCCTCCAGGTTCCAGTTCCACTGCATCCTCTCTACCATCTTTCGCCTCCCACATTCTATGATTTTACGAATCTGCCATCCTCTTCTATTAACGCTTTTGCAATTCCAATATTCTTTGATTTTCTGATAAAATATCAAACACCCTATCTGACTATAAATGTTAAGAAATTCGAATGAAAATCTATAAATAACACATTTTTAACATTTGACAATGATATTTTAATTTTTTAGATGACCCTTGACTTTTAAATTATTACACTTAGTAAATGAGAATATTTATTATATGATTTTTTATATGTGATACTTAAAAGAGAATAACTTTTATATTTCTTTAAATGTTTATATATAGAATTCTTTTGTAATTTCATTTGACACAACAAGAAGAGAAAGACAATCTTATTCTTTCTATGTTCTCCCTCTCTCCATATTGTGTTCATTCCTATTCTTTGATATTTTTTAATACATTATTTGCATAAAACTCTAACCAGCCAAACATAAAGCTTTTGAGAAGAAGACAATGAAAGAAGCATTTTTTGGTAAATAATTTTCTATTCTTGTATATTAATTTTTAATATAGATTCACTTTATTAATTTTTAATATTATATGTATATTTGATTATATTTGTTAGCACTTATGTGAATGTCATATGATGTGAAATATTAATCATATCAAATCTCACCGAACTTGATTTTATGGCTCTCATGGGAAAAATTATTTGTCATGTGTCCTTGATACTAAATCTATTTGAATAGAAATGGATTTGGAGAAACTATTAAAGAAAATAATCAAAAATTTTTGCTAAATCATGCAAAGGCGATGATTTTTCTTCGTCATCACTTTCATGAAAATTTGAAAATCGAATATCTGACAGTGAAAAATTCACTCAAACTCTAGAAAAATTTAAAGAAAAGGTTTAACCATCAAAAAAAGGGTAATTCATCCAAAAGCTCATTATGATTGGATTCATTTGAAATTTCAAGATTTCAAAACAGTATGTGAGTATAATTCAACTGTATTTAAAATAAATTCTCAATTGAAACTTTGTGAAGAGAAAATTAATGATTTTGATATATTAGACAAAACTCTCTCCACTTTTCATGTCTCGAATGTGCTTCTGCATTAGTAATATCGAGAAAAAGGTTTTAAAAAAATATTCTGAACTGATTTCTTGTTTGCTAGCTACTGAACAAAATAATAAGTTATTGATGAAAAATCACGAATCTCATCCAACTAATTTTAGTCCATTCCCTGAAGTAAATACGACAAATCACAATAATTCTGAACAAAGACGTGGAAATGGCTAAGGTTGTGGACATGGCCGTAGCCATTGCCGTGGTCGTGGTCGTGGTCATGGCTAGAATGTTTCCCATAATGCCAAGGTAATTATGCAAATTTATTAAGCTACCAAAAGTAGAAAAATCATGCTGAAAAACAAGAAAAAGTTGTATCCAATCAGAATTCTAAAAATAAATACTATCGATCTGGAGTGATTAGACATTGGTCGCATATCAATTGTATACTAAAATTTCTTACTGATTTTTATCAAGTCTCGTTGAAAGAAAAAGATAAACATATGATAACAAATCTTTTTTATCAAAATAATGACTCTAATAATACTTTTTTAGAGAAGCAAATTTGCCTCATTTAGATGTTGATAATTTTTTTGATGACGTTGATATTAATTAATAAAATAAATGTTTATTTTGTTTGTTAATTTACAATTATTGTTATTTATTGCAAGAGTTATTTATTTATTTCACAAAAATCTATGGATATTATTGCATCCACTGTTAGATCCAATATCGAAGATGAAGATCTGTCTAGTAAACGGTGCTACTACACATACTATCCTCAAAAGCAAAAATATTTCTCTTATCTTAATATGAGAAAGGAAAATGTGAATATCATATCCGATAGTATACAATTGATTGAAAGCTCTAAAAGAACAAATATTTTACTACGAGAAGGAACAAATTTTGTGACCAATAATGCATAATTCTCTCCCTAGTCCCACAAGAATTTATTAAGTTTCAAAAACATTCATCTCAATAGATATCATATAGAGATAATAAATGTGAGGAATACTAAATATTTATATATTATTGACATCAAATTGGGACATAAATAAATATTGGAGAGATTATTAATTTTTCTTTTGGTTTTTATTATACAAATATTTGATCAGTTCAAGTAAATACAATAGTAAACCAGACATTTACTAATCAAAATCCATTCTTATTATGGCATGATCGATTGGATCATTCTGGATCTATAATGATATGATGAATTATTGAAAATTCCACTGGACATTCATTAAAGAATCTAAAAGTTTTTTAATCTCATAAATTTTCATGTGCTGCATATTATGAAGGCAAACTGATAATTAAAGAAGAATCTAATTTTAATAGATTATACAATTATAACATTCTTATTGAAAGTAATAATTTACCCTAATTTTATCCTAATTTAAAATAAGTTTCCCTAATTTCTCCTAATTTAAAATAATTTTTCCCTAATTTAAAATAATTTTAGTCTAATTTTTCATAATTGTGCCCTAATTTATAATAATTTTACCCTAATTTTCCCTTTTTTTCATATTAGGCACCAAATCATAACAAATTTAATTTCTACAAACACCATCTTCAAATTAAACCAAATCAATTTGGACAAACAGAATTGACAAAACCAAAGGAAGAAAAAGAGGCACTCATTAGTGGAGAAAAAAGCAAATTGCATTGATGGAGGCAACTGCGGCTTCGTATAACAATAGTGGCAGCATCGGGGGTAGTAGATGTGGTAGTAACAACAGAGGCAGAGATGACAGCATCAATTGCAACAATAGTTACACTAGTAACAATCAAACAATGAAGTAAGGGAGAGTAGGATTGGGGAGCAGTCAACGTCAGAAAGAAGGGGAAGAGAGAGTCATGAAAGCATCGTTGGTTGCAGTGAGCAAGTAGTGAGGGAGAGAGATGCGAATGTTCTGTACGAAGTGAGGGTTTTGATTTAAAACAACTTCTCGATGTTTTTGTGGCAAAACGTCGAGACCTATAATAAATTGTCAATAATTAACTAATAAATGTCAACAAAAGCAAACAACTTCCCAACATTTCATCAAAAAAGTCAGGCCTCTCTCTCTCAACAACTCTCTCTGTCTAACCAATTGCTGACATTTACAGAACAAATGTCAATAATGAAACACCACCTGCCAACATTTCTCTACTAAACATTAGTAATAAAAGAACATTTGCCGGTGTGTCTATATTAAACATTAGCATATGACTCTCTCTCTCTCTCTCTCTCTCTACACTCTCTCTCTAACAACCTGCCGATGTTTATAGCAAAAATATTGGTACTACAACACATAGTGTCAATGTTTTACCAACAAAAATTGGCAATAGAAAACCAATTGCCGATGTTTCATCAATAAACATTGACAAATGGCGCACTCTCTCTCTCGCCTCTCTCTCTCTACCACTCTAACCACCTACTAATGTTTAGGACAAAAACATTATCAATAAGTGACCATTTGCCGATGTTAAGTGGAAAAACGTCGATAAATGGCTCTTTCTCTACCCTCCTCTTTTTTTAAACAATTGCAAGACAAATTGCTTATATTTGTGAGGAAAACATCAGCAAGTGGCACCCTTCTCGAATCTTTACCATGATAGCTAACATTTTCCTTAGAAAAGCATCGGTAGCCTCCCACATATATGCTGACAATTTTGTGCAAAATGTCAGAAGATGATACATACTCTGTTGATATTTTGCATGGAAACGTCAAGAATGGTTGACATCATTAGTGATGTTTTTTTTGATAATTGACATTGTTTTTATAATAAATTTCCCTACCAACTCTAATATGCAGTCTTAATTTTGGGTGATGTTTTTGTGAATAAATGTTAGGAAAGATATATGTAGGCGATAGTTTTTATGTGAAACATTGCTAAAAACAAATTATTTATGGCATTTTATGAAACATCGAGATTATAGCCATAGTTGAGCTTTTAACCTCAATATACTCCAATGAGAATAGTGTGCACTAGGGCATGTCTAGGAATGTTCTGTAACTAGCACCTCAAACTTCAAACTATATCAACTTTAAGGACCAACCATGCCGATAAGTCCTACACATGGTAGTGAGGACTAGTGCATGTCTACGAAAATTCTAACAAAAAGGCTGAGGAGTCTGGATTTTAAGCACAAGTATTTTAACCCCTCCCTTTAACTTACCTCATGCATTATTCATATAATCTCACCCTTACGTGCAACATAAAACCATAATGAAACCCTCATCAAAGAAGTATCGTAAAAGTTGAAGTCAAATAATTATGTTGACAGTTTAAGAATTGCATGTGAAAGTTAAAATTGGAAAAATATGTTCGAAAGTCCAAGCATTACAAGAGATAATTGCAACACTAACAACTCCTCAGAATCAACATATACAAATATTGGCCATAAAAACTATGGTAGTGAAAATAATGATACTATTCCCTTTAATGATGCTACCCCATCAGAGGAAGAGTTCATTGATTAACTCAATGGTGTAGAGCTAAAATTTAATCCCAACATGTGTGATGAGCACAAGGGTGAGCAAAATGTTAAAATCACTTTTCAAGATCATCTCCCTCTCCACTTTCTTATAGAAGAAGTTGTAAATGTACTAGCATTTGGATCCTACATCTATGATAAGGACATTGGTGAGTATGAGCACATCACCTATAGTGATCAAGGGAGGCTCTTCTCACTTATTACATTTTGGATTTCACATGTAATGAAGATAATATAGGTTGGCCAGAACATGCAAGTGAAATGTAGAAAATGGAAATAAAAGGTTCATAAAAATTCATGACCACATCAAACACTGTGTGCATAAGTCATCAAATTCTTGTTGGTTCCAAGTCTTTTAGCAGTTATAACAAGAAACATGCCAATAAGATCAAGAATTATATTAAAGAAATTGACTAGGGTTCCAACTATACTTTGAAAATAAAGATGAGTCCCACCTTGAGGGCGAATCCTCCAATCAGTAGAGAATGACGCAAGAGCATTGCTTTATTAAGGGTAGGAATCCCACCTAGGATGATAAGTGGGACTATTCTTATAGGGTAGGCATATATATAGATGTTAGTAATGCTTTCTAACTCACACTTTTGAGATATATTTCAATTTATAGTAATGTTTAGCACTTACCATATTGTAATTCTCTTATGCTCTGCACTTGACTCTTTTGAGGATCGTGTACATCTGAAAAGAACAATTATTTTAGGTAGGTCCATAGGTCTTCCTAGTTATAGTGGGGTTTTTAACCTCACCAAGAATGGCGTCTATCTGCATTTCACAAAGCCATAATAGCCCAAGTAGCCACCCGCCTCCAAATAGGGTCCAATTGGTCAGTCCTCACACATTACCACCCACTTGCCGTGGTATAGGTCAATCTGTAATGTTATAAATTTTGATGTATTAGCATCAGAGTCATATAATTCCCTGGAAAATATTAGGTATCAAATCTAAGAATTCTCAAAGCGTGTTTTTCTCACATAAGTAATATGGATCACATTTCGAATATTTATCACACTTAAGATTTAAATTGTTGTTTTCACTATTGTAGTATAATTTGAATAAACTTAGTTACTCCTAATACTTTGAAACAAAGAAAAATACATTAAAGAGAGGTGTCATACTTACCACAGTGTAGTGCTAAATCGAAATGCAACAACTAAAAATATAAATTACACCTAACCCATCCTCAAATACGACATCCTAATCTGTTCATAATTCCACATAATATGTCTTAACTCCTACAAACATTTAGCATGTTAGAAAATTATTATAGGTTTTGATTTTTGGATGATGAATAATTAGGTTAGATCTAGACCCATGTTGTTTGAAACTTAGGCATGCAAACCTTTAATGCATATGACTATAACAACGCATACTAGGACATTTCAAAAATAACATATTATTTTACATGAAATAGACTTGTTCTAAACATTTGTTTGTACATATATTATAAATTATAACACATTTCTATTTTATTTTCCTTTTAAGTTCCTTTGATTCATGAATAATTAACATGAAGTTGCTTCAATTACTTTCTTTTGTGTACTCATTTTCTTCCTCTTTTAAAGTAAATAAATGTCCCTTTTTTCGATCAAATGTTAACTTAATAAAATATAAGAACTTTAAAAAAAAAAAAAATCAAAAGAAGAATACATTATTTTCAAATATATACTATATAACTATATTCACATCCCTCCATATTTTATAGCACAATAAGTTAACCTTGATATCCATTTTTAACTCCAAAAATTGTCAACAAAGCTTTATGCACCCAAAGTTGTATCGATTGTTCTATTATAAAATGAAGGCCAAGTAGTGGCAAACCTAAGATCTAGAGGTGGGGGTGTAAAATATTTATAAGATACTTGTTCAAACAGTAAATATGAATTATAAAACTATATTAAAGAATCCAAAATATCAATAATTTAACCGTGATATTCCAAAATTAAAAAATTTAGTTGAACATATGATGTGAACTTCAAAAGTACATAAATATCAAGTATTTTACTAACAAACAATTTACAATTATTCTCGTCTAGTCTTCATGTTTTGGAACCTGTGCAAAATGGGCTCATTTTCCACACTACTAAATAAATCTCTCTCAATGTTTGTCACAAAACAATTATTCATTCAAGTGTCTCCCATTTGATTCTACAAATGACTTTTCACAAAATTTATTGTTGAGAAAACTCTTTCAACCATAGCTGTAGCAACAGACAAAATCAAGGTCAACTTCAAAAGTAAATAAACAATTAGATAAACCAAATACCTTTTAATTATAACAAGTTTCTTTGCAAGTTTGGCAGCACCTTTTAACCCTGAGAAATTAACACTTTATCTCATATCAGAAATGAAATTCTCAAGCAAGTCATCTAATGCTAAAATATCAGTCCTAGAAAAATCAGATAGATAAAATTGAGCAAACCGAATCAAATTGTGTTTATCAAAAGCGATGAAGTTATTTTCAGGATTAAAACATGTCATACAGAGAAATAATTCAAAATTTAACTCTTGAAGTTGCATATCTATGACATTATAAAACAATTCCACTTGGAAATGGTGCTGATTAGTAACATCTTTTTGCTTTATGGTGAGATCTTTCTTTGACATACAAATCATCCATGTCAACAAGTTTAATTCCATGGGCTTTACAAAATAAGCAAACCTCTTCAAATGCAAAATAAAAACAAAGTCAAATGAAGGCATTGAATCTAGAAGTCTCATAGCGTCAACTCTTTGTTGTGAACTAACACCAATTTTCATAATACTTTCAAGAACATCAACTACTGAAGAAAACAAACCAAATAGGCTAATGAGAGTACCATAGTGTGATCACCACTGAGTGTCACCCGGCCTTTTAAGACTTTGCTCTTGATTGAGTCCTATACCACTCAAAATTTCTCTTTTTCCCAATACCTCTCTCACTTTAGCACAATGGATGTCTCAAACACTATCATGTCGTTTACACGAACATCATAAAACATTCATTAAAGTGGCAAAGAAATTGAAAATTGATATAACTTTTATGTTTTTTTTTTTTTTGCTACCGCAATTAATGTGAGTTGAACCCGATGAGCAAAACAATGGACATAAAAATGAGGATCAATCTTCTTTCAAAATTAGGCTCTTCAAACTATTGAATTTACCTCTCATATTACCAACAACGTCATAGCCTTGGTCATGTAGCCTTGATATTATTAATTCATGTTTGGTAAGTAATGCTTCAAGAGCACCTTTAATGACAAAGAAAAAATATCCTTAACATGAAGTATACTAGGGAAGCGTTTAATGATCATGCCTCTTTTATCCACATATCTTATGGCAACCGTCATTTGCTATTTATCAGAATTGTCATGAGATTCATCAATCATCAAGGCAAATAATTCTTTGCCAAGATCATTATTGCATTTGTTGTCTCCATAACAGCAACATTCATGATATCTTTTTGAATCTTAGGATAAGTTAATTGGTTATTTTCAGGAGAATTCTTAAAAATTACCTTCTTTATATCTTCATTGTGATTATCAAGAAATTTCAGAAGTTCAAGAAAATTACCTTAATTTAAAGTTTTCTAATTTATCATGACCTCGAAATGCAAGCCCTTGACGTAAAAGGAATCGAATGCAATCAATAGAACAAACGTGTTCAATATAAGTTGCGAGATTGACTTGACTATTTAGGAATTGCTAATTAAATGTATTGATTTTGATTCTTAAGGTCTTGACACTTCAACCATGCTATATTGAGAGCACTGTTTGGACCACCAACATGTTTAGAAAATTTATCTTTTTTGTTCCAATTTTTAAATCATTCACCAACAAATGTTTCTCCTCCATCTTATTGTCCATGACTAGGCCAAAAAAGATAGCATGAAAGACAAATTCATTGAACCAAGAAGGACAAAATCTTCTCGAAACATTTCCAATGTTACTTTGAGAAAACTTAAAATTCTTTGGCTGAAATGACCCGTCTTGCAAATATTTTCACCTTATAATACTCTGATCATTAGCATTATAGTCATAAATATTTCTACATAGAGTGAAATCAGTAGGAAGATCTTCCAATTTAAATTCAATTCTAGATTTTTTCATTGAACTTTGTAGTTGACCCAAACGATCACCATCATCTCCAAATATTGGTACTGGCTTATAAAATAATTCCATTCCTTAGTAATATGAAAAAAATATCAATTAACTAACTTTTAACACTATCTAAAATTATATAATCAAGAAATACAAATATTTTTATTGACATTAACTTGACAACAATGAAACAATAATTCAACAAAAAAAAAAAACCCATGTGAAAAAAATACAAAAGTATTTAATCATTTGAATTCCAAAAAGACTTTATAGCCCAAATATGAATGATATCAACAACATTACACTTGCACATAAAAAACAAATCATTTCATCCATATTCACTATATTCGTACAACTACTACACAAACAAGTGATTAAACATAGAAATTTATTTTAAAACCTTATCCAAGAACAAGAAGTATAACATAAAAAAAAACATAACAAAATCAATTAAAAAAATATGTATTAGGGTTTAACACTAATTGTTAAATAAAAAAAAATAATTGAGATTTTAATTCAAATCAATATATACCTTTATCATGGGGCAAAGAATGGATTTTTCTTAAAATTTGAATCAGTGGTTAACCGGAAAAAATTGATGAATGAAATTTCTGGTGTTTGATAAGTGAAGGAAATATAAAGAGGGAATCAGGGTTATGGAAAGAAAAGAAGTAGCAGTGAGTCAGAGAGGAAATAGAAAAGAGAAAGAAGAAAGACGAAACGGAAAGAAAAGGGAAAAACAAAATGGATAGGGAAAGAGGCCGAGAGGGAGAGGGAGAGGTGACTTAGAGGGAAAGTTCGGGGAAGGATGAGAGGGAAAAGGAAAAGTGTTAAAATAAGTTGTTAATATCAAATTAATGTTTCTCAAGGTTACATTGCAATCTTATTTATCTTTTTTTTTTTTACTCTAAAGATTACAAAATATTTTTTTATTGATTTAAAGTATGCGATAGTTATATCATATTTGTTTTTGTTATGTAGTAGATTTTATAAAAAAAGATTTATGTAGAATTTAGTCAAATTCTTTATGGTTTCATTGATTTAAAGCATGCGATTGTTAAAATATATATATATATATATTTTATGGCTTTAAGCAATCATCCAAACAGTGATACTTGAGATTTTACAAGGAGATGATATCTTATGGTTTCATGATGATCGAGAAGGATCAGTGCGTGTATCTAATACATTCAACTAACTCTTTTGTGATCATGTCATTATATGTGAATGTCATTCTGTTGACTGGTAACAATAGTGAGTATCTGATAACTATTAAAATATGGTTATCGTCAAATTTTGATATGAAAGATATGAGTGAAGCTAAATTCATTCTTGGAGTTAAGATCCAAAAGGATTACTCGAGATGAATGTTGACTCTTTCACAAGAGTGCTATATCAAGAAGATTTTTGAGTATTTCAAGATGAGCGATTGTAACCCTATAGATACTCTCATAACTAAAAGTGAAGGTTTAAATCTTGACATATGTCCTAAATTCATGAAAAAATAAGGGAGATAAGTAAAATCCCTTATGCTAGTGTAATAGGTAGACATTTGTTTTGTAGTCGGTTTGGTAAGTATCAATCGAATCCTGAAATGGGTCACTGGAGAGTGGTAAAAAGGATTCGGAGATATTTCAAGACAACTGCGAATCTCTCTTTGTGTTACAGAGGAGGTGATTTGCATTTCGTTGGGTATTCAGATGCTGACTAGAGTGGCGATCTGAATGGATGCACATTTACATCAAGTTTTGCTATCTTACTTAATAATGTGTCATATCTTGGAGTAACAAGTGAACCTGTGTATCTCTATTTACGATAGAGGCTGAGCTTGCAGCATATTCAGCAGTAGTTCAGAAGAGTATTTGGCTCCGAAGATTTATGGATAACATAGAAATTATGGCAGATAGTAGAAAACCAGTAATGATTTATTGTAATAATCAAGCCTTTATTACCTACACTCGAGACCTGAAGTATCATAACAAGACCAAACACATTGATACTAAATATAATTTTATGAAAGACATCATTGAGAAGGGTGAAGTGACAATCAAGTATATTTCCACATACAACATGGTGACGACTCCTTTCCCAAACCCATTGCGAAAGATTTCTTTATAAGACATAGATTTTTTAGGTTTACATGTATTTTGATATTTGTCATTATGTTTTATATTAATGTTATGATACTTATTACTATATATGACATACGTGTATTATTCAGTTATATATTGAGTTGATTTATTTATTGTACTTATTTATTGGAATATATTTTTGAAATGTGATGTGATAAAAAGATATGTCAAATAGGTTAGATTGACTCTCATACACGAGTAATTATCTCCAACTTTGAGTGAGCGGAGATGAGATGATTTTTAGGGATAAAAAGTTTTAAGAGTAGCTCTGCTAGAATATAAGTTACCATGATCCGTGTTCATGATAAAGTCATATACGATATGGCCAATATAGACATACCCATATCCATGTTGTTTGTAAGTAGGCATATTTAAAATCTCAAATATCACTTGCGTCTATTGATATCATCTCTAAGGTACTCTCTATGAGATTTTTAAGTAAAGTTTTATGTGTAGATTAAGTCATATACTTGTACAATATTTGAGAAATCTGAAATATACAATTTTAAGATATGGGGGAATAATACTGTGGCACGTGTTTCATACCATGTGTGACAAATCGACCATAAGATAGTGGGAGCTATTATATGAGATGATGATATGATCTTGATCCTTATGCCCACTGTGTGAGACTTGAGATTCATTGGATGGGTCCAATAGTACCCTTATTATTTTCGATTGTTTCTTGAATCTTTGGTTCAATATATGCTAATTTAGTCTACTTACCAATATTTGGGAGATAATAAGGTCTGCAGAGCAAGTTTAAGAAAGTAATTGAATTGAAATGGATAGATTATAGTAGGGAAAAGGAAGATCAATCGACACTATATTATTATGTTGTATTCCCCGGTCGACTTGTTATGTTTATCCATGTTGGGATTCAAAACATAATAGTAAATACAAAGTCGAACAACAATTGAGGATCATTTTTACTGAAGAAAGCGACTCAATAAATGTAATGTATTGAGTGTGGGGTATAGCGAATACGTTTTGTAATAACAGTGGTTTCTCGATCATTTTAATAGATACATTGAGAAGTTTTTGTTACAGGTGTACTCGTCGATTATACGACACCTAATCTTATATGAAAATCCAATAGGGTAATGTGAAAGATCACATGAGTTGTGATCTTATAACAAATATAAAATACCATTATATATAAGTAGGAGATATTAGTTGGTATGACCATATAAAAACATTTCTAACTTAATTCAAATTATTTTGAATTGAGATAATGGGTTGTTATCCCTAAACTCTCTAACTCCCTAATAACTCTCCCTCTCTCCTCCAACATATAATACGTGTATTATAAATTGAATTGGTCTTTAGGAGGAACCAATTTATCTAAAAATTAACTGAGAAAGAAAGATCGAGAGAGACACTCATTTTGAGAAATTATTGAGAGATTGAGAAAATTTTGAGTAGTAAATTTTTTCCTGTCATTTATATTATTGATTTAGAGTTAAGGTGTCGTGACATTATGGTGGTGATTCGTCTTATATGATCATTATCCTGTTCGTGTGATTTATTTGAGAGATTTCGCGATTCACAATTTTGTACACATACACATTAAGGTACAATCCCAAAAATTCCAATATATATTTATTTTGTGAAATAATTTTATTTTTTCATGCTTTCGAAGAATAAATCTAATATAGACTAACAATAGCATTGGCCACCAAAACCTCCCCAAATCCAGGCCGAAAACAAGTTTTCTTGTTTGTTTGTTTGTTTATTTATTTATTTTTTTTAATAAATATAAAATTATATTTCGATTAATATAATTTAAATATTATTAAATTTAATTTAAAAAAATTCTTCTAACATAAATTTTTTTATTTTAAATTTTAAAATTAAGATGGTTTAATATTTAATTACATTCTATTACTTCAAAACGAGTATTATTACGGTAAACCTATTCTTAAATTGCTCCTAATTTTGCACTGAGATCCAGGGCAAACACGAAGTCGCTCGTCACTTGGAGATTTTAATCACGCGCTGGTCACGTGAGTATTCATACGTGTCGCTGTCCTATTTGTTTACGTGGCAGATACGATTCTTTTGCCCTAGCCCATTCAGAAATTCTTGTCGAGCGCGAGAGACAGAGAGTCGCTGCGCAGATAATCGAAGAAGAAAGAGAAGAGAATCAGGGAGAAAGAATGGCAGGAGTAGGACCATTGACACAGGATTGGGAACCAGTAGTGATCCGTAAGAAGGTTCCTAACGCCGCCGCCAAGAAGGATGAAAAAGCAGTCAACGCCGCTCGCCGATCCGGTGCCCAAATCGAGACCATCAAAAAATGTTTTCCTCTCTCTCTCTCTCTCTGTGTGTGTGTGTGTCTATCTTGTTTCACTCATTTCTAGGGTTTGAGAACTTGCGTTGTTATATATGTTTTGATTTATGTCTTTTTTGTTGCTATTGATCTGCTTGATCTTTCTCTGTTCATGTTTATCTGAGTCTGATATATGATTTTTTTTCTTATTCGATCTATATTATGTTTGCTCAATTTGTTTATAGATGTTCTTGAGTTGTTTTTGATGGGTACTTTTACTTTCAAACCCTAATCTCATAGTATGTTCAAATGGAACAAATTCTATTAAGGCTTTTGATGATAATTGTGATTAAGTAATTTAAGTGCTAGGGTTTTTGTTCTTTAAAATCTAAGTGTTTTGAGTTGCTTTTATTGATATCGCGTTTAATTAATTTGGGAACTAAGTAAAATGTTTTCAACAACTTTGTCTATTTTTGATGTTTCTAATTCATGTGCATTCAATTTCCTGTACAACTCATCGAATTATAATCCCAGTTTTAACTTTATGAACTGGCATTTTTCTGATAGATCCGGTTGCTACAGTGCCTTCTTAATTCTTGGCAACAAAGATCTGTGGCTTAAAGGCCCAAAGGATTTCATTTTTTAGTTGCCATTTGTCTTTGGAATACGCACGTGCGCCCGCCCAATTTTGTGTGATGGCTACTAGGTGAATCATGTGTCACCTCTTTGAATAATTTCGAATTTTTTTAAATTTGACCGTCTTGAGATAAAGTCATCATATGAACATTGCCTAGAATAATATCTTTTTCAAATGAAGGTTAGATAAAACAAATTACCGATTATTCATATGAAGGTCAGATAAAAATAAATTGCCGATTACCTTCACTTTAGTCTGAATTTTTTGTTATGTAATTGAAAATCTAAGAACAAATTTTGCTTTTGCAAGCATTTCCGCCATATCAATTGTCTTTGATTTATTCTTTTGATGCATTGTTTTGATGTTAATATTTAATTATAATAAGGAAAAGATGCTTTTGTGAATTTAAAATGGAGGATATGTTTTTAATGCATGATGAGGAATGCTGTTATGTTTTTGGATTTTGAGCTTATAAGCTTTGTTTGCCATCTTATGAGACTATATTGACCCATGTATTCTTTCCTCCATAGAGTTGATTTAGGAATCTCAGAAAATTGCCACTTTTCCTTGTCATAAATTTTTTCTCTTCAAAGAAAAAGAGTTGTTTGAATGAATAAGAATGTTTGGAGAAACTGGGAACAACAAAAAGGTAGGAAAACTGAAGCACTTCAAGTAGTACTCCCCAAGCTTAACACTAATGGGACCAATTAACTAGATTGAAAGCATTTTGCATTTCTTGCCCAGTCCTTTGACCCTTGCTAACTCCATTCTTTATTGACATACAATCTTTGCATATTGCCCTTGCAAAACTCTCCATCAACAACCTTTACCTCAAGATCACTTTTTAAATTGTTATTTACATTCCAAAAGCTCTCCTCAACTATCCTTAAGGCAAAATTTTAATCCGAACTGCTCTCAACTATGGATGGATGTGTTTCTGTCCTCATCTTAATGTCATCCCTCCACTTCCTATTGCTTGCTTTTCCAGCCTTCTCTATGAAAACATTCTTATACGTGTTTCCAAGTAGCATGTTTTAGCTGTATGTGATTTTCATGTGCACCACATCGTCATTTTTATTTATGTCTGTAATCAACAATGGAATCATAATTGTTTGAAATGATGAGCTTCTTTTTATCCTTGATCTGAGTTTTAGCTTTCAAGTTTTAACTTGATGTACAAGATGCAGCAGTCATAACATTTGGTTTGTTTGTGTTTGTCTACGACATAACCCTGTTTCTTTCGCAGCTTGCAGTTTTTAAGTTAACAGTAAAAGGGCTCGCGTGGCTTCAAAACTTGATGCGGTTTTTATATTTGTTGTTTTATCTTGAGCGTTCCAACTAAGATCAGCAATTTGATGCTGATAACTAATATATATATATATTCTTTTGGCTCATGTTGCTTCCTTGGGGACATCAATGAAAATAAAATAATTTGAAGTCAGATTTTTATGTCAGTGTATTTTCTTTAGGTGTTTTTGGTTGTGATATATTTAACTTCTAAGGCCATTAACAACTTCATAATACATAGCAAATATTCCTTGTTTTTTCATGTTAATATGAAGATGCAAATATATTTGAAATCGGAAATTTGTTTAGCTTCTTGGAGGATATTGTGCATGTAGTGTTTTTGCTTCTTGTAGGCTTTTTGGCTGGATCCTTTTCTTTTGGTCATAACGTGGTCTGCCTGTGTGCTTGGCATATCATGACTTATAACTCGTGTACCATTTTTGGAAGAGTATGATTCTGCTGATGCCACCTTTTTTGTTTTGGTGAAAGAAATGTTCTCCCCCCTTCTGATTATTCTCTTACCCAGGACTGAAGAAACTTCTTGTGGACCTTGTTGCTGTTTGACAGTTTATATATAGTTTTATTTGTATTTTCTGCATTAATAGCTTAATAGTGGATTCAAAGTTGTCATTGGAAATGTTAAGGCCTTTTGGGGTCCAGTTCCTAGGTGTCTACATTGCCTAAACTGAAACACTAATAGGTGCTTGAAATGTGTGAAGCTGGAAGGTGGGTAGGATATCTTCTTTTTTGCTTGTTGAAATCAATATTTGGCTTGTTGCTTCATGATTTTGTTTAATGTCAACAACAACAACAACAACAACTTAGGTCTTTTATCCCAAAATTTGGGGTCGGCCATATGAGAGACAAATATCTCCTGAAAAAAAAAAAAAGAAGAAAAAAGATGGATTTAGTTTGTGCGGATTTTTCTACGCTATTTATTCCTATCTATGACCATCTCCTTAACTAAATCCATAACTATCATGTCTTTATGAATACATTGCATCCAAGTTTTCAATGGTCTATCTCTACGTTTTATTAAATTTTCTATTTATAAGTTTCTGTTTTCCTAACAGGTGCGTACTTAGATCTTCGTTGTACGTGTCCAAACTATCTTAGACGGTATTCTTGCATTTTATCTACAATTGAACTAACTCCCAATTTATTACGTATCTCGTCATTTTTAATTCTATCATTTCTATTTTTATCACACATCCATCTAAGTATTTTCATTTCAGCTACAGTCATTTTTTCCTCTTGTTGCTATTTAATGACTCAACACTCAGTGTCATACAATAGAGCAGATCTTACTACAGTTTATAGAATTTTTCATTTAAATGTAATGGCATCGTGCGATCGCAGAGAACTCTAGATATCTATCTCCATTTTATCCAACCCACTTGAATTCTATTATTCACATCCTCATCTATATTGCCATCATTCTGGATGATGGAACCTAGATATCTAAATCGTTCGCTCTTTGAGATTTCTCTTACTTCTAACCTAATCGTTTCTTTATTATCTTGATAGTTGTCACTAAACTTACATCTCATATATTTAGTTTTAGATCTACTCAATCTAAATCCTTTAGATTCTAACGTGTTCCTCCATAATTCTAATTTAGTACTGATACCCTTTCTAGTTTCATCAACCAAAAATATATCATTTGCGAAGAGTATACACCATGGTATTTAATTTTGAATATTTTTTGTGATTTCATCTATCACTATTGCAATAGTGTGGGATTTATTGTCGAACATTGATGGAGCCCAATGTTAATAGGGAAACTATCATTCAGCCCTCCACAGGTCCTTACATTGGTTACAGTTTCTTCATACATGTCCCTAATAAGGTTTATGTATTTCAAAGGGATCCCTTTTTTCATCAGCGCCCACCATAACACGTCTCTTGGGACCCTATCATATGCTTTTTCAAGATCAATGAATATCATATATAGATCTCTCTTTTGCGCTCTAAATGTCTCCATCAATTGGCTTAACAAGTGAATTGTTTCAGTGGTGGATCGTCTTTCCATAAATCCAAATTGGTTTTAAGACACTCAATCTATACTCAATCACTCTCTCCCATAAATTCATTGTATGGTTCATGAGTTTAATTCCTTTATAATTGGAACAATTTTGTATGTGCCATTTATTCTTATACAGCAGGACAAGTGTACTCTCTCTCCATATTTGGGGCATTTTCTTTATTTGCCAAATTTTGTTGAAAAGAGCCGTTAATATTGTTATTCCGAATTCACTCAAACATTTCCACACCTTAATAGGGATGCTATCAGATCCTATGGCTTTGTTATTTTTCTTTCTCTTTATGGCTTTCTTTACTTTATAGGGACGAATTTTACGTTTAAAATCTCCATTAATCTTTCTACAGGTATCTTCGTATTTTCTACATTTATTGCATTCTCAACATTAAGCAAGTTATTAAAATATTCAATCCATCGTTGTCTTATATCCTCGTTCTTTACAAGTGTATTATTGGTTTCACTTTTAATACACCTAATCTCATTTAGATCTTTTCTCTTCCTCTTCCTTAGTCTAGCAATTCTATAGATCTCTTTTTCCCCGTTTCGAGTCTCCAGTTTATTGTACAATTCGTTATACACTTTACTCTTTGATTTGTGGATACTCTTTAATGTCACTAGGAAAAAATTAGTTTTAAGGTTACTATAATGTGGGGTTTATCCAATGTGCAAAACTTGTGTTATAGACCCTAAGAAGCTAATATCATACCATAATTTTGCCTTATGTATGTTTGTTCTAATGTATCCACTATAGCAATCTTGATATTAGTTGATTGATTGGTTTGAATTGAATGAATCATAGTTGGTGATAAAAAGAGAGAGAGAGAGAGAGAGGGAAAGAAATCTTGATTTGGTTGGGGCTGGAAGAATGTCTTTGCTAGAAACTCTTAGTCTAACATTTATTTAGAGCTTAGCATATGGAAGACGAGGTGCTGCAGTGTTAATTTCACCATGTTCTCTTGTATGTGATACTAGGACTTGGTGATAATAATGTCTTGATGATGAGTAAAGAATGATGCATGGAAACTGTGGAGCATGGAGAATTAGTAAGGTTACACAATAAGCAAAAATCAATATATTTTGTATAATCTAAATGAATGGTATTGATAATTGATGGAGAAAATATACCTTTTTTTCTCTTTAATTCTTCAGATTTATTATTAAGAAAGACAACTGGGGAGAGCACTTGATATTATGTCTGGGTGTGTTGTGGAGTGTGGTAGAATAATTTGATCTGTGTAGAAAGGGAGGTAAAATTAAAATACAACTGGTGGAACTATGTGCTGAGGAGATTGGAAATCACATACACGACATGTATGTGGTAGATGAAAGTTAGCTATGGGTCCAATTTGGAGTGATACAAGTGAAAGGAATATTTTTGAGATGGTATGCATGGGTCATGTGCAGACAAGTTCTTTGAATTCACTAGTTAATTTAATGTGATAAGGAGTAGAGAAATGGTTAGAGGGTGTCCTAAGCATTAGAGGAAGGCTTAGTTGAATGTTGGAGAAAGTGGTGATAACATTTGGCTATTCGGTGGACATAAGTGGGACAGGGTGGTTAAAGCTGATTCATTTGACTTACACCAGACAAAGTTGTGTTGAGAGATTATGTTGTGTGATGTAGTTTCATGTGCATCTGCAGCTGAGCACCAAATTTTACATGAGTTCAGAGACCACCTTTTAAGGCTTGTTGTGTCACGACCTTATCATGTCTTCATCACACCTCCCAACAATTCTTTGGAGGGTCTAGCAAACCCTTAAAGTGACACCTCAGGCTAGAGAACTAAATATTGTCTGGGGCTATATATTTAACCTTTTGGATTATCCACCGGTAGCATGCACGTGTTTTATATTTCCACATGTTAATATGTTTTTCCTCATATAGTTTGTTATTTGTGTTTGTTTGTTTGTTTGTTTTTTTTTTTTTTTTTTGAATTGTTTTTGGATGCTTGTTGAGTTCCTCTAACTTTGTTCATCGTGCCAGATTGTCAACACACAAATATTGCTTAGCAAATTCATCTAGCTATTTATGATAATTTAACCTTTTTTAATCAGTTGTAGATCATATAACATAGCCTACCACACATGAAATATTCAAGATACTATTGTGTTTAGAATTGGCATAACTTGACTGACCTGTTAGAGTCTTTTGTTCTTTCTCAATTGACATTGAAAGAAGCACATGCCTCACAGCAATATGCATATGATATAATTATTGCTTGCTTGATTAACCATGCTTTTCTACTACCTTAAGTTTCTGATTTTTATTTTGCATAATTTTTCTTTTATAATTTTTCTTTTTTTTTTTTTGCCATATAGTTTATGAAAATGTGTGGCATGTTGCATGACCCTTCACTTCTCAACGTGTGCACTTCCTTACGGTTACTTCATTTTATTTTTGTAGCCAATGCTGGGACAAATAGAGCTGCCTCTAGCAGTACCACTCTAAACACAAGGAAACTTGATGATGAAACTGAGAACCTCACTCGTAAGTTTTTGATTTGTCTTTTAGCTTGCTGCTAATTTCACATTCGAATTTACTGGTAAAGTTGGTGAATATGAGCAATTGACCATAAAATTCTAGTGATTTGCTGGATTGAAATCTGCTGCTTTCTTTAAAATTTTTTTGTTAAGGTGTCTTAGCTTTTTTGTGTTTGTTTCCTTTTTGGTTCAATGGCCAGATGAACGGGTATCTTCTGATCTGAAGAAAAATATCATGCAAGCTCGTCTGGACAAGAAGCTTACTCAGGCCCAACTTGCTCAGGTCTGTCTTTCTTACTCTGTGACTTGTTGCCCCTTGCTTACCCTTTGGATATGATTCTGACTCCAGATTTCTGACCAAAGAAACATTACGGTTCTGGTGATGATTGCAGATGATCAATGAGAAACCTCAAGTCATTCAGGAGTATGAGTCTGGGAAAGCTATACCTAATCAACAGGTAATTACTAAGCTGGAGAGATCTCTTGGAGTGAAGCTCCGTGGAAAGAAGTAGAAAGTGAGAAGTATGGTTGTCAGTTTGGTGAGAATTGTGTTGATATTCTACCCATGTCTACATTGAGTCTAGTCTGAGCCTTCTTTTATGAAGTCATGAGCAAGAACTTGTCAAAGTCTGTAAAAAAAACGTCCGTGTTTGACTTGTGACAGTTTGATGGTTTTGGGATATCCCCACTTGGGATTTGAATAAGATTTTTACAGTTTTAAAGTGTTGGTCATGTGTGGTGATTCAAATAGGAATTGTGAAATTAACTATTTGCAGGTGTCATCGCGATGGTTGTTGACCAGTGAAGGTGGAGCATAGTTTGATAAAATGAAAAGCAATCAAATGCCGATTGATTCTACTGGGTTTTGGGATTTGAATGTCATCATTAGAACGTCTTGAGCACAACTGAAGAATTTTATTACCGCTGGGGAAAACGTCTGCAGCTGGGTTATAGTTATCTGCCGCTGTTTCGTTCTTCACCATATGAAAATGCAATTCGTTTTGAGATTTGGAATGGTAATGAGTGAGAAATGGAGATCGCTGTGGCTGAATGGGAGGAGAGACGGGGAAGAGGAAAAATGAAATAAATGGGATTTGCTTAGGTATCATTTTTATTTTTATTATTTATTTTTTTCTGATGGTGATACTTTCCAAAGAACTTGTAACTTCGTTGCTCTACGGTCGTCATTTTACATCACATGTTTATGGCGTTTGTGTCTGTAGGGTTTTAACAATAACGAAGTCATGATATCCGTCCTCAACTAGTTGACTTGGGGCTAAATTCCAAGCGGATGACTATGAGGTAGAATTGAAGTGAGATTACAAATTAGAAGCTGACTCAAAAGTTCAGGTGACTAAAGATATGGTAATGGTCATGATTCGAATCGAATCGTGAATTTAAAACAAACCGTTATATGAGGCAGAATAGAAGTAAAATTATAGTTGTGGTCTAGATCAACCGTGAACCATTGATCCGTTCACATGAGAATCGTGTCCGAAAAATTTCGGTTTCAGTTTCTCATATTAAAGAATTGGGAATGTGTCATTTAAACTGTTGGTTTTGGTTACAGCCGACTATAACCATTGATTTGAATTGACTTTTTTTTTTTTCTTTTTTGAAATAAATATAATTTTAATTTATTGGTGGTAAAATAAATTATATTAAAAATTAAACATATATAAAAAAACTATTATTGTTAGTATAAGGAGAGAAATAGACAATTTTCTATTTTAATTAAAGCACGAGTGGATTTAATATTATTTGTTGGGAAAAATAATTTTATATAAAACAATACCAAATATTATGATAAATCATCAGAATTAAAAACTTAATAAAACGAAATTGAAAACTCAGATTAGATTAAAAGTGTATCTGATTCCATTGTTGAAAACTGAATAAAATGAAATCTTAATTCGACTTTCGTCTGGAGCAGAATCTTAAGTACAACCTTCCAGATCAAATGTATTCTCACAAATTCTCTCTATATGATGGAGGTACTAGGGAGGAGTGATACAATGACCTAAAAACCATAACCTATTTATAGTTATAGGGTGACTTTTACCTTCTAAATCTATTTGTTCATCTTATGACAATTGTCCTTAAATCACCTTTTGACCTTCTCTATTTAACCTTTCATAAATAGTAAATATTTATTGGTATTTACAGATTAATTTATTTTCATATCTTTTAAGATACGTAAACCCAATTATGAAAATTTTCAAATTTCCCAAACTATTTTTATATATACTTAATTTATAAATTTGATAATATATAATACATAATTATTTTAATATATAAGTCTAACGATCCAACAACACATCCCGTTTATTTAGGGAATTGTATATGATTTAATTCTTCATTTTTTTTGGGGGAGGGGGTAATATAAGTAAAGCATAAAAATAGGAGATGACGACGGGTGCCCTGAGCAAATCTCATTAGATGTGTTTTGATTATTCTGTATTATTTATTTACAGAATGTTAGAAGCCATGATGTGTCGATAATTGTCATGTAATGGGTGCCCGGCGCATTTTGTTCAAAGATTGTTTAAAATGTGTTGTGATTTTTTTTTTCTTTGGATATTCTGTATTATCAGTCCAAAACATTTAAATAACTACACATAAAAAGTTCTACTTCTAATTAGCAATGGGATCACTTTTTTGTTTTATTATTATGTTAGATTTCATTATTGCTCCCTCTGTCATTGTATTATCTCTCTCTTTTTTATTCTAAATTATGTTTTATTTATTTATTTTTAATTTTTTCTCCACGATTTCATTATACCTCTCATAGACAAAAAAGTTAATAAAGCACGTAATTATTATATACAAATTTGTGATATGATTTCTCAGTTTTGTTTTTTAAAGATTTGATTTGATTTTTTATTTTTTTAAGCCTGTTTCACAGCTTTCTTCTTTCTCGGTTTTTAATTTCTTTGTTGCTAGAAACAAATTTCTAACGTCATTTCTGCGGGTCTGCCTTGAGAATTTCACTGTTTTAATGTCAAAATATATCTTATAACCCACAAACGTGATAATAATGGAGACAACATTCTTCTGGGCAGTCATTTTTATTTGTTTATTTATTTATTTATGAGGTCAATCTAAAGTGTCAAATTCCACTTTAATGTCCTTACAAATATCATACATACATACATACATACATACATATATATATATATATATATATACATACATATATATATATATATATATATATATATATATATATATATATATGTATGTATGTATGTATGTATGTGGTCGCGTTGGAACTACATGTTTTTATTTTTGTTACTTTATTATCCTTAATCCATTTTACATAGCACATACCCCTTTTTTAATAGTTTATTTCTATGATACTCTGTTAAATTAAAAAGAATTATAGGGATTATTTCTTTTTTTTTTTTTTTGTTATATAATATTTGAATTCTAGGTCTAGAGATTGGAGGAGGTGTTGTGACAACTAAATTGAGTTATTTCAATACTCTTTGACATTTACTTCCAATTTTGTATTAATTTATTGTCGAGTTAATATTAATAGTCTCTGATCTTGTTCATCATCCCCTCTCTATATCTTTGATTCTCTCTCCTCACTATTATTTTTTAAACTCTCTCTCTGCCCCCTAAAGATACGCTAGTCGTCACCTGCATCTCTCTGTGTCTTTGTGTCTCTCTCTCTCTCTCTCAAAATCACACATCTCTCTAGAGTTCTCTCTCTCCTTCCTTGTTTGTGAACTCAGGATATTCAATTGTTGTTGATTCTCCAAAAGTTTTCCTCCGGACCCAAAAGTTTTCCTCCATGTCTGGTGCACAAAATCTCATTTCAGGTTTTCTTTCTGTTTCTTTTTTGGTTATACCAGATTTTGAACTTCGAATGAGAAGGAAATTATGACTACCGGATTATCTCAATTACGATGATATGCTCTCTTTCTCTCCCTCTCTCTCATTGTTGGTTGGTGAGTACGGCCACATGGGCTGCCGCAGCAGGCTGCATCCCCTCTCTTTGTACCCTTTGAGACCTACTTAAAATTAGTCGGGCCCCACTCTTTGGACTTTAACCGCTGGAGACATTTTGTACCTGGATTCAGTACTTTGACACTTTTTGGGTTTGTGTTAATGTCATTAAATACTTGGACTTAGTTAAGCCCACTTTGGACCTTAGCATTTCATTGTTGGATCTTAAGCTAGAGTTAGGCTTGTTGATTGAACTCTTTTGGGCCGAAAACATAAATATTACTCTATAACTTAAAATCCACCATAATGGACTAGTCTTGAAACCACATTTGAACACCTGTTCTACACAAAGTTCAATTTGTCCCGTCTAGGCCTAATTTGATTGTTGTGGGCCCCATACGTCCTTGGTGGGCCGTAATTGAGCCTGGTGGGACAAAACCCTAGTTTAACTTGGTGGTTGTTTGTGGGCTGACCAGATATTATGTAACTTTAGAATGGTTGGATTACTTTGGATTCAATATTGTGCATTCCTTTTCTACCTCGCAAGTGATGGAAACGTTTTGAAATCGAGTTTTATATACAGGAGAGTTTTATACCTTGAGGAGCCAACTTGGTTCAAAACAGATTTAGTCGGATCAAATTAAATTACCGGATATCGATAGTTTATAAAGAAAAAAAAGTGTATAACTTACCTTGACAATGGTGCAATTGATTTTTTTTCATTACCCCTCACACTTGTTAAGCTATTGAATACGGTATCAATGTTAGATATTATGAGTAGAATATCGTTGTTGTATGATGTGTTGTATAATTGTTGTATTGTGTTTCAATGAACTTGTTCTATTTCAGTAAAACGTTCTCTTACCAAATTCAATACAAATTCCAACAACTTATTTATAACATATTATTAGTATCTATGGGATCAACTAATGACTCATGTTGGTATACTGTTGGGTTCTATTTATAACTTTTCATAATATTTGTGATCATATTTATGATTGCACAAAATGATGTTATTTAAATTTCCAATTATATTTATGTCATGCCCATATTTATCTTTCATTTAACTTTTACAAGCTAAACACTTTTCTTATTATGTTTCTAATAATAAGCTAAACACTTTTATTGTTCTGGATTCAAAAAGTAGTACTATGCTCATAGAGATCAATAGTTCTTTTTGAGGAGCACATCAAGGGAGGATTTTTTTTTTTTTTTTTTTTTTTTTTTTTTTTTTGTATATGGTTCTTTTAATAACTTCATTTGCTTCAGTTTTCACCTTAATTTTAGTTTTTGTTTTATTAGACTTGTTAACTTTGAAAAGTTTTTGTTCCATATTTACAACTTATCTTCTATTTTGGTTATAAAATACTATAAATAAAAATTTATCTTCATATATTTCGAAAAAGGGTCTAATTACATCATATCATGTTATTTTAATAAGCTATCTTTTATTATAGTTATGAGTGAGTTAATTTAGCATTGAATAAGATCATCTCCTATTATAGGTATCATTTAGTCAATTTAGCATTAAATAAACTATCTCACTTTTTTTTTTTCTTTATATAGAAACAGGTCACCCCTATAAATACAAATATTTGTTCTCACTTATTATAAAGATACATCATCATTTTAAATATCACTTCGAAATTAAGTTTTCAATCTAGCAATAGCTTTGATTTCTTTCAAGCACTTGGCCTTCATCACTATTCTTGTCATTCTCCGAGCAGCTTGTGAGTGTCGCTCCCTCTCACACGCTGTTTTCTTTTTTCATGTATTTTTTTAATGCAAAATTCAGATTAAAAATACAAATAATTTTCATTTTGAATTATCTTCAAAGTGTTTTTGGTTAAATAGCTTGACATGTGATGTTGTAGCGACCCACGTTAGTATTGTGTTAGCATTATTCAATAAGGTTGGTCAAACCGTTTAGTTAAAAATAGTGAAAATAAATCAACATGAATATTATATATATTCTTAACCTCATAATTAAAAGGCCAATTAATAATGAAGTTGGTTAATTTCTCATTAATGAATGGTGGTTGTAGCTACAAGTCATGAGCAGTGCGATCCAACTAAATGCCTTAAGAATGCAAACCAAACACAGGAGTTTGTTTGTACGATAACTGCCTTTCGCAAGGAGCTTCCAGATTTATAAAAGCAGACAGCCATCTTGCTCTCGATTGCCAAACTCATGCTGATTGCAAAGATCCATCACCTTCGTGTTGTTATGGACTTTGTTTACGTGGGACCTGTTTTTACTTGGTTTGTGGCAACAATTAACCATCTTACTAAATAATAGCAACCATTACAAAATAGTTCTGTACTTTTTGTGGTATCCCACTTGATTAATTCAATAAATTCATAGGTTTTAATTGTTTTCTTACCCTTTATAGTGTAGGTTTGAATGACCCACAATCTAAAATTCATATTTATGAGTAAAACTAATGAAAATTGGAGACATAAACACGATTATGTTGCCATGATAATGCTTTTGTACATTTAATGTTGGTTTATAAAGTTTTGCATTGAAAGATGATTTCATGCTAGGAGATAGGCTAATTTGGTCGGCTGGTTGAGTAATCTTATTTTAGTAGTAAATGTAAAACAAGAGTTGTTTTAGTCATCGAGGTTTACCAATAGATCTTCTACTCCCAAATCTAAAATCTTTGCACATTATTTTTTAATGGAAATGTAGCTATAATTAAAACCATTCCCATCAATAATTCAATAGTTTAATATTTGAAACAATTCTTTATATGCCAATATGGCAACATCCCCACAGTGTTTATTACCCTTTAATATTTCATAGAATGGTTTCTATGTTAAGGGAAATAAAAAAGATTTTTCTTTTGTTTTTTTTTTTTTCAAAATGGAGAGATGTGTTTTTTGGGTTTGCCTCACAAGTGAGAAGTGATTCCATGTTCTCTTGTCATGAGTCTTTTGAAATGTTTCCCACTAGAATTTAGTAGACAGTACCATTCATAAAGAAACCTCTTGAATTATTCACACATATCCTTTGGAGGCTTTTCCCATATTTGAACACCTGTTCTAAACAGGACCAATTTGAACCCCTTTGACTAATTAGGCCTAATTTGATTGTTGTGGGCTCCATTCGACCAACTGTGACCTTGGTGGGCCCCAATTGAGCCTGGTGGGACAAAAGCCGTAATCTAGCTTGGTTGTTCTTCGTGGACCATCAGATGTCATGTATCCTTAAAATATGTTCGATTACTTTGGATTCTATATTGTGCATTCATTCTCTTAATGAAATTTCAAATTTGAATCTTTGTATATGACGAGAGAGTTTTATCCCTTGAGGAGCTAAATAGATTTATATCGAATTTAGTTAGATCTAATATAGTTATCGAATAATAATAGTTTATAACAAAAAAAAAAAAAAAAAACAAGTGTATAACCTACTTTGACAATGCTGTGATTGATTGTTTTACCATCACACTTGTTATACTATTTAATACGGGATCTATGTTATATATTATGGGTGAAACATCGTTGTATGATGTGTTACAAAACTATTGTATCGTGTTTCAATCAATTTATTCTATTTATGTAAAAAACTCTCTTACTAAATTCTATACGAATTCCAACAGATTATATATATAATATTATAAGTTTCTATTTTGGTTCCTAAATTTGGAAGACTCATGTTGTTGGGTTCTATTTATAAGTTCTCATAATATTTGTGATAATATTTATGATTGCACAAAATGATATTATTTAAATTTATAATTACATTTAACTTTTACAAGCTAAACACTTTGCTTATTATGTTCCTAACAAAAAGCTAAACACTTTTATTATTCTAGATTCAAGGAGTAGTATTATGTACTTAGAGATCAATATTTCTTTTTTGAGAAGCACATGAAGGGAGGATTCTTTTGTATGCGTGATTCACTTAAAAACTTGGTTTGTTTAAGTTTTCACCTTAATCTTAATTTTTTTATTTATTCTATTTGTTAACAATGGAAAGCTTTTATTCTATATTTAAAAGTTATCTTTTATTTTGGAAATGAAATGTTGTCAATATAAATTTATCTTCATCTTTTAAAAAAAGTCTAATTATATCATATCATATTATTTTAGTAAGATATCTCTTATTATAGTTATCATTTAGTCAGTTTAGCTTTAAATAAACTTGTCTCATATTTTTTTATATAAAAAAGGTCATCACTATAACTACAAACATTTGTTCTGACCTATTATAAAGATGCATGATTATTTTAAATATCTCTACAAAATGAAGCTTTCATTCTAGCAATGGCTTTAATTTCTTTCAAGTTGTTGGCTTTCATCACTCTTCTTGGAGTTCTCGGAACAGCTTGTGGGTGTTGCTCCCTCTCACACACATGTTTTCTTTTTTCTTGTATTTTTTATGTGAAATTCAGATTAAAAATATAAATAATTTTCATTTTGATTTATCTTCAAAGTGTTTTTGGTTAAAAAGTTTGACATGTGATATCGTGGTGACCCACGTTAGTATCATGTTAGCATTATTCAATATGGTTGGTCAAACTGTTTAATTAAAAATAGTGAAAATGAATCAAAATAAAAATTATATATATTCTTAACGTCATAATTAAAATGCCAATTAAAAATGAAGTTGATTAATTTTTTATTAATGAATGGTGGTTGCAGCTACAAGTCACGGGTGGTGTAATCTGACTGGATACCTTAAACACTACAAACCAGACACAAGAGTTTGCTTGCATGATAACTACCTTTGCCAAGGAGCTTCCAGATTTATAAAAATAGACAACCATCTTCCTCTCGATTGCCAAACTCATGCTGATTGCAAAGATCTATCACCTTTGCTTTGTTCTGGACTTTGTTTACCTAGGACCTATGTTTACTCGGTTTGTGGCAACAATTAACCATCTTACTAACTAATAGCAATCATAACAAAATAGTTTTGTACTTTTTGAGGTATCCCACTTGATTAATTCAATAAATTCATAGGTTTTAGTTGTTTTTTTTACCCTTTGCTATGTAGGTTTGAATAACCCACAATCTAAAATTCATATTTATTGGTAAAACTAAAGAAAATTGGAGACATAAACACAATTATGGTGCCATGATAATGATTTTGTACATTGAACATTGGTTTATAAAATGTTGCATTGAAAGATGTTTCATGCTAGGAGATAGGCTAATTTGGCCGGTGGGTTGAGTATTCTTATTTTAGTAGTAAAAGAAAAATAAAAGTTGTTTTAGACATTGAGGTTTACGAATAAGTCTACTACTCTAAAACGTAAACTCTTCACACACTATTTTTTTTTTTTTTTATGGAAATTTAGCTATCATTAAAACCATTCTGCACAATAATTCAAAAGTTTAGTAATTGAAACAATTCTTTAAATGCCAATATGGTAATATCAGTTTAATACCCTTTAATATTTCCTAGAATGATTTCTATGTTGAGGGAAATAAAAGAAGATTTTTTTTTTCTTCCAGAATGGAGAGATGTGTTATTTGGGTTTGCCTCACAAGTGAGAAGTGATTCCGTGTTCTCTCCTCATGAGTGTTTTGAAACTTTTCCCACTAGAATTGAATGGAGAGTACCATTCATAAAGAAACCTCTTGAATTATTCACACATATCCTTTGGAGGCTTTTGGCCCTTCCTCACTTTGGTTACTTTTGGGTTTCTAAAACCTTTTCTCCGATAAGCTTTCAATCCATTCCAAATATCATACTGAGAGATAAAGGTATGGATTATTGGTGACTGAATAATATTTTTGACGTGAGTATACACATGATAAATTTTTCTACACAACTATGAAAGCATGTTTTGTTTTCTTTTTCTTTGCGGAGTCTTGGTCATGCAAGGAAAAAAATTTTAGACATTCACAAAACTGAGATCTTTTATTTATTTATTTATGAGAGTTTTTACTATGATGGATGCTATAGAGAGAGATTTTTCCTTTTCTCTGACTGCATCTACTTCTACCCCTGGGAGAAGGAAAAAAACTATTGATTTCCTTTTACAACTGGTTGAGTAAGAGAGATGACAATTTGTCGTCATTGAGAGCAATTTATTTTTATATTTCTCAATTTATGTTCAATCCTAACTATTTTAATTTGGTAAAAATTTTACTATTACTCTCTCTTAACTAATAGAGGGTAAAAATTAAAATTTGAATATCTAATATTGTATTTTTCAAATTTGAGTATATAATATTACTTGGGGGATGCCATTGTATCTCATCATAATTTATAGCAAAACATTTTATTGAATTAAGTTTGGAGATTTTTTCCCTCCCTTATAAGCATGGGACTTTTTAGAGAAAATTTAGAATCTTAATTTTCCTATTTTGATTTACTCCTTAGAAAACTACTAACTATCACATTAAGTAACATAAACAGATTAAATGAAAAAAATAAAGAAGAAAAAAACTAATGGCCTTTATTAATTCATGAGAAAGGCACGGTAGGAAGTCGCGCATTATGGCCGCCAAAAGTCAATAGGCTCCTCCATTTCTTGTGTAGTCTGTGTAGCCACAAGTCCCATCAACACAAATTGCAGCAAGACAGAAAGAAGGATGATATTTGCAATCGACATTAGTTTGGCAAATAGAACTTGCTCTTCGAGAGGTGGCATTTGTAGGAAGGCAAAAGCATTTTCCAAACATACAAAGTCCGAAAAGCAATGGTTTGCATGAGCAATAACAGGTACATTGTGTTGGTCGTGGCAAAAACTTATAGGAGGAGAGAATCCCACATTGTTTGGCAAGTGAGGGATGATGTGAGTTTTTACCTTATAAATAGACCCTTTCCCATGCCTTGTAGGATCATCCCAAAATTGACAAGTTCATATCTTAGACTAATTTTCTCTTTCTCTTTCTTATAATATTTCAAGTTTATTAGTGAAATATTATTCTAGTAGTGTCCGAGGACGTATGCATATTTGGCTGAACCTCGTTAAATTCTTGTGTTCTTTCTTTATTTAATAGTTGTTGTTAGATATAGTTGTAGTGATATATTGTGCTATTAAATTACCATTTTGGGAAATATATCATGGGTAATTTATTAGTACAATCGTTCACACGTTATTTCTACAACAATTGGTATCAGAGCCCTGTTTATCTTAGTATGCTCTGTGGTTGCAGCTTTGTCTGATCTTCCACATCAGAAAAGATTCTCTTGTGGCTATCAGCATTGAGCTCGGTTGATCCTAGTATGCTCTGTGGTTGCAGTTTTATCTGATCTTCCACATCAGAAAAGGTTTTCTTGGGGCTATCGGCATTTTGCATCAGCAGCTATTAAATAGTACGAGTAGCAGAAATGGCGGACAACACAAAATCCTCCACGTCGACTTCATCAATCTTTGCAAGAACCGCAATGCGAATACCAAATTTGCCGTGGAGATTTTTGATGGAACCGGTCATTTTAGAATGTGGCAAAGTGAGGTTCTAGACGTCCTTTTCTAACAAGGTCTAGACCTTGCTATTGAAGAAAAGAAACCAGATGATGCTGAGGAGAAGAAATGGCAGACGATGAACAGATTGGCATATGGTGCAATTAGATCGTGTCTTTCCAGAGAGCAGAAATATGCTTTTTCCAAAGAAACTTCTGCTAGTAAATTATGGAAAGCACTAAAAGAAAATTTCTTAAAAAAGAGCAGTCAAAACAAACTCTATATGAAAAAGAGGTTGTTTCGCTTCAACTATATACCGGGTATCACTATGAATGATCAAATCACCAGTTTTAATTAGTTGGTGATTGATCTGATGAATATGGACGAGACTTTCAAGGATGAAGATTTGTCTCTTATGCTGTTGGGATCCCTTCCCTACAAGTTTGAATATTTGGAAACTACCCTACTTCACAGAAAAGCTGTCGTCTCTCTTAGTGAAGTAACTGCAACATTATACAGTTACGAACTAAGAAAAAAGGAAAAGCAAGAAAACACAACTGAAGAAGCCGAAGTATTAGTTGTCAGAGGACGTTCGTAGAGCCAGAGTAAAGGGATGAAAGGGAGATCAAAATCAAGATCCAAAGTGAAGAAAGATGAATGTGCCTTTTGTCGAGAAAAAGGGCACTGGAAGAAAGATTGCCCAAAGCTGAAAAATAAAGGCAAACCAGATAAAGGGAAACCTGTCTCAAATTTAAATGTAGTTGAATGTGATAATGCAGATTCAAACCTTTCACTTGCAGTTGTACCATCAATTAGTCATTCTAGTATGTGGTTGTTGGATTCTGCTTGTAGCCACCATATATCTCCCAATCGAGAATGGTTCTTTGATTTCAAAGAACAGAAAGGGGGAATGGTCTATACAACAAATGATGTCCCTCTCTCCACACATGGGATTGGTTCAATTCGCCTGAGAAATCAAGATGGATCTATCAGAACTTTAACATGTGTTCGATATGTACCTGATTTGAAGAAAAATCTCATCTCCATCGGATTCTTAGATTCAAAAGGATTTGATGTGAAGATAAAAGATAGAGTAATGAAAATAATCTCTAGTGCACTCACAGTATTGAAGGGAATTTGGAAAAATAACAATGTGTACTACTTTATGGGTAGTACAGTTGTTGGAGCAGCAGCGACAGTAGCAGTTTCTACTCATGATCGAGAATTATAAGCAACTAGATTGTGGCATATGCGGATGGGGCATGCTGGAGAAAAATCTTTGAAACTTCTGATAAATCAAGGATTGCTGAAAGGAGTACGAGTTTACAAATTAGATTTTTGTGAGCATTGCATCAAAGGGAAGCAAACAAGGGTGAAATTTGGCATAGCAATCCATGATACTAAAGGTATTTTGGATTATATTCATTCAAATGTTTGGGGGCCTTCTAAAACATCATCATTGGGAGGAAAGCATTATTATGTGACATTTGTTGACGATTTTTCCCGGAGAGTTTGGGTGTATACAATGAAGACGAAGGATGAAGTGTTGGAAATTTTTCTTAAATGGAAAAATATGGTGGAGACTCAAACAGGCAGGAAAATCAAATGTCTCCGTACAGACAATAGTGGAGAATTCAGAAATGATCAATTTTTGAAAATTTGTGAAGACGAAGGCATTGTCAGACACTTCACCATCAGGAATACACCGTAACAAAATGGAGTGGCGGAGCGTATGAACCAGACATTGTTGGAGAAGGTTCGGTGCATGTTGTCCAATGCTGGGTTGGGCAAAGAATTTTGGGCTGAAACTGCTGTTTATGCTGGTCACCTCATCAACCGCCTGCCATCTACAGCTATTGGTGGCAAAACACCAATGGAGAAATGGTCTGGAAAGCCTGCTTCAGATTATGATTCCTTGCGTGTTTTTGGCTCCACTGCATATTATCATGTTAAGGAGTCAAAATTGGATCCCAGAGCAAAGAAAGCAATCTTCATGGGGATCACAGTTGGAGTAAAAGGTTATCGTCTTTGGTGTCCAGAAACAAAGAAAGTAATCTTCAGCAGGGATGTTACTTTTGATGAATCTTCCATGTCAAAGGTAACTCCTAGAAATATTGAACACACAGGCGATACTTCTAAACAGGTGGAGTTTGATGGAAGCAGATTAATCCCAGCAAATGAAGAATCTGATGGTGACTCTCCTATAATAGATGAAGAGTCAGATCAAGAAAAGGTGCAAACCCAAGAACCTCCGCAGCAGCTTGAATCAATTGCATTAAGGAAGGGAAGAAGGACCATTAAACCACCTGCTCGTTATGCTAATATGGTTGCTTCTACATCAGCAATTCAAATTGATGACGTTCCTACCACTTACAATGAAGCAGTCCAAAGTTCAGAACAAGAGCAATGGATGATTGCTATGGAAGAGGAGATGCAGTCCCTTCAAAAGAATCAAACTTGGAAGCTTACTAGTTTTCCAAAAGGAAAGAAAGCAATTGGGTGCAAATGGATATATGCAAAGAAAGATGGTTTTCTTGACAAGAATGGTATTCGTTACAAAGCAAGATTGGTGGCTAAAGGCTACGCTCAGAAGCAGGGAGTCGATTATGATGAAATATTTTCTCCGGTTGTGAAGCATTCTTCTATCAGAATCTTGTTGGCTTTGGTAGCACAGTTGGATATAGAGTTGGTTTAGTTGGATGTAAAAACAACATTTTTACATGGAGACTTGGAGGAGGAAATCTATATGACTCAACCAGAAGGGTTCAATGTTGCTAAAAGGAAAATATGGTATGCAAACTTGAGAAATCGCTATATGGATTAAAGCAATCTCCCAAACAATGGTACAAGTGATTTGACAAGTTTATGATGGGGCAAAATACACAAGAAGTAAATATGATCATTGTATGTATTTTCATAAACTACAAGATGGATCATTTATTTATCTTCTTCTTTATGTTGATGATATGCTAATAGCCTCCAAAAGTCAGATAGAAATTGAGAAAATGAAAGCTCGACTGAAAAGGGAGTTTGAGATGAAAGATCTAGGTGAAGCAAGGAAGATTCTCGGTATGGAAATTACCAGAAATAGGAATTTGAGGAGGCTTTGTTTATCACAAAAGGAGTATTTAAGCAGGATTCTAAAACGTTTTGGCATGAACAAAAAGTCAAAACCAGTTAGTACTCCACTTGCTCCTCATTTCAAGCTCAGTGCATCCATGTCACCAAAGAATGATGCAGAATGAGAATACATGTCAAAAGTACCATATGTAAGTGCTGTAGGTGGCCTAATGTATGCTATGGTGTGTACAAGACCCGATATTTCATATGCAGTTGGGGTAGTGAGCAGGTATATACATGATCCTGGAAAGGAGCATTGGCAAGCTGTGAAATGGATTTTACGGTACATTCTGAACACCATGAATCTTGGTTTAATATTTCAGCAGGACAAACAAAATGGTCAACACATAGTTGGGTACTGTGATTCTGACTATGCTGGTGATTTGGACAAACGACGATCAACTACTGGTTATATGTTTACTCTTGCAAAGGCACCAGTAAGTTGGAAGTCTACCTTACAATCAACAGTGGCGTTGTCTTCTACAGAGGTAGAATACATGGCAGCTACAGAAGCCGTGAAGGAAACAATTTGGCTTCAAGGGTTGGTTGGTGAATTGGGATTAGAATAAAAACACATCAAAGTGTATTGTGATAGTCAAAGTGCAATTCATTTGGCAAAGAATCAAGTTTATCATGCAAGGACAAAGCACATCGACGTTCGTTATCACTTTATACGGGAGATTTTGGAAGAAGGTGGAGTTATAATCCATAAAATTCCAACCTCTGAGAATCCTGCTGATATAATGACAAAAGTGATAACTACAGTCAAGTTTCAATATTGTTTGAACTTGATCAATATTATTGAAAATTGAAAATTGCAGACACTACTAAAATTGTATGAGAGAGTTGTAAAGTTTTTTGCCAAGGTGGAGATTTGTTGGTTGTGGCAAAAACTTATAGGAGGAGAGAATCCCACATTGTTTGGCAAGTGAGGGATGAGGTGAGTTTTTACCTTATAAATAGACCCTTCCCCATGTCTTGTAGGATCATCCCAAAATTGACAAGTTCATATCTTAGGCCAATTTTATCTTTCTCTCTCTTATAATATTTCAAGTTTATTAGTGAAATATTATTCTAGTAGTGTCCGAGAACGTAGGCATATTTGGCCGAATCTCGTTAAATTCTGGTGTTCTTTCTTTATTTAATAGTTGTTGTTAGGTATAATTGTAGTGATATATTGTGCTATTAAATTACCCTTTTGGGAAATATATCCTTGGTAATTTATTAGTACAATCATTCATACGCTATTTTCGCAACACGTTGATTGCACTTTGCATCACTTGGCCCTATCACACATTCATCCAAAATAATCACAAAATTAGTTAACTCCAATTCCCACATAAAAGTTATATCCTTTTTGAACAAATGCAAAGAGAAATAAAAAAGAGAAATGATATGAGAGAGAGAGACTAACAAGTTGTTCCAAGGAGGACCAGAGCAAAGACAAAGGCCAACTTGAATGAAATCATCGTCATTATTGGAATGAGAGATTGTGATTTGTATTAATTCGCCAATATGTGAAATGCATTTAACTCAATAATATCTAAGAGCTCTTGTTTTTAAAGAAAACTATTTCTAATTAAATTTTTAATGAATAAAATGGAAAAAGTAAATATTTCTATAGGGATTAAAAGAAAATAAGGTTTTTTTTTCCCTTCCTTTATTTGATTCTTTCGTTTTGGGGTGCTTAGGATATCAACTTTCATTTGTGGTGCAACGCTCCCACTTAGGATAGGAAAATAAAAAAAAGGCTTTGCATCTAGTCTGCCTTAATTTTAGGGTTAGTCTGGGTGCTTAATCTGCTCTTCCTCTTCTTCTCAACAAGATAGTGTCATTCTACATTCAATCCTCCAATCTTTACTCATTCCCTTCCCAAGCTACAAAATCAACTATATAGTTTAGCCATTTTATTGTTAATCTGAAACAGTCTTGCACTTCCTTAAGAGGAGCAATTCCCGATCAGACTTTCTTCCCAAAACTTGATCTTCTTACCATTACCAACTACCCATGAGAATTCCTTTTTCAATTTTTTCCCCATTATTGTCACTTGCTTCCTTGACCTTCATAATATCCCTCCAAAAACTTCTAAAAATCCCTTCTCTTAACAAGTCATTCATGTTTTCACATTTACGAATTCAACCATATTTTTCCTGAATTAAATCAGAACCTTCCTCTGTTACCTTAACCAACCATTATAAATGTGAAATCATGATGATGTTCTTCTTTATTCATGGTTTCTTCATCTCCTTCTTCTTTTGGTATTGGATTTTGTGTTTATGGGACATGTGCCTATTCTTCTTGAACCACAATTTGAGGAGTCAGTAATTATGTGCAACTTACGAGCATATATTATGCAATAGAGGAAAGTGGTAATCCATCAAGCAAGATAATTGATAAAATAATAAGGTTGTGCTTAGTTGTGGTAATCCTCCATAAGTAGACTATTCTTGAACCCACATTTGAACACCTATTCTATACAAGACCAATCTGAATTTGTCTGACTAATTAGGTCTAATTTGATTGTTGTGGGCTCCATTCGACCAAGTATGACATTGGTGAACCCCAATTGAGCCTGGTGGGACAAAAGTCCTAATCTAGCTTGGTCATTCTTCATGGGCTGATCTAATGTCATGTAATCTTAGAATATGTTGGTTTACTTTGGATTCTATACAATGCATTCCTTCTCTACTTCGCAAGCGATGGAAACGTAACGAGATCTCAAATTCAAGATGGCAGGAGAGTTTTATACCTTGAGGAGCCAGCCTAAATCGAATTTAATTTAGTCAGGTTGAATATAGTTATCAAATGTCAATAGTTTATAACCAAAAAGAAAAAAAAAAAACTATTGTATTATGTTCGAATCAACTTGTTCTATTTCTATAAAAAACTCTCTTACTAAATTCAATACAAATCCCAATAGCTTATCTATATAATATTATTAGTATCTATTTTGTGTCCTAAATTTGGGAGACTCATGTTGTCGGGTTCTATTTATAACTTCTCATAATATTTGTGATAATATTAATGATCGCACAAAATGATATTATTTAAATTTACAATTGCATTTATGTCATCCCATATTTATCTTTCATTTGACTTTTGCAAGCTAAACACTTTTCTTATTTTGTTTCGAATAAAATGCTGAACACTTTCATTGTTCTAGATTCAATGAGTAGTATTATGTTCTTAGTGATCAATATTTCTTTTTGAGGAGCACATGAAGGGAGGATTCTTTTGTACATGTGATTCACTTAAAAACTAGGTTTGTTTCGGTGTTCACCTTAATCTTAATTTTTGATTTATTCTATTTGTTAACTAGGGAATGTTTTTATTCGATATTTAAAAGTTATCTTCTATTTAGGTAATGAAATGTTGTAAAATATATATATATATATATATATATCTTCATCTTTCAAAAAAAGGTCTAATTATATCATATCATATTATTTTAGTAAGATATCTCCTATTAAAGTATCATTTAGTCAGTTTAACATTAAATAAACTTGTCTCAGCTATTTTTTTCTTTATATAGAAAAAAGGACATCCCTATAAATTTCACTACAAAATTAAGTTTTCAATTAACTATCTTACTAACTAATAGCAATCATTACAAAATAGTTCTAGGCTTTTTGTGGTATACCACTTGATTAATTCAATAAATTCATTGGGTTTAATTGTTTTCTTGCCCCTTATTGTGTAGATTTGAAGGACCGACAATCTAAAATTCATATTTATTGGTAAAACTAATGAAAATCGGAGACATAAGCAATATTATGGTGCCATGATAATGATTTTGTACATTTAACATTCGTTTATAAAGTTTCACATTGAAAGATGATTTCATGCTAAGAAATATGCTAATTTGGTCATCTGTTTGAGTAATCTTATTTTAGTAGTAAAAGTAAAACAAAAGTTGTCTTAGTCATCGAGATTTACCAATAAGTCTTCTACTCTTAAATATAAACTCTTTACACATAATATTTTAATGAAAATTTAGCTATAATTAAAACCATTCCCGCCAATAATTCAAAAGTTTAATATTTCAAATAATTCTTTATATGCCGATATGGCAATATCCTCACGGAGTTTATTATCCTTTAATATTTCATAGAAGGCTTTCTATGTTGAGGGAAATAAAAGAGGATATATATATATATATATATTTTCGAATTGAAGAGTTGTCTCATTTGGGTTTGCCTCACAAGTGAAAAGTGATTCCATGTTCTCTTAACATGAGTGTTTTGAACCTTTTCCCACTAGAATTGAATGGAGAATGCCATTCATAAAGAAACCTTTTAAATTATTCACACGTATCCTTTGGAGGCTTTTCGCCCTTCCTGACTTTTGGTCCCTTTTGGGTTTTTAAAATCTTTTCCCAGATATGCTCTCAATCCATTCCAAATATCATAGTGAGAGATAAAGGTATGGATTATTGGTGATTGAATAATATTTTTGGGGTGAGTATACACATGATAAATTTTTCTACTAAACTATAAAAGCGGATTTTGTTTTTTTTTTTCTTTGCGGTCTCTTGATCATGTAAAGAAAAATATTTTTGACATTCACAAAAATAAGATCTTTTATTTATTTATTTATGAGAGTTTCAACTATGATGGATGCTACTAGGAGAGAGATTTTTCTTTTTCTCTTGCTACAACTACTTCCACCCCTGGGAGGAGGAAAAAACTATTGATTTCCTTTTACAATCGGTTGAGTAAGAGAGATGACAATTTGCGGTCATTGAGAGCAATTTATTCTAATGTTTTTCGATTCATGTTCTATCCTAACTATTTTAATTTGGTAAGAATTTTTCTATTACTCTCTCAGGGTAAAAATTAAAATTTCACTATCTAATATTGTATTTTTTAAATATGAGTATCAAATATTGCTTGAGGGATGATATTGTATCATCATAATTTATAGTAAAAGATTTTATTGAATTAAGTTTGGTGATTTTTACCTTCCCTTATAAGCATGGGACTTTTTGGATAAAATTTGGGTTCTTAATTTTCCCATTTTGATTTACTCGTTGGAAAGATGCTAACTATGACACTAAGTCACAGAAATTGATTAACTAAAAAGAATAAAGATGTAAAAGACCATATGGCTTTTATTAATTCATGAGAAAGGCACGGTAGGAAGTCAAGCATTATGGCCGCCAAAAGTCAATAGGCTCCTCAATTTTTGGTGCAGTCAGTGTAGCCACAAGTCCCATCAACACAAATTGCACTAAGACAGAAAGAAGGATGATATTTGCAATCGGCATTAGTTTGACAAGTAGAACTTGCTCCTCGAGAGGTGGCATCGGTTGGAAGGCAAAAGCATTTTCCAAACATACAAAGTCCGAAAAGTAGTGGTTTGCACGAGCGATCACAGGCACGTTGATCGCACTTTGCATCACTTGACCCTGTCACATATTCATCCATAATAATCACAAAATTAGTTAACTCCAATTTCCACATAAAAGTTATATCTTTTTTGAACAAATACACAAAGAAATAAAGAAGAGAAATGATATGAGAGAGAGGGACTAACAAGCTGTTCCAAGGAGGACTAGAGAAATAACAAAGGCCAACTTGAATGAAATCATCATCATTATTGGAATGAGAGAATGTAATTTTTATTAATTCACCAATATGTGAAATGCTTTTAACTCAATAATATCTAAGAGCTCTTGTTGTTATTTATAGGACTAAAGATTTTTATCTAGTGGCAAAAAATTTTTCTAATAAATAAAAAATGATTAGATATCTTAAAACAAAACTATATCTAATTAAATTTCTTAATGAATAAATAGAAAAAAGTATTCATTTCTATAGGCATTAAAAGAAAATAAGGTTTTTTCTTCCTTTTATTTGATTCTTTCCTTTTTGGGTTTCTAGGATATATGCTTTCATTTATGGTACAATGCTCCCACTTAGGAGAGGGGGGTGGGAAAAAAATAAAAGATAGGCTCTGGAGTCTAGTCTACCTTAATTTTAGGGTTACTCTATGTGCTTAATCTCCTCTTCCTTTTGTTCTCAACATGATAGTGTCATTCTACATTAATTCTTCTAATTTCTACTCATTCCCTTCCCAAGCTCCAAAATCAACTATATAATTTAGCCATTTTATTGTTAATATGAAACAATCTCAGAAACCACTTCCTTAAGAGGAGCAATTCCCACTCAGACTTTCTTCCAAAAACTTGATCTTCTTACCAATACCAGCTACCCATGAGAATTCCTTTTTCAATTTTTTTTTTCATTATTGTTACTTGCTTCCCCAATCTTCATAATATCCCTCCAAACACTTAGAAAAATCCCTTCTCTTAGCAAGTCATTTGTGCCTTCACATTCACCAATTCAACCATATTTTTCCTGAATTAAATCAAAACCTTCCTCTTTTACCTTAACCTACCATTATAAATGTGAAATCATGATGGCGTTCTTCCCTATTCATGGTTTCTTCTTCTTCTTCCCGTATTGGATTTTGTGTTTATGGGACATGTGCCTATTCTTGAATCACAATTTGAGGAGTTAGTAATTATGTGCAACTTAGAAGCATATATTCTGCAACAGTGGAAAGTGGTAATCCATCAAGCATGATACTTGATGAAATAATAAGGTTGCATTTAGTTATGGTAATCCTCTATAAGTAGACAAAACTTGAAACCACATTTGAACACCTGTTCTATACAATACCAATTTGAACCCTTCTAACTAATTAGGCCTAATTTGATTGTTGGGAGCTCCATTCGACCAGGTATGACCTTGGTGGGCTCCAATTAAGTTGGGTTGGACAAAAGCCCTAATCTAGCTTGGTCGTTCTTCGTGGGCAGATTAGATGTCATGTAACCTTAGAATATGTTCGATTGCTTTGGATTCTATATTAAGCATTCCTTCTCCGCTTCGCAAGCGATGGAAATGTAATGAGATCTCAAATTTGAGTCTTGCGTATGACAAGAGAGTTTTACCCCTTGGGGAGCCAGTCTGACTCAAATGAAATTTAGTCGAATCAAATTTAGTTATTGAAAACCAATAATTTATAACCAAAAAAAAAAAAAAAAAACAAGTGTATAACATACTTTGAACATGGTGTGATTGATTTTTTTACCTTACACTTGTTATTCTATTTAATACGGTATCTACGTTAGATATTATGGGTGGAACATCGTTGTATGATGTGTTGCATAACTGTTGTATCGTGTTTCAGTCAATTTGTTCTATTTCTATAAAAAACTCTCTTACTAAATTCAATACGAATTCCAACAGCTTATCTATGTAATATTATTGGTATCTATTTTGTGTCCTAAATTTGGAAGACTCATGTTGTTGGGTTCTATTCATAACTTCTCATAATATTTGTGATAATATTTATGATTGCACAAAATGATATTATTTAAATTTGCAATTACATTTATGTCATCCCATTTTTATCTTTCATTTAACTTTTACAAGCTAAACACTTTGCTTATTATGTTCATAGCAAAAAGCTAAACACTTTTATTGTTCTAGATTCAATGAGCAGTATTATGTACTTAGAGATCAATATTTCTTTTTGAGAAGCACATGAAGGGAGGATTCTTTTGTATGTGTGATTCACTTAAAAACTTGGTTTGTTTAAGTTTTCACATTAATCTTAATTTCTGATTTATTCTATTTGTTAACTATGGAATGTATTTATGTCACGCCCCGAACCGGAATCGTGAACAGCCGGTTGTATTTTTACAGAAAATCGGACAGAATATCCCCATATTTCGGAGGTCTCCCATGTACAATTTAACCTGTATATTAACAATCATCCTGTCAAATAAACAAATGGCCATCCCAACCTCTCCGAAATCAACCAATTCCACCGTAGACATCCAGGACAACGCAAGGCTGTAAAAATTTCTAGCAGTCCTAGCCACAGACCTTTACTGTCATGCCCAACTAGAGCATGAGCAGCTGCCACACTGAGCGGACCTAAATTTTATACAAATGTACAATGAATTTCCCAAGTTAACAATTTAAATATTTATAAGTGCCTCAATGCAGGGGAATTATGAGAGTTTCGCAAATAAATATCCATAAGTTATACAGTCATCCCATAATAAGTACACGACCATCTACGGACCTCAATATCAAGACCTCGTAGGGTCGAAATAAAGTGTAGAGTTCAGATTTCAACTTAATTTAAATCTTACCGTCGTGAATACCGGATCCTCCACAACCTTTAGTGTCTGAAGTGTCGCTCTAGCATAATAATCCTGTCTGAGGGAGGATAGAAGAGGGGTGAGTATCAAGGAAGATAACCAGTGAGTGAGGGGATTAATAACAAGCACAAATAGTATAGGTGAACCATTGGAGTGTCAAACAACATTATCCGTAAACAATAATTCACGATTTGCAATAAAACATGGTATGTTTAGTAAAATGAAATCATTTAATCGATCACACGATATCATACATATATACATCCATTTAAAAATCAAGTATATTATAGAGCAAGCCGAAAGGATCCTGGCAAAGGTCAACCATGACCAAGGACAGGCGCATCGGGGGTTTTATTATGCAAGAATGTTCAAAAGTTGCTCTCTACCCCGACATTAGCCACAGACTACTCCAACTAGCCCGTAAATACCATATATATACATATAAATAGTCGGCTGTGTAACGAGCCCCACTCGGTGCTAGACAGAGCCGTACTCGCGTCCTCTCCGTTGAGGGTTAACTGGGTGGATCCACACACACGATGATCTGGAGGATACCTCCGACCGAAGCGTATCCGAGCACAAGGGGTGTCTCTACCAAATGTTGTTCGTAGGTACGGATGCTATAGGAAGCATATAACAATACCATCATATCGGTCGGGCGTGCAGCCCGTATGGACCACATTATCACGTCGGTCGGGCATACAGCCCATACATCATATCATAATGTCGGCTGGGCGTACAGCCCAAATAGTACATATAAATTCATTTAAAACCATGTGCCAATACTAGTAGAAGCATTAAAACATGTCATTATGTCAAAGAAAGGTGACACAATATCATTTCATTTCAAACCATGGATGCATAGTCATAGAAAACGTAAATTCACGACACTCCATAGTCACAAAACAAATTTGAAATTTAGCTTCACACATCGAGTCAATACATATCAAAAACATGTTTTATTGAAAACACGACAAAAATCAAGTTTCACTATTTCATGTAAGAGATTATGGTCCCACTCACATTCTCGGGAGGGTGGTCACTCTCTATTTTCACAATCAATCCAATTCGACTCCTCGAGTCTCCAAAAAGATCAAGCTAATCAAATCATCACAATTGTCATCAGATTTCCAACTAATTTCAGGGTTTGTCATTTCCCTAAGTTTGTACAAATCTTAATTCTTCAATTTTTGAATATACTCTAATGTCATCAATTTTATTTCATTTACAAATAAATAACAAAATCCAAAACCAAGTCTAATTCAACCCTAAAACCGCTCAAAGTCATAAACAAACCTAAAATAATAAATTTCCTACAAGATAGAAAATATTTGAAAAATCATACACTTTTCAATTCTCATCCAATTGTTTCAAATCATATGTCATTTTCAAGGTATGAAAGTCTATTTTCATCATACAAAAATTATATTTTGATTGCCTATATGCAGGACAACTTATAATGAAAAAGACTACGACAGTTCTTAAACTATAGCCACAACTTTTAAACTATCCTTCATATACATACCATTATGCAAATTAACAACTCAATACAACCTAAGAAAGACACGAAATGTGACAATATACTTCATTTCACGGCACATTGCATTCCAACTCTGATCCCAAATACTTTCATGCATATTTCAAAATTTAACTTTGAGGGTAATTATTCAAAGTAACTTAACATGATTCTATAATCCTATAACATGTTTCTTTCATACTAAACAACCCAATTCACGAAGACTTCTAAACTTAACCTTAATAATCGCATATAAACTATCAAAAAATGCATGATCTTCAAATTCCACACATTTTTAGAACATATACAAAACTCTCATACTAAATTCGGCCTAAACTCATTCAATTTTCCAAGAGACTAGTATTTCTCTCACATAGGGTTTCACCACTCGTAGCTCTAGCATTCGTGCGCCATTCAATTCATTCCAGTACCTGCAATGCTTCCAAATTGAAGTAAATTTTAGTAATTAATCTTAATTATTATAAGAATCAAAACTCTAAATCTATAGGTCAGAACTTTCGCCCTTACCTTCGCAGGGGGAAATCGCAGGAAATCACAACTTAAGGTTTTCGAAAGCCTGTTGGTACTATTGGCTTAGGGCTTCTCCGAAGATTGCAGGAGGGCTCTCGAAGGAGAGAGCAGAGTGCTCGAGTGTGCGAGCAAGGAGGAGAGAGAGAGAGTACAATCGCACGCAGGAGAAGGAGAGAGAGAAAGAGCGCGAGTGTGGCCGCGTGCGATGGTTAAGGAGCCACCGTGAGCGACTAAGAGATCGACAGTGAGAAGGAGAACTAAGAGTAATAGTGAGATTGAGAGGGCCGAAAGAGAGAGAGAGAGAAGACTGAGATGAGATCGCGAGGGATAGAGAGAGAAACAGAGAGGGGAAGCGAAACAAAGAGTGAATAGAGAGAGTGGTGGCTGTGGCGGTGGTTGCGATTATATGAGGCGGCGTTGGTGGTTGCGGTGCGGCAGAGGGAGAGAGATTCGAGAAGAGAGAGAGATCAAGAGAAAGAGAGAGAGCGAGAGTGAGAGGAAGAATAAAAGAAAACAGAGTGGGAGGTAGAGAGAGAGACGGTGGTGGTGGGATTGATGGTGGAAGACGATGGCGATGGAGGAAGGCAGCGGCAGAGGAGAGGATGCAGTGAGGGAGGGCGGTGGGTGAGGTGAGGGAGATGAAGAGACGGAGAGGGAAAGTGGGAATGAGAAAAGGGTTAGGGTTTTCTAACCCTAATTTGTTCCCCTTTTTTTTTATTATTATTGCTATTCTTATTCTTATTATTTATATATATATTTCTTTTTATAATTAAATTTATAATTATTTAAATGAGTAAATAATTAAATTAATAAATTTAATAAACATATATATATTTTTATAATCATACTACAATCGGAAATACAGATACTTTAAATATACCAAGATATTTCAATTTAAAGACCTCAAAATCGAAAATCAATATAAATAAAAATTTCTATTTATATATATATATATAAACTGAGGAATATTATATATGTATTTCATGAACAGTACACTAGTACGGATACCGCAGTGTCGATATTACATTTTCTAACCCATTAAAAACAAATTTCGTCCTCGAAATTTGAAATGCAATTTGTACATAAAAAATGGAGGGTGTTGTTTCACATTGTTCCTTAAATCTCCCCAAATTTCTTTGTCAAGTAAAATCTGGTTAATAACCTAGCAACATTTTACTTTTATAAAATTGGATACATTGTTTCATTCTTTATCATTTATACATTACTATCAACCAAGATTTTCACTCATACAGCTACCAACTCATGTCTTAGTCTTCTTTCCTTAATCTTGGATAATTTCTTATTAAAAATATTATACCACGTGGATTTCATTCGCTCTGCAATAGCTATCCTCAATGCATATCATTTAACCATGTGATGCTCTTCCATGGGTGCTTCAACCCCTCTTCAATATTATTGCCTTCTATAAACACAATATTTTTGCTATTTTAGGACTTTAAAGTGAAAGCCCTACAATTCAAAATTTAATTATATAAACTACGAGTGCAACCAAAATACATATATTCCTAGAGATAATATTTGCCAAAACTCAATAATCCCCATCAAGATGGTGCATATGGCAACCACAGTTTTAAGACTTAGTGTAAGATGTATACAATTCCATATATCATCAAACTTGTGTATGATGAAATGTAGATCAACACCATTATAGCCTAGACTAAGTAAGAAAACTTAATCCACTATCAATATTTGAACATTTCCAAGTTTTAAATCTTAAATCCTTAATTGGATAACTTTTCAATCAAGATATTTCTATCATGATCATTCTCAATCAACTTTAGTATCATGCATATCACTAATATTCTATGCAAATCAAATCAAGCACTTATAACCGCATATCACTCGGTGTTTGCATTAATACTCCCACATTTTCACAGTCATGAATTTTCTCCAAGGTTTGCACAGTTTGTCTCACTTGATGCACTTAAACACCCTACCATGGTGAATGTTCTTGCTAGCATTAAAATAGACTAACTTTAACAATTTGCTCTTGCAGCTAATGCACAATGTTTCATTACCTCCTTAGTTTTCCCAAGTCTCTAGTGATATTATATGTTTAAGGGCTAATAATTCCTCAGTGAGAGATTTAGAAGTATAGAAGTCAAGGTATACATAATCTTACTCATAGTTTTCCACAATATAACCCCTTTATATCACAATACTTTCCATATGGAATTTCATTCTTCTATCACATATACCTAGCTTCAAGTTTACTTTCTTTGAAGTAATCATCATCCACTAAGTATCAGGCCACCAAGAAGCATGCTCAAACCAAAAATATAACACATTAAGAATGCACATCCGCTCTAATTTCTATTATAAGCTGAATGTTTATGATTCTATCTTCATGTAAATACTATTCATTAATTTTGTCATCTTCTCCATTTCCAAGAGATGAATAAAAGAAACTTATACAAAAATGATGGCCTAAAGAAGTCAAACATCCATATTAAAGGGAAACACTTTGGACCGAGTGGGCGGATCTTTACATGGGTCAACTATGTACATGTCATATGTATCTAAGAGCAGCTGCAAGTAACATAACGTAATTGCAAGTACATTTGCTAAATTTATCTGCAACTAATTTACACATTTTCCAATCCAATTATAGTCTTGAACCACGGAATTGGCTAGCGTTGCCAAATAATATAAAGATCAAAGAAATACGATGAGTTCTATGATAGTGTCATCATTAAGGCTTATGATCAATGGCTACAATGAGTAAGAGAGATAAAAAAAAATTTAAAATTTTAGTGGCACCTAATTTGCTATCAATAATTAAACTCTTACCTTCTTTTGGTCCCTATAGGACTGATTTGAAAACTTTAAGAAATTCTCCTAAGTAGGAGGAGTAGTCTTACCTCTCATATTCTTCCAATGCAGTGACATCCAAAAGTCCTTTGTCAAGAGAAGTCAAAAATCGATTAAAGTGCTAAACAAACTCCATACTTATAAACGAGTTATTAGACTCCATGAAAATTAACACCCGTGTATTAACTCAAAAATACTCATCATACCTAACAAGATAAAACAAGAAAACATTTATCAAGCCTCAACATCTGCTCACAATTACAATCTCTCAAGAGCATTTCACCATATATCTTAATCATAAACAATCATATATTGTCATGCCTATTACACAAGAATATCAAGCTTTAAACATCAAAATATCAGTCCCTATACCCAAAATTTTCTTCAACAATTTGCAAAGTTAAAGCCTCTTTAGCAAGAAAATATCATTCGCAACTAGAAAACAATTTGGTATTCATTATTTAATTCCAAGGGGATCCATCAATCCATGAGTATACCATATACAAGAATCCTAAGACTGAAATCTGTTAACTAAGCAAAGATCCTACTGAAACTTCATAAAATATTTGTGGTCGAACTCCCTCAAGAAGTCCTCCTACCGTATGAAATCTGTAGCCTCGTTACAAATAGTCTCCCACTAAGTGAGGGCATCACATCTAATAATCTCTCTGCTACTCACAGCCTCTATAGGCTGTATCTCGAATGATATGCTTGTCAAGAGGGGTGACTACCATAATCTCCTCATCAAGTGGCGAGAGAGCCCTATCAGAATGGCGAGCGAACATGTCGCTCATATATGAAAAATTTGACCCGGTATCTATGAGAATACGGATGTCGATACCAAATATTCGCATGGTACTTAAAGATAAGAAAAAGGTTTAAGATATTTAAAATGCTAAGAAAAGTATACATATATATATATATATCAAACTAGTTAAGTTTCTAAAGCTTTAACTAGTCAAAACTATACATCAACATCATGATATACTAGATCTCATAAAGAAAGTACAACAAAAGCACTACACTGAGGGGTCTGCGGGAGGATAACCCATAATATCATCAGGGTTTGCCTGTGTGTCCTCCTGCGTCATCGCAAACACACGAGCTTGGGGGCTAGGCTGCTGTCACGATGGTCCTCACACTGCATTACTCCCGGCTGCAGTTCGAGGAGCTGTAAGAGCTGAGTGCGTAGGTGCCCCCTGCTGGCCTGTGCCAGAAGTACCAGTACGACTCCGCAAAGTTGGTCCTCCTCGACCTAAATCTAGGCAAGCATTCATAATGTGACCTCGCTTCCCATACTGGAAGCAAATAATCGGTACACTATATACCCTATATGCATGATAGTTGTCGCATCTGCGATAGAAAGGCTATCTCCGTGCCGTAGATCGTGTAGTGATACTAGGGGCTGGTGCCCCAAAACTCTGTGGTCGAGGTGGTGGCATCTGCACCCCATATCTACTGTACCACTGCTATCACTGCCTCAAGGTATCGAGTGGTGGTGGAGGAATCTCGGCTATAACAGCCGGTGGAGGTGCTGGGGGTGGCACTGGTGAAGGTGCGTGAGAAGAAGAAGCATCCTATGGTACTCATGGAGTCTCAAGTGCCCTAGCTGCATCAGGCACTGAGAGACTCTCTGGTGGTGCACCGTGCCTACTACGTCTAGGCGGCATAGTTCTGTAAAAAGAGTACCGTTTCATTAGGTAGAAATCAAGGATTAGGGTTAGTTACTCAGTAACTAACCCCCTATAAGGATTTGAATTATGAATCAAGGCATTTGAATCCAATGGGAGGTGTACCACTCATATATCTGCCTAAATGCATCAAATGATGGTGATGGAACCGTGGCTATAATAGCTAGCTGAGAAAATGCTAGAAGGGTACACATGATGAGGAAACATCCTCGAGTATTCTAGGTGTCTCAGGTACAAATCTAGTACCTTGTCTAGTAGTCATAGCCTTACAAAAGAAGAAATTTAATTAGATATGATTCAAGGATTAGGGTTAGTTGCGAAGTAACTAACCCCCTAAAATGAAAAAAAATTATAAATTTAAGAACTGATAGAACTAATATGTTAGGTTAGATATACAATATATCTAACTCCCTAAAAAGAATAACTCATATGCCTAAAACCATGTACTGGGATCTCATGACTATAATGAAACTCTCATATGCATTGAGGGCTTTTAAATCATACTTGGGAATATTTTCAAAACTAGTTTAACAAACACAGCCCTCAATCTAGAGTTCTGATACCAATAAAACTGTCACGCCCCGAACTGGGATCGTGAACACCTATCCGTTGCCCTGGATGCTGGCTGTATTTTTATAGAAAATAAGGCAGAACCTCCCCATATTTTGGAAGTCTCCTATATACAATTTAACCTGTATATTAACAATCATCCTGTCAAACAAACAAATGGCTATCTCGGCCTCTCCGAAATCAACCAATCCCACCGCAGATATCCAGGACAATGCAAGGCTGTAAAAATTTCTAGCAGTCCTAGCCATAGACCTTTACTGTCATGCCCAACTAAAGCATGAGCAGCCGCCACATCGAGCGGGCCTAAATTTTATACAAATGTACAACGAATTTCCCAAGTTAACAATTTAAATATTTACAAGTGCCTCAATGCAGGGGAAATATGAGAGTTTCGCAAATAAATGTCCATAAGTTATGCAGTCATCCCATAATAAGTACATGGCCATCTACGGACCTCAATATCAAGACCTCGCAGGGTCGAAATAAAGTGCAGAGTTCAGATTTCAACTTAATTTAAATCTCACCGTCGTGAATACTGGATCCTCCACAACCTCTAGAGTCTGAAGTGTCACTCTAGCACAATAATCCTGTCTGAGGGAGGATAGAAGAGGGGTGAGTATTAAAGAAGATACCCAGTGAGTGAGGGGATTAATATCAAGCATAAATAGTGTAGGTGAACCATTGGAGTGTTAAACAATATTATCCGTAAACAATAATTCACGATTTATAATAAAACATGGTATGTTTAGTAAAATGAAATCATTTAATCGATCACATGATATCATACATATATGCATCCATTTAAAAATCAAGTATATTATAGAGCAAGCCGAAAGGATCCTGGCAAAGGTCAATCATGACCAAAGACAGGCGCATCGAGGGTTTTATTATGCAAGAATGTTCAAAAGTTGCTCTCTACCCTGACGTTGGCCACAGGCTACTCTAACTAGCCCATAAATACCATATATATACATATAAATAGTCGACCGTGTAAGGAGCCCCACCCGGTGCTAGACAGAGCCGTACCCGTGTCCCCTCTGATGAGGGTCAACTGGGTGCGTCCACACACATGACGATCTGGCGGATACCTCCGGCTGAAGAGTATTCTGGCATAAGGGGTGTCTCTACCAAATGTCCTTCGTAGCTACGGATGCTATATGAAACATATAACAATACCATCATATCGACCGGGCGTGCAGCCCGTATGGACCACGTCATCACGTCGGCCTGGCATACAGCCCCATGGATCGTATCATAATCTCGGCCGGGCGTACAATCCAAATAGTACATATAAATTCATTTAAAGCCATGTGCCAATACTAGTGGAAGCATTAAAACATGTCATTATATCAAAGAAAGTTGGAACAATATCATTCATTTCAAATCATGGATGCATAGTCATAAAAAAACATAAATTTACGACACTCCAATAGTCACAAAACAAATTTGAAATTTAGTTTCACACGTCGAGTCAATGCATATCAAAAACATGTTTTATTGAAAACACGACAAAAATCAAGTTTTACTATTTCATGCAAGAGATTAGGGTCCCACTCACATTCTAGGGAAGGTGGTCACTCCCTATTTTCACAATCAATCCAATTCGACTCCTCGAGTCTCCGAAAAGATCAACCTAATCAAATCATCACAATTGTATCAGATTTCCAACTAATTTCAGGGTTCGTCATTTCCCTAAATTTGTATAAACCTTAATTCTTCAATTTTTGAATATACTCTAATGTCATCAATTTCATTTCATTTATAAATAAATAACAAAATCAAAACCACGTCTAATTCAACCTTAAAACCGCTCAATTTCGTAAACAAGCCTAAAATAATAAATTTCTTACAAGATATAAAATCTTTGAGAAATCATACACTTTTCGATTCTCATCTAATTGTTTCAAATCATATGTCATTTTCAAGGTATGAAAGTCTATTTTCATCATATGAAAATTATATTTTGATTGCCTATATGCAGGACAACTTATAATGAAAAGACTATGACAATTCTTAAACTATAACAAAAACTTTTAGACTATCCTTCATATACATACCATTATGCAAATGAACAACTAAATACAATCTAAGAAAGACACGAAATGCAACAATATATTTCATTTCACGACACATTTCATTCCAACTCTGATCCCAAATAATTTTATGCATATTTCAAAATTTAACTCTGAGGGTAATTATTCAAAGTAACTTAACATGATTCTATGATCCTATAGCATGTTTCTTTCATACTGAACAACCCAATTCACGAAGACTTCTAAACTTAACCCAAATAATCGCATATAAACTGTCAGAAAATGCATTCTCTTCAAATTTCACACATTTTCAGAACATATATAAAACTCTCATACTAAATTCGGGCTAAACTCATTCAATTTTCCAATAGACTAGTATTTCTCTCACCTAGGGTTTCACCACTCGTAGCTCTAGCGTCCGTGTGCCATTCAATTCATTCCAGTACCTGTAATGCTTCCAAACTGAAGTAAATTTCAGCGATTAATATTAATTACTATAAGAATCAAAACTCTAAATCTATAGGTTAGAACTTTTGCCCTTACCTTCGCAGGGGAAAATCGTAGGAAATCACAACTTAGGGTTTTTGAAAGCCTGTTGGTACTATTGGCTTAAGGCTTCTCCGAAGATTGCAGGAGGGCTCTTGAAGGATAGAGCAGAGTGCTCGAGCGTGCGAATAAGGAGGAGAGAGAGAGCACAGTCGCACGCAGGAGAAGGAGAGAGAGAAAGAGCGCGAGGATGGCCGCGTGCGGTGGTTAAGGAGCCACCGTGAGCGGCTAAGAGATCGATGGTGAGAAGGAGAACTGAGAGTGACAGTGAGATCGAGATGGCCGAAAGAGAGAGAGAGAGAAGACTGAGATGAGATCGTGAGAGAAATCGCGAGGGATAGAGAGAGAAACAGAAAGGGGGAGCGAAACAAAGAGTGAATAGAGAGAGTGGTGGCTGTGGCGATGGTTACGATTGTGTAAGGTGGCATTGGTGGTTGCAGTGCGACGGAGGGAGAGACAGAGTCGAGAAGAGTGAGAGATCGAGAGAAAGAGAGAGAGCGAGAGTGAGAGGAAGAACGAAAGAAAACAACGAGGGAGGTAGAGAGAGACGGTGGTGGTGGGATTGACGGTGGAAGACGGTGGCGATGGAGGAAGGCAGCGGCGGAGGAGAGGATGCGGTGAGGGAGGGCGGTGGGTCGGGTGAGGGAGATAAAGAGGCGGAGAGGGAAAGAGGGAATGGGAAAAGGGTTAGGGTTTTCTAACCCTAATTTGTTCCCTTTTTTATTATTATTATTATTATTATTATTCTTATTATTTATATATATTTCTTTTTATAATTAAATTTATAATTATTTAAATGAGTAAATAATTAAATTAATAAATTTAATAAATATATATATATTTTTATAATCACACTACAATCGAAAATACGGATACTTTAAATATACCAAGATATTTCAATTTAAAGACGTCAAAATCGAAAATCAATATAAATAAAAATTTCTCTCTCTATATATATACACTGAGGAATATTATATATATATTTCATGAACAGTACACAAGTACGGACACCGCAGTGTCGGTGTTACAATTTATTTGATATTTGAATGTTATCTTCTACTTTGGTAATGAAATATTGTAAATAAAAATTTATCTTCATCTTTCAAAAAAAAGGTCAAATTATATCATATCATATTATTTTAGTGAGATATCTCCTGTAATAGTTATCATTTAGTCAATTTAACATTAAATAAACCCGTCTCACAATTTTTTCTTTATATAAAAAAAGGTCATCCCTACAAATACAAACATTTGTTCTCACTTATTATAAAGATACATCATCATTTTAAATATCACTACAAAATTAAGTTTTCATTCTATCAATGGCTTTGATTTCTTTCTTGTTGTTGGCTTTCATCACTGTTCCTGTCATTCTCGGAACAGCTTGTGAGTGTCACTCCCTCTCACACACATGTTTTCTTCTTTCTTGTATTTTTTATGTGAAATTTAGATTAAAAATTTAAATAACTTTCATTTTGAATTATCTTCAAAGTGTTTTTGGTTAAATAGGTTAGTATCGTGTTATTATTCAATATGGTTGGTCAAACAGTTTAATTAAAAATAGTGAAAATGAATCAAAATGAAAATTATATATAGTCTTGACTTCATAATTAAAAGGCTAATTAATAATGAAGTTAATTAATTTCTTATCAATGAATGGTGGTTACAGCTATAAGTCACAGGGGTGTGATTCGACTGGATGCCTTAAACACTGCAAACCAAACACAGTAGTTTGTTTGTATGATAACTGCCTTTGCCAAGGAACTTTCAGATTTATAAAAGCTGACAACCTTCTTGCTCTTGATTGCCAAACTCATGTTGAGTGCAAAGATCCATCACCTACACTTTGTTTTGGATTTCATTTACGTGGGACCTATTTTTACCCGGTTTGTGGCAACAATTAACCATCTTACTATCTAACAACAATCATTACAAAAAAGTTCTGTACTTTTTGTGGAATCCCACTTGATTAATTCAATAAATTCAAAAGTTTTAATTGTTTCCTTACCCTTTCTTGTGTAGGTTTGAATGATCCGCAATCTAAAATTCATATTTATTGGTAAAACTAATAAAAATTGGAGACATAAACATGATTATGGTGTCATGATAATGATTTTGTACATTTAACGTTGGTTTATAAAGTTTTGCATTGAAAGATGATTTCATGCTAGGAGATAGGCTACTTTGGCCCACTGGTTGAGTAATCTTATTTTAGTAGTAAAAGTAAAACAAGAGTTGTTTAAGTCATCGAGGTTTACCAACTCTGAAATCTAAAGTCTTTATACATTATTTTTTAATGAAAATTTAGCTATAGTTAAAATCATTTCCGTCAATAATTCAAAAGTTTAATATTTGAAACAATTATTTAGATGTCAATATGGCAATATCCTCATAGAGTTTATTAACCTTTAATATTTCATAGAACGGTTTCTATGATGAGGGAAATAAAATAGATTTTTCTCTTTTTTTTCCCTCCAAAATGGAGAGTTGAGTCATTTGAGTTTGTTTCATAAGTGAGTGTTATTTGGAGACTTTTCGCCATCCAGGCATTGGCCACTTTTGTGTTTTTAAAAGCTTTTAATTCATTCCAAATATCATAGTGAGAGATAAATGTATGGGTTATGGTGACTGAATAATATTTTTGGTGTGAGTATACAAATGATAAATTTTTCTACTAAACTATGAAAGCAGGTTTTGTTTTCTTTTTCTCTGTGGTGTCTTAATCATGTAAGGAAAAAAATTTTTGACATTCACAAAACTGAGATCTTTTATTTATTTATTTATGAGAGTTTCTACTATGATGGACGCTATCAGGAGAGAGATTTTTCGTTTTCTCTTACTACATCTACTTCCATCCCTGGGAGAAGGAAAAAAACTATTGATTTCCTCTTACAATCGGTTGAGTAAGAGATATGACAATTTGCTCTCATTGAGAGCAACTTATTCTTGTGTTTCTCAATTTATGTTCAATCCTAAATGTTTTAATTTGGTAATAATTTTAATATTACTCTCTCGTTAATAATAGAGGGTTTGAATATCAAATATTGTATTTTTTAAATTTGAGTATCTAATATTGCTTGATGGATGATATTATATCATCATAATTTATAGTAAAAGATTTTATTGAATTAAGTTTGGTTATTTTTACCCTCTCTTATAAGCATGAGACTTTTTAGATAAAATTTGGAATATTAATTTTCCTATTTTGATTTACTCGTCGGAAAACTACTAACTATCACATTAAGTCACATTAAGTCACATAAACTAATTAAATGAAAAGAATAAATATGAAAAAAACCATTTGGCTTTTATTAATTCATGAGAATGGCACGGTTGGAAGGCATTATGGCCACCAAAAGTCAATAGGCTCCTTAATTTCTAGTGCAATTAGTGTAGCCACAAGTCCCATCAACACAAATTGCACCAAGACAAAAAGAAGGATGATATTTGCAATCGGCATTAGTCTGACAAGTAGAACTCGCTCTTGGAGAGTTGGCATCGGTAGGAAGGCAAAAACATTTTCCAAACATACAAAGTCCAAAAAGTAGTGGTTTGCACGAGCGATCACAGGCATGTTGATCGCACTTTGCATCACTTGGCCCTATCACACATCCAACCATAATAATCACAAAATTAGTTAACTTCAATTCCCACATAAAAGTTATATCCTTAACAAATGCACAGAAAAATAAAAAAAGGAAATGATATGAGAGAGAGAGAGAGAGAGACTAACAAGCTGTCCCAAGGAGGACTAGAGCAATAACAAAGGCCAACTTGAATGAAATCATCGTCATTATTGGAATGAGAGAATGTGATTTGTATTAATTCACCAATATGTGAAATGTTTTTAACTGATTAATATCTAAGAGCTCTTGTTATTTATAGGACTGAGGATTTCTATCAGGAGCAAGCAAAATTTTCTAATAAATAAAATATAACTAGATATTTTTATAGAAAACTATATCTAATTAAATTTCTTAATGAATAAATGGAAAAAGTAAACATTTCTATGGGGATTAAAAGAAAATAAGGTTTTTACTTCCTTTTATTTGGTTCTTTCCTTAGGGTCGCTTAGGATATAAGTTTTCATTTATGATACAATGCTCCCACTTAGGATAGGAAAAAAAAAAAAGAAAAAAAAAGATAGGCCCTGGCATCTAGTCTACCTTAATTTTAGGGTTTGTCTGGGTGCTTAATCTCCTCTTCCTTTTTTTTCTCAACAAGATATGTTGGTCTACATTCAATCTTCCAATCTCTACTCATTCCCTTCCCAAGCTCCAAAATCAGCTATATAATTTTGCAATTTTATTGTTAATTTGAAACAATCTTGGAAACCACTACCTTAAGAGAAGCAATTCCCACTCAGACTTACTTCCCAAGATATGATCTTCTTACCATTACCAACTACCATGAGAATTCCTTTTTTTATTTTTTTTCTCATTATTGTCACTTGCATCCCCAATCTTCATAATATCCTCCAAACACTTGGAAAAATCCCTTCTCTTAACAAGTCATTCATGTTTTCACATTTACCAATTCAATCATACTTTTCCACAGTTAAATTAGAACCTTCCTCTGTTACCTTAACATAATATTATAAATGCGAAATCAAGATGGTGTTCTTCCCCATTCATGGTTTCTTCTTCTATTTCTTCTTCCCCTTTTGGATTTTGTGTTCGTGGGACATATGCCTATTCTTATTGAACCATAATTTTGAGGAGTTAGTAATTATGTGCAACTTACGAGCAAATATTACGCAAAAGTGGAATGTGATAATCCATCAAGCAAGATGTACTTGATGAAATAATAAGGTTGTGTTTTGTTGTGATTTTCCTCCATAAATAGACTATTCATGAACCTACATTTGAACACCTACTCTATACAAGACCAATCAAAACTCGTCTGACTAATTAGGCCTAATTTGATTGTTGTGGGCTCCATTGACCAAGTATGGCCTTGGTGGGCCCCAACTGAGATTGGTGGGACAAAAGCCCTAATCTCGCTTGGTCGTGGGCCAATCTGATGCCATTTTTTACCATGGTTGCATTTGCGTCACATGCTTAAATTCTGTAAAACTTTTCTGTTTAACACAATTATGTTTTGCTCTATCCTTTTTTCCTAAAATAAATCTGATCTATTTATTAATCTCTGGGACTTGCAGTGTTCACGTATACATTGTCTTCAAAATGGAGCAGTCTTCTCAAGCTTCTTTGTCACAAAATTTGGCTTGGGTAAGCTTTTTCTAATGGGTTTAGTAGCGTGCCCTTGTTCAGAAGTTCCTCTCTATGAGTTATGCATGCGCTTTTGCACATGATTAAACATTTAAATTTAAAATACTATGTGATGGGACATGGCCCATGGCCTAAATCAAAAGAGTCGATTCCCAAAATGCCTACAAAAAGGGGACCTGTCGATCAGTATCTAACGTCCGCGACAACAATCTACCATAGGCCCATAGTCACCCGGGTCTCCTGAACAATGCTCACGGAGTGATAGGTAATCGCTCCGATCGGGAAAGTGAATAGTCGCATACCAATTGGGCGAGTCCCGATTGACTCTTTATCGGTCGAATAGCCAAACAACTGGTAGTACCCCTATCGATTAAAAAGGAAGGTCGGAACTTCCTTGATCTTAGCTCAGTTTCCTATTCCATTAGCAATTCCGAGATCTGTCAGATAAGGAAAACATCCCCCCCGAAGAGGAAGGTTTCCCAATGTATGAGGATTGTAATCAATTCGTAATATTGACTTCCGAAATTCCCGGATCATTTCGATAAAAAATGTAGGGTAGAAGTCCCTCAGTGGCGCACGACTCTTATAGATATAAGAGATCTCAAAACCCTCGATATCAGGTATGCTCTCTAGACCTAACACAGGAGGCACACAGAACACATGGAACTATATTCTCTCAACTCTCAGTCTGTTTCTTTTAAACAAAAACCGCTCTTTATTGACTTGAGCATCGGAGTCTCCCAACCGGAGCATCCTCCGGCGGTTTTTGCAGGTGTATCCACCAACGACGGCCACTGTTCGAGTCATCAAAGAACCGGTATCTGTGGAGCTATAACCAACTTCCATCAGATTGGTGCCGTCTGTGGGAAATCAGACTGATTCACTAAAATCTTATGGCGATGCTCACAACGATCATCTTCGACACAACACCTACCAAAAGAAGAAGACCAATCATAGGTTTTGATGATGATGACCTCCCAGTCGGACCACATCTTCTCCGAGATGATCCTATAATCATCACCCTCAAGATGGACTCTTACATTGTGAAAAGGGTCCTTGTCGATCAGGGGACTGACTGTGATTTCCTAACTTGGGACGCCTTCTGTAGGATAGGCTTCAATCCATCTCGATTGTTGCCATCCACCGGATCCCTCCAAGGGCTTTCGGACGAGCCTACTTATCCCAAAGGCATCATTTATCTTCTTGTGACCCTAGGGAGACCCCTAATCACGCAACCACTCCCGTCCTCTTTCATGTGGTAAAACTTTACTCTCCCTATAATGTCATACTCGGCAGACCCAGCCTTGACGATCTAGAGGCGTTACCGAGCACGGGACATATGAAAGTGAAGTTTAGAACACTGCTAGGGGTAGTGACCATCAGAAGCGACTCTGATCCCTATATCCTTTTCTCAATGCAAGGCGTTCGAGAAGTTTTCCCAGTTGACGTCTTGGAGCCTAGAGAAGAAGCTGAGTCGAGAGCCAAGCCTAAGCCAGGCGAAGAAACGACCGACGTCCTTCTAACAAACGACCCCAGTTAGACGGTCAAGATAGGAGCCAACCTATCACCTCCCTTACGAGAGGCCTTAGTCGCCTGTATACAACGATACTCGAAAGTTTTTGCATGGACTCCAGAAAACATGCCTGGCACAGACCCATCGGTTATAGCCCATAAACAGACCGTTAATCAAGATTTCAAACCGGATAAGCAGAAGAAGAGGGTGTTCGCCCTTGAACGCCAATGCGCCATCTAGGAAGAGGTTCAGAAGTTGTTGACAGCGGGATTTATCCGTGAAATCAAGTATCCCGAATGGCTGGCTAACATAGTCTTGGTGAAAAAGGCTAATGACAAGTGGAGGATGTGTGTAGACTTCACCGATCTCAACAAAATATGTCCAAAGGATAGTTATCCAATCCCCAATATTGACAAGCTTGTATACAATTTCTTGGGACACCAACTTTTGAGTTTTATGGACTTCTATTCCAGCTATAACCAGATCAAAATGGCACCAGAAGATGAAGAGAAAACCACCTTCATCACCGAGTTTGGTACGTATTGTTACCAGGTCATGCCTTTTGGCTTGAAGAACGCCGAAGCAACTTTCCAACGATTGGTCAATGCAATCTTCAAAGACCAATTAAGCAGGAATGTTGAATTTTATGTCGACGATATGCTCGTAAAGAGTGTTACAGCAGAAGCCCACGTTGCAGATCTTAAAGAAACCTTTCAGATTTTGGAGCGATACAATATGCGGCTAAACTCAGAAAAATGCATATTTGGGATTACTTTAGGGAAGTTCCTGGGTTTCATGATTACTGATCGAGGGATAAAGGCCAACCCCAAAAAAATACAAATATTATTAGACATGACTCCCCCCCAGACACTCAAGGAAGTACAACGCTTGATCGATCAAATAGCAGCCTTAAGCTGATTCCTGTCTAGGGTTGGCAAAAAGTATAAGCCCATATTTGATGCGACGAAGATGTCCCGACAGTTTAAATGGACGATCGAATGTGAAGCAGCCTTCGAACAGCTGAAAGAATATCTGATGCAACCACCACTGCTCTCACGGTCCATTCTCGGAGAGGAACTTTACCTGTATCTAGCTGTTTCCAAACGAACACTCTGTTTCATAATGGTGAGACAGGAGTCTGCCACTTAGAAGCCAGTTTATTACATCAGCGGGATACTGAAAGATTCTAAAGTTAACTGTCGACCGATCAAGAAGATAGCCTATGCTCTGATTGTCTCAGCAAGGCGCCTTCGACCATATTTTCAAGCCCATACCATCGTGGTACTCACCGATCAACCGCTGAAGCAAATTCTCCAGAAGAGGAATACGTCAGGGTGACTCATCAAGTGGAGTGTGGAGCTAGACGAATTCGATATCCAATACCAACCACGACCCGCTATAAAGAGCCAAGCGCTGATAGATTTTATCCTTGAATGCACTTTACCCACAATGTCTGAAGGGTAACTTCCTAGCCATCAAGAAGAATGGACAGACCCCGAATGGATCATCCACGTGTATGGATTGCCAAACTCTTCAGGAAGTGGCGCCGGACTCATATTGGTAAGACTAAACAATTTTAAGGCAGAGTAAGCCATCCGCTTTGATTTCCAAGCCACCAACAACTAAGCCAAGTACGAAGCTCTGTTAACGGGACTTAGAATTGCCACCAATATGGGAGCGCGAAATGTCAGGGTGTTTACGGATAGCCAGTTGGTCGTGAAGCAAATCGAGAGGGTTTACGAGACTAGAGACCCGATCATGGCGAAATATTTAAGTAAGCTGCGCGAGACGATGGATCGGTTAGGCAAAGTAGACATTCAACAAATCTCTCGTTCGGAGAACGCGCGAGCAGATACCCTGTCGAAACTGGCTAGTTTCGATTCAGTTGCTTCCAGCCGAACTGTGTATATTGAAAGCCTACCGTGCCCTAGCATCGACGAGCCTAAGGAGATCATCCCAGTCGATCAGCCGCCTAGTTGGAAGAACCCTATAGAAGACTACCTGAGATACGACCGCCTGCCAAAATCCCTAGGAGAGGCAATAAAACTGAAGTGAAAAGTTGTACACTACGCCATCATCGATGGGGTTCTCTACCACAAGTCATTCACTCACCCATATCTACGATGCCTGACTCCCGAGAAAGGAAATTACGTCATTC